>JAOVYW010000101.1:1846719-1861293 GCA_025775045.1 Hiodon tergisus
TGTGAGAGAGAGAGAGAGAGAGAGAGAGAGAGAGAGAGAGAGAGAGAGAGAGAGAGAGAGAGAGCTAAGACAACGATTTTAGGCCAAAATAATCACGTATACAACGAAAGTACTGCAACATACTATCTCATAATACGGAGTGTATCTGCAATCCCGGTAAACTGTTGACTTGCAGTCATTTTAAACAGAATGATGGTAAAGTCCTTTTGAATATGAATCTGAGTTAGTGAAGTGCCTAACCTGATATCCTGGTTTTTGTCAATATCCAGTCACTCAAGTAAGAAGAATCTTCACAGCAAATACAGAAGTATTGCAGTTACTGTAAGTATTGCAGGGAAAATTGAACAGCAAGAACCCAAACGTGAACAGGAAGAACCCAAACGTGAACGTGCAGTAGATTCGTATCCCTATTGGTTGTACGGTGGTGGTTGTTGGTGGTGGTGGAATTGCTTTTTTCTTTTTTTAAAATCCTTATTGGATTTGTGCAGGAGCGGGTCTGTCTGCAACCCGGGCTAAAGGCACTCCCCCCTCAGATTCATTCCTGTCCCTGTTTTGCCCAGTTAAAGTGCGGTAATCACTGCATAAAATCCGTGTGGAAGTAGTGACAGTGAAGGACATCCTCTTGCTTCACAGGATCACCGCGCATCCGTCAAAGGCGCACAGCGCTGTAAATTAATCCGCTTCCTAGGGACCTTCTGGTTTTTGTCCCAGCTGAGCTCTGGATTCCCTCGCCTAATGGGGCATTTCATTTGACTAGTTATGCCTGGGATATAATAGAACACACTTCAGTCGAATCCTTTCTTTAATTCATTTCTTCTCCACAAATCTGATTGCACCGATCAATTTCTGAAAAATATCGTCCATGTTATGGATAATTCTAAATATTATATAGGTGATGTATAGCTACGTTTTAAATACATAACATAATGCTAACGGTCTGAAAAACAAGTAATTATACGGTATGTATACTAATGAATTATGTGTACAATTATACATTATGTATGGACCACA
The DNA here is from genome assembly GCA_025775045.1 of Hiodon tergisus. Taxonomy (NCBI): domain Eukaryota; kingdom Metazoa; phylum Chordata; class Actinopteri; order Hiodontiformes; family Hiodontidae; genus Hiodon; species Hiodon tergisus. The sequence goes on from JAOVYW010000101.1 coordinate 1,847,731, forward strand.
TAATGTGATTATGTAATCTGATTTGCAAGGACCATGCTTTGTGTCAGCTTTATGCTCCAATTCACAACCGTCCAATACAGGGCTGAGAATGTAAATTCTGTGGTCGTGTCATCACTAACATTGAACAATTTGCTGAAAACAGAGAAAGAAAACAAAAGACACGCACACTGCTCCAGAGGGCTGGATGTGACGAGGAAGATGCTGTTCTTCTGGTTCCCCCTTCTGCAGTCTCCGCTGGGCAGCACGCGCTGCAAGAAGACACAACAAGATGCTGCCAAGGCCAAGCAGAAATGTGTCCAGCCCACTCACGCATCAACCGGGGACATCCCTTCACCCCTAGATGGACTTCCAGCCATATCTGGAAAATGAGCCAGCATGTCACAACAAAGTCCAGCGTCCCGTATCGGCTCCCCAGGTTGGGCGGTTTAGGACCCCCAGCTTCAGTCTCAGCCTCCCCCGTTTCCTCCACCATTGCTTGACTTCAACCGCTCCCCTACGCTGGGCCGCTCCCCTGTGCCGCGCTGCTGAACCAGCGTTGGATCTTTTCCCAGGCCCACAGTTCACCCTTTCACCCTGTCCATGGTCACCACATGGCGCACAACACTCTTCACCCCCGACAACCTGGAGAGAAGGTCTGCATTTCAGTTAGCCTGGCTGGGTGATACTTAACTGCAAGTGAGTTGTCGGTGAGCTTCACCACCCACTGATGCTCTGTTGCCCCCGATTTGACCGTCCCCAGGGGTATTAGGGGGTTCTGGTCCATGTACACCAGTGAGATCAGTCCCCCAGAGATAATCCTTACATTTCTCAGTGATGGCTCACTTCAGGGCCTGCGGTTCCAACTGGAACGTGCTGTAATATTAGCAATAGCGTTCCTGAGAAGTGTGGGATTTAAGACCATGGAAAGTCTGAGGTTTGGAGTTTTTTAGGCTCAGTGTATAATAACTATTCTACGTATTTTCATTGAATTGTTGAGTTATCCTGTTTTAATTTTCCCTTTAAACCCTATTTACAAGTTTATGGGGAATAAACTTAAATGGATACCCAAAACAAACAAAAAATAATAATAAATGAATGAATGAATGAATGAAAAGTTAAAACTGTGTGTGTTCTCAATTTAATATTAAAAGAAAGATAACATTTTTAGATACCCACTAACCATGAAAATATTGATTTTGAAGATAATTCAACATAACATTATACGTTTCTCAGAAGACCAGGTGTGATGTTTGTGTGGTCCTTTTGGCAGCCAACAAATAAAGTTTTGCTCTTGGCTGTATTTTTGGATTGGCAACCACAAATACAATAATTGCCCTCCTTATCTCAACAGCGACGAAAAGGAATGTTACATTTTTATAAAATGTTACATGTTTGCTCCCTTTGTTTCATACTACCAACGAGTTGTATCGAGAAAATCCTCTCTGAAGCAGTTTCCAGAGATTACAGCCCCGCGGTGAATGCGGTAGTTTACTATAAAATGTGAATTTGTACCGATTAAGCCTTCCCCACAACAATGGCCATGTACTGTTTGTTAAACGGCGAAACAAATTTGAATAAAGAGACCAGACAAAACAATTTTTTAAGTATTTCTTGTCACAAGTGATCCACCATTAATACAATGGTTCGGTAAGGCCACAACTAGCTAATTGCAGCTGTTGGCCAGAACCTTGTTTTCCGCAAGCACATAATAACAACTTTGTAGCACAGATAATAATTCTGTGTTGGCACATTTCCCTTCTGGGGTTCATTACCAGCACACCGCAGAGCTGTGGTAAGACAACCCACAACCCCCCGTTACCCCACAAGAGGCCCAATGTCCCAAGCTGCAGCAAAACACGTAAACAAAACACACTTAATAAGCACTAATTGCAAAATAAACAGTATCATTGTCGTCATGTTGCTGTAAACGACTGCTGGAAATGTCCTCTTAGGGTCCCCCGGCTCCTCAGCCTTAGGTCCCTCGTTAGCGATAATTAAGGCCCCAGGGTCTCTCTGAAGTCACTCTGCCAGCTGACCAGCAACCAATCAGAGGCAGCTTTCAGTAGCCCTGCCTTTCGGAAGAATGTAAGCAGTTAGTGTACGGATCTCCAATGGAAATTGTTTGGCCTGTGCGGATTGAGAGTGAGAGGCAACGTGTGCAACAGGTAAACCTAAAGATGGCATATTAATGTTTTTAAAAAACTTGACTTTACATTGTTTTTTTTAACATGCCCCCCCCCCCCCCACCCACACTGCTCAGCTTCACCCTGAGACAAACATTCATTAATTCAGCCAGACATTTTACACTTAATTAAAAACAAACATAAACCTTCTTTTTTGTCTCAAAATCGCAACTCTGGTCTCACTGATTTGCCAATATACCCATTGATGTATAGCACATTTATCGATAAAGACGAAAGCAGTTATTTATCATTAAAGAGTGTGGATCTGTTTAAACTGTCTGAGGTCAGTAGAAGCTTGGCATGCTGTGGCTTTATTACACTTCATTGCCAGAAGATCTCTCACTGAGATCCAATTAAACAAGCTTCACCTTACCTCACCCGAAGGCATGCCACCTGAATTCTAAAGTAAGGGCGATCGTGTAATTATACGCCCTTGCATGTTTCATTAAAAGGTGTCTGTCCAGTCCCAAGTAGGCACAAATGGCAGAGTGCCATCCGGGTGGACCCAAGGTCAGACCCAAGTCATCGTGGTACCGAGCTTTGCTATCGGCGGACAGCGAAGTCTATCGACTTCCGCGTTTCTGCAGCCTTGCGGCACTGTCAGTGAGCCTTGTCCACGCTGTCACGGTTCACCTTCACCTCCTCTGTTACTCCGTCACGGTTTTCAATCGACTAATTCATAAATTAACATTACAATAACTCATGTGCACTGTTTCGTTCATCCTTTGTTTTCATTCGCCCTGCACCTTCCAACTTGGTTTCCGTTTTCCTTATAACCCTGTCACAAAGGTTTTATCGTTGGGAGTCAGTGTTCTTGTTTTCCCCATGTTCCTGGGTCCATGTGTCATTAGAGAGCATGTTTAGTTTGACCTTTGACCATGTCTCCTTGCTTTGCCTTGACAGCCGTGTCTGGGCGGGACTCGGCCCGCGTGGAATCTGTGCTTGGGTTCACCCCTGCTCTGGTGCCCCGCACATCGTGAAGACCGTTAAACCTCATGCACAGAGTACGGTCTGATGTTTAGTGGGAAGTTGGTGGGATGGAGGACCAGCAACCTTTGCTGGGAACTCTGCCATAAGCCATGATGACATTCCTCATTCATAATCGGTGATTCAATTTTCTCTCTAATTTCAAATTAAAAACAGACAGAAGAAGAATCTCCTAAAGGGTTGAATTAACCATATTGCATTTGGCTCCTATCAGAGTAAGGCTCCATTTTATAATATTTGCCTTGTTCCATGGGTATTATAGAAAGGGTCTTGTTTTAAACATTGTGAATTCCAAAAGGTGTATAGTTCAATCAATGTGAGAGTTCACTGGCTAAGCTTAATTCCTCAGATACGAGATATGCAACGCTTTATAATCAGAATGATATGTTATTATCATTGTTTTAAGGTGTGGGTGTTTAGAGAAGGTGGTGTACTGTTCATTACTGCACAGGTTATTCTGCTGTATGATTCTCACTAGCCTTGGAGGCATAACCTGACCCTAAGCTCATTAAACATCTTACACTGGGGACGTCAAATTCACCTCTCTCTCCGATGACTTCTCAGTTTCTTAATTGGCGGGCTTACCTGATTAATTAGTTAAGAGTCTGAATTTAATACTGGCCCAGAGTGCACTGAAAAAAACAAACAGCTGTGTATTTGGGCTAGCTAGCAAAATTCCACCTATCAATCAGCACGATTAAAATGAATGAGATGAGCACCCAAATCCATCAACTTTAAGTGTACAGCTGAACCATCTGACAAAATTAAAGAGGTGTTTGACACTGTCCATTTTATGAAACAAGACGTTGTCGGCTGAAACCAATTTACTTAAAACAAATGGCTCCGGAGCCGAAGGACTTAAGAGACTTCAGGGGTCATTCAGTCTTAGTCACAGACACAGGTGTGATATCACGTTTACGTCTGATGCATAGCAGGCTGCGCATTGCCGGTTTTATTAGCAGCAAATGGTTGCCTCCCTTTATTAGAACATTTGCCTCCATTCGTATTACGATTTCAGAGCAGTCGTTTCAGATACCGAGGAAGCCTGAACCTCCACCTTGAATGCGATTTCCTTTTCAGATGATGTAATGGAAGAATTTAGAACTACCGAGGGTATCATAAACAAACAAAACAGCGAACACACAAAGTTTCTTAGTTGTCAGGACAACACGCATTATCTTAAGGTAAAGTTGTTGCTACAGCTGATGCACGAAACAAGCTGATGAAGACGAAGCAATTTAAACATGTGTACAGTTGCCCAAATCAGTTGATTTCGTGTATTAATTATACCATGCATTTATTCTAAAATATTTATGCCTAAAAGTACAAATATGAAAGAGACATTTAGATAGAACAAAAAAATAAATAAAACATTTTACACATATCAAGACAGATATAATTCCATATAGCATTCTAATCCCAACATTTTACATAATATATGCAAATAGGATAATGGTTAAGAAATAAATAACAATAATGTCTTGTGCTGTCACATTTAAGATAATAGATTTCCACAGATCCTTTTTTTCTACAAAGGGGCAAAAGTTTTTTTAACTGCTCGCGTGGTGCAACTGTGCTAGTCTATGAAACTGTGGTATTGCATGGCTCAAAGATAACTGTCTCTCCAGACATCCTCCAAATTGTGCAGGGCTATCGGCATTTAGACCAAACAAATCTGGTAAAATCTAGGTAAAACAGGGGACCGCAAAACTAAGAGTCAATGTTTTTATAGGCAGCCCACGTGGTGACGGGAAATGAAAATCCTTATCATACGTCCCTAGTCTCCTGGTTGCCGATAACAGCTGGATATTCAGTTAGACTTTAAATCACATGATTTACAGGCAGCAAACACTTTCACATTATTATTTAAAAGAATAACAAATGAAGCGGTCATAATAATTTAAAAGATATCAAAAGGTATCAAGTCCTACAGCAATGTCACTACTCCTCACATTCCTCATTGCTAAATAACCTATTTGAATATAATTTCCCTACTATGACTATTTAATTTACATTAAGCCAATATATAACAATGACTGAATTCCTTTATTTAAGGTGCGTGAGCTGGAGAGTGAGGTTGAAGCTGAACAGAGGCGTGGAGCTGATGCTATTAAAGGTGTCCGTAAATATGAGAGGAGAGTCAAAGAGCTCACCTACCAGGTATGACATTACCTATCTTTACACAGTGCAGTGGAGAATACCCAAGCATGCCACCCTAATTAAATCTTTACTCTCTGCAGACTGAAGAGGACAAGAAGAACGTGTCCAGACTGCAGGACCTGGTGGACAAGCTGCAGCTGAAAGTGAAGTCCTACAAGAGACATGCTGAGGAGGCTGTGAGTAAAAACTGCTTGTAAAAAGAAAAATTACATTTAACAAAATATTGAAAGATCAAACGATTGGTGGAATGGCTGATTTTTTTCACATTGACAATAATTGAGTAAATGTGAAATTGATGGTTAAAGACTTTAACTGACAAAATGCTGGACTTCCTCACAGGAGGAACAGGCCAACACTCACCTGTCCAGGTACAGGAAGGTGCAGCATGAGCTGGAGGAAGCTCAGGAGCGTGCTGACATCTCTGAGTCTCAGGTCAACAAGCTGAGAGCCAAGAGCCGTGAAGCCGGCAAGGTATTTTAAATTACACTTCACTTCTTAAATTAATAAATTCTTAGTTTGTAGAAAATGAAAAAGCAACCTTTATGTGATCATTTGAATTTAATTGTAATTCATGAATTTAATATGTAAAGCCAATGTGATTATTTTTATTGATTACAATGTAAAAACAATGTACTTAATGGTATTTTTATATTAATTTCAAGGGCAAAGTGGTAGCAGAATGAGGGGTGAAGACAATCGAGGCGCAGTAACAAGCCATCATAAAATATGAATTTCTTGTGAAATGTTCTCATGGAAAGAAATAGTTAATAAAGTTATCTATTTGAATTCTTAGTCTGTATGGTTTTTATTTTTTAAATCTGTATTCATCACATTTACAATTCAAAGCAGTTTGTGTTCAATTCTCGTCTCGCCAAAATTGTCAGAAGATTTGTTGTTAGCCGTTTCCTTCATTTGGATCCCTGATTATATTGGTATAAATACGAGCACATTACTAATCTTTTTTTTTTATATATTGTAAGAATCTGATATCGCAGCAGAAAAAAAAAATCTACAAAATAACTTAATGTGGCGCTTTCCTGTCATTGACAGTGTCTGTTCTAGTGAAAAGCCATATTTTCTCGCTTCCTACCTGGTAACACGCTATGTGTTGCTTGTTTAGTAAGAGACTATGCAAAAAACGTTAGGTACCCAACCTAAAAAAATTGGATTGGAGGTGGTATATCCTGAAAACTTATTTAGAAAGGGGTCCCTAACCCACTGTAATGAAAATTCAAAACGTTATTTTTAATAACACGCAAGGGAGTAAAACGTGCCCTAGATAGCCGTTACATTGTCATCACACTATAACAATCAGTGGGCTAGTCATTTAGCTACCCACAGTAACTGTACTTTTGCAACTTTAAATTTATAACTGCTAGCTTTCAGACATTGGTGTGAATCACGGTTTAGATTGATAATTAGCTGTCAAAACTGTCTCACAATTTCAGATTTAGCTAGTCAATGAAGTTAGTTAGCAGTGCATGCTGGCAAAAATGTCCTATAAAACACAACGTGACTTCTGTAGTACTCTACTCTGATTCGTAAAATGCTAACCGTTTTGTAGAACTTGTAACTGTCGATTATGTCAAAAGTGCATTGAGTTGCAAATTGGCCTGTTTTAAAGGTATTTAAGCGAATTTATGTCGAAAACACGGTAGGTGGTATGTGCGTCTGGACGTCCTAAAACCATTATCAGGTACGGTGTCCATTGTCAGGGGGCAGTAGAAGCTTCCACACTACATGACCTATGACCCTCCAGACCACCTTCACTGCAAAAAAACAATAACAAATTATGTGTGTCCTTCCCAACCAAAGTCGTATGGAGGCTGAATACTTCAATGTTTGGTTTCCTCTCTTGCAATGAACGCAGCCTAGAGTCGGCTCTTTATCTTGCACCATAAAGAGGACGTGTTAATATTTCCATAGCTATGGTTGTTTTTAGTCAACTATAGGAACTGCCACAGAGCATCAGGGCGTATATCATACAGCTAGCTAGCTGTCTGTCGCGAATTCTACTACAAAAGTGTTTCGACAAACACAAAAATATTTTAAATATATGTATTTATAATTGTGAATATTTGCAATTGAAAAACATAGATTGAAAAAGTGCTGGAGCGCCGCCTTGTCCCGCTCCGGGTCCACTATACTCCTGCTTGTAACGTTACATCTAGTGAAAAATAACTGTGAATGGAAGGTAGTCTGCAGAACTCTAGGGACATATAGTTGTTTTTTATATTCATACAGGTGTCTAGCTTGTTAACATTTTAGCCATGCTTTGCTCATTATAGCAGTAGAATAGCACATGACTCCCCCCTACTAATTAATAAGCCTTTACATACACAATCCACAATTTTTCCTGGTTGATAACTGCATTAAAGTGGGGGAAAAACATAAACACATGTTTATCGATGTGAATCATATGAAACCAACTAGGACACTAATAAATTAATCTTTCTGCACCTAAAAGAAAATTATGGGTAAAATCTACAGTTTTAAATAGTGTATTGCATGTATCTAATACTTACCTCCAGGATTCTGACCCATTCTGTACCAAAGAAGGCCCAGAATCTCCTACCCTGTCTCTTGGGCCTGGTGGTTCTTCTGTCACACAATGGAAGAAGGTTTGGATGTTTGTCACTGAAACACACAAACCAGGTGGTAGATTTAATTCCCCACAGTTCATAAATATGTGAATCTTGTATGTTGAAAATATCATCATTCTACTTACACCAACAATTTAAGTATTTAACTAGGAACATTTATTCTGGCAAAAGCACGCACACCCTTGTCTCCTAAATATGCTCTGAAGACTGCAAAATTGTATAAAACACTGAACATTCAATAATCAATATTTGATTTAAAAAGGACACATTATTACACAAAAGACTGGCGTTCCGTCCTGGGTGTGGCCTGCCTCACAATCTGTGTCTGCCAGGTTAGGCTCCAACTCACTGTCCCCCCTAATAGTTACAGAGAACTTGTATTTTTGTCCTCTGTATCCATGGTAACCATGCAAGAACGAAAGATAATGTCACTATTATACAAAAGCAGAAACAAGCACATTCCTTAACATAGCAATGTACCTTTGAAGTACATTTAAATTCATGGTTTACATAGTTACATTCCATTTAACGCCGTTACATTGTAATCAATTCAGTTACATTTACATAAAATTCTATGCTTTTCTTAAAGCAAGCAAGTAGTTCATTTAAAATTTGGCATTTACTTTTACTATAATATTAATCTCAACCTACAATAACTACACCCTCCTAACGTCTAACTTGATTATTTCTTCTTTATTTTGATTATTAGCTTCTAGTTATCCACTCTGAAGTGACCACCTTAACTAATTAATCAATTCCTTTTAAGTTGCCAGTGTTCAGATGAGCTAATGTTGCAGAGTTTGGAGGGTATAAGTGATATACGATACTTTATTTTGCTGCCAAAAGATAGAGATCGGTATGGTAAGAAGCCCCAACTGCTGCCAAACCTTTACCCTTAGGGGTCCTGTTACACTGACAAAACCTTACCCTTGAGGATCCAGTTCCTCTGCCAAAACCTCACCCTTGAGGATCCAGTTCCTCTGCCAAACCCTCACCCTTGAGGGTCCTGTTCCTCTGCCAAACCCTCACCCTTGAAGGCCCCTTTCCTCTGCCAAACCAGTACCCTTAAGGATCCAGTTACACTGCCAAATCCTTACCCTTAAGGGTCCAGTTACACCGCTAAACCCTTACCCTTGAAGGCCCCTTTCCTCTGCCAAACCCTCACCCTTGAAGGCCCCTTTCCTCTGCCAAACCCTCATCCTCTGTGATCCTTGTCATGTTGCTGGGATTCAAAGTCATTTTAAGTACTGCATGTCCCCCCCATCTGTGACTTTTAATAAATCTATGACATTCACTGCTCCTCAAGTCTTTTATCCCCCCCCAAAAATGTGCTACCACATTTGTATATAAATATCTGTTAGATGACTGATTACAAATATAAAGGGCAATACCAAAGTCAAGAAATTTTCAAACCACCACCAAAAAAAAATAAAAAACACTTAAAGAATGTATTAAACCTAGACTGAAATTTCATCTCACTGACGGCAAAGTCAACAGAAGAGAAATTTAAACAGAGACGGTGGAATATAAAAACAAAGTTAGAAAACTGAGAAAAGCAAATGGCAGAGATTTCAGCAGTGATTGTGAGGTGTGAGCAATGTTCAGATAAGATACAGCTGGACCAGGAGAGACATACATGTTTCAGAGACTAAATTTACACCAGTAGCTTTCTGTTATAAATACAAAAACTATTCGCCTCAGGTATGAAATCACATAAAAACTTCCAGTGAAAAATGCAAATGATATGAATTTATTAGTTATGTAGATATCGTTTTAATATAAACAGGATTAAACAAATCCATTCCTGATGCATTGGACATTATATCAATTTTATATTTATTTAACACATTAAACATTATATATTTTGGAAAGCTCTAAAATATACTTACTTACTCTTGAATATGATGTTCTTCTGAACCTAATGTGACAGCAATTTTCTGACACCTATTCAGGCTTCCAGTTCAGTGTGTTGGATATCAAAGGTTGTTTGACACCAATTTCACAATAAACATGATGCGACAAACAGCAATGCTCTAAAGCAGAGCTGAGTAAGCAGCTATATCTGTAGTTAGTCCTAATAAGAGCATGTTATGGTAGGATATCAAGTTTCACATTTTTATTGTTTATATGAGCCCATTGTATCACATGGACACACAAAAAAAAAACTACCCTCTGGCTTTGCCAATAACATATCATCTTTCTGGAAAAATATGTGCTACTGGATATCTTGAGTTTAAATAATTTATTAGATCCCCTGTTGACTACATACTATATATTATTTTTAAAATAAAATTAAGGAAAAAATAAGAAGATAATACTACATAATTGACTCCTCAGCTGATCACAAGAAATATATTATTTGTTGAGCAAAAAAAGTAATTTATCAATATATAATAATTTGAGGGTTCATTAGTTCTAATCATTAGGTTTCAGTAACATGAAGTGTTCTTTTAGCGTAATCTAAGATCAGTGTAAAATACTGAAACAATGGCTCAATTAGGGCAGAATGAGTACATGTTGAATATAGGCACATCTGTAATCACTAAAAGGTGAACAGTATAAACACGAATCACTAATCAACTCCACCAGTTCCCAGCTGTTGATATTTATTCAGGAATGGAATGACGTTTTGTTTGAGCAGATATAATGAAGCATGGCCATACCAGGGTTTTAAACTTGGCATGCCATGGTAAGGGGTCTCTCTAGCTATGTCCAGATAAATAAATCTACGCTGGATATGAAGTATGTACTGGAAACATTTGTATTTGAAGTACAAATATAGGGTTATGATAAATATATACAGTGTATACAGTGTATAAAAGTTTTTAAAAAAATGCAGTGTAGAAGTGGTTGAATGATTTAAAAACAGGAATAGCTATACTGATAAAAAAACTCAATAACAGGATGCTGATCATGTGATCGTAAGTGAAGATGGAAAAAGGTTATTGAATGATGCAGAATGTTTAGAACACAGTGTTCATTCTAAAGGTTCCAAAGCACCAAGTTTGAATAACCTTTCCTCTTCCCACTGTTTACTACTTGCATTTTTTCCATAATGAAAAGGTTGACATCATCAATAGTTTAACCTTCATCCATTTGTTATTTTTCATTTAATTAAAGAAGTCATAAATACCAGCATTAAGTTAATGTAAAAATTCTAAATTATGGCAACCTGCCAATCGTGGTTAATAAAATTGAAACTGATTGAGTTTTCTTTTCTTTTTGTAAGTATCTTATTTCTTCTACTCATAAAAATCAGTATACATTTACAACGTTCACCGCATAAATTACAAGTTAACCGGACTTGTAGGTTAACTTGTATTTGTCAAACATAATGGTACTCTTGTTTAACTTCACCTAATTATCTATTACTAAATAATTATTACTAAATAATCTGAATGTGTAATAGCCCTCTGAATAGCACAATTAAAATACATAATTTGGCTCATATATAAAAATGCAAATCTATCAGTCCTGCTGATGTGAACCAGTGATGACTGAATATCACTAATCAATTAGGCCTCTCTTCAAAACCAATATCCATTAAGCCTTGTACCAAGTCTATCAAATATACTCTTACCCAAATCCAACACAGAACTGCACTTACAGAGCTATTGTAACTCAAAAAAAGATAATTATATATTATATATTATTTTCAGGGTAATCTTTTGCTTTTTCAAAAATGTGTTTATTTCTAGCAAACATTTATGCTACTGTTCCAACATTTTCCCCATGAAATTTGAACAAAAGAAACCCTTTAAAAAATGTCAGAAGAATAACCTCCTTATGACTTACCAGAAGATAAAAATAATTGCACTCTTACTGATACAGAAGAGAAATGTCAAATAAACATGCCCAAATAGAGCTGGTCCCTTCTGCTGAGTGACCGCAGGTCCCTCTATAAAAGAAGCAGCTCTGGGCTCCTTCAAGGACTAACAGACAACCAGTGAAGGTGAGTAAGTGGATGTGTGATGTTGCAACAGCTCTCAGTTTAGCAGGGCTTGAGGAACAAATGAATTTAACAATGGCCTAAAATACTTTTTAATCACATGTAGATATTTATAAGAAAAATATATGTGAAACGGCAAGGAAAACACGATGCAATGTTTTCTTCTATATATTTTGGAAATATAATAAAATTATGAATAAAACATAAAACATGAATGTAAAATATCTGTCTGTAAGCTTCAGTAAAAACTTGACAATCTGTTACCCAGAAGGTCTCATTAATTGAAACAACTTCTGTGTCCTTTATATTTTTATAGATAAATTCCAAGTTGCAAACTTAATTCCTGTCCTTTTTTCAGCATCCCAGAGACTCCAGATACCACCTTTCTGTCTTGGCAGTGAAGCAGGTAAAGAACACTTACTGCTGGTAATGAAGTTCAGATCAGGTCATCTTACAGTGCAATATTGGCATATTATGAGATAGTTTAAAAGTATATCTTCAATAGATGATTAATCATTATGAATGATTGGATTTGAATGTATTCCAGTCCGGTAAATGAAGCATTTTGTCAATTTACCCACCAATGTTTTAGACACTCTCGTTTAACACTAAATGTTGAGTATTAGGCAAGAGTCACATGATCTATGATAAATAAGAGAAAAAGACCGGTGGAGAACCAGTGAAGTAGAAGTCAAAGGGCGAGGCTCAGACCCCTGAAGACCCCTGACCTCCAGGGTGGAGTAGGAAGACCCAGGCAAACCATGACACAGCTGTTCTGTGTGTTTAAACAGGGACACCACTGGGTTTTTTTCTAACTTTAATTGACCGCACTATTATATTTATGTGGATGTTCTGTACATGTAAGAGAAATGCCTTCACAGTAAAATTACTTCCTCTCTCACGCTACAGTAAAACCGACATCATGAGTACGGATGTAGAGATGGAGGTCTACGGCCAGGCGGCCATTTACCTCCGGAAGCCTGAGAAGGAAAGACTTGAGGCCCAGACCTCTCCGTTTGACGCCAAAACAGCCTACTTTGTGGTTGAGCCCAAGGAGATGTACCTCAAAGGGGTTCTCCAGGGTCGAGATGGGGGCAAAGCTACAGTAAAAACTCTGGATGGAGCAGTGAGTAGCATTATAACAACCACAAATTGTTTTAATTTATTTTTAATTTCCATAACACCTGTCATCTTGGTGGTGACAAACTGAAAATGGCGGTGACAAACTGAAAATGGCGGTGACACATTGTAAATGGCGTTGACACATTGAAAGTCACTGAGCTCAGTACAAGCCATTCTACTGCCAGTGTTTGTAAATAAAGATTGTACAGCTGTGTGCTCAATTTTACCCGTCAGCAATGGGTGTGGTTGAAATTGCCGAATCCATTAACTTGAAGGGTTGTCCACCTATTTTTGGCCATGTAATATATACTGAGTTAATAACATGACATGAAACATTTTCATTACATTTAGTGTATAAATACAGAATTTGACATCTATAACTTTTCTCTGTAACATCTAAAAATACATTCTCACATATTCTCCTTCTAAACAAACTACCAGTTCCTCTGTCTCTTTCACAGACTATAACAGTAAAAGAGGAGGATATCCACCCCATGAACCCTCCAAAGTATGATAAAATTGAGGACATGGCCATGATGACCCACCTCAATGAGCCCGCTGTGCTGTATAACCTCAAAGA
>JAOVYW010000101.1:1861393-1895777 GCA_025775045.1 Hiodon tergisus
CCCATGTCCCCCTGCCCCGACACGCATGATAATAGGTTTTTGAGAGTATAGTCTTAAGTTTTATAATGGCAGCTATTCCTGGTATGAAGGGAAGGCTATGTTGTATATAATGACTGTTGTTTATCTTTAATGCAGACTTATTATTCATCATAATTACTGTTGGTGGGTTTTGTTTCTGTATTTGTGGTGGTGCATGATTCAAAGTATAGACTTGCAGCAGAATTTCTAACCAGTAAAATCGTGTCTAGCAGTTTTTGTGAGGGCTCAGTTGGATCAAGCTCCATTGTTTAAGACTGATTGAAGAGGAGAAAGATAACAGTGTAAAAATTGGCAGACTGGTGTGTGCTTCATTTCAACGGTGTGACGATAACGATTTGACAAGCAAATGGCCCTGCATTCTGAAAGGTGCAGGAGGCAGAGAGAGAGGGAGAGATGAATGAGTGAGAGAAGATAGCGGGCACTGTTTGTAAAGAACAACACATAGTTAGGCTCAGAAGCAGTAGCAGCAGCAGCAGGTGCCTGGGCAGCTCTCTTTGAGTGTGATGCTATCTGAGAACGACTCTATGAGTGCGATGCTCTTTGTGAGTTACCTCGTTGTCGCCTGCTGACTCCGGCTCTCTGTTGTATGCCTTTTTCACAGCTCTTAGGGTGTATCTTGTTCCTTCTGAGATTACAGCACCCAGCTTCCGTGTGTTGTGGGTTGAAAGAAGCCAGCCTGGCGCTGAGAATCCATTTAGTCCTTCAGGTCTGGCACCCTGTTGGTTTCTGGGGGAGACGTTTAGGATAAAAGTTGAAAAAACTTGCGTGTTTTAAGCATGAGTAATTTGGAGTGGGTATTGGATGAATGGTGTGCTTGTGTGTGTGTGTGTTTGAGTGACCGTAGGAAAGGGAAGTGTTGTTTTCTTATGTGCAGTGCAGTGTGTGGGTTGACAGAGTTCTAGAAGATTTCTCTGTCTTGTCTCAGATAGATTGAACCCTGTCTGTGCTGTCTTTCAGATTTCTTTAGTCCCTTTCATGTTAATTTATGCACCAATCCCAGAATTATTGTGTCAGTAGACTAAAATAAGAAAGTGCAATCGGTACTAGGGATGGGCACAAGTACACAAGCATCTAGTACTCGCAAGTGACGGCAATGATCGATCATGACAACACAATAAATGTGTGAATGAACGTTTATCGAATATATAATCTTATATAACTTCATGAAATACATTTTACACCGATCCAAGTCCAGTACCAAACGCAACATTAATCCTTCCAGAAATCCTTCCTTCCGTCTTCATTTTAAAAAAAAATGTAATCCTTAAAAATGTTGTGGTTGGTTACAGTGGCATTGGGGGCGGGAACTTACAGTCCACTGAGGATGAACTGAACAGTTTTCAGACACTGTTACTGTGGTCAAGCAGGAGCTTAGCTGTAGCTAACTATGGCTTTGAAAACGGGCAGTGATGTTTGGAAACACTTCATCAAAATTGAACAAAACAGTGCAGTGCAAAGCTGTCATACAACTCTACCACTAGTATAATGCGGCATCACCTCACATTTAAACACAAAATGTCGAGCGAAAACGAAGACGCTAGCCAGACAAGAATGATGTCTTTCACTACAGCCAGACGTACATGCATTGTTTGCAGAGTTGAGAGAACAACACAGCTAATAGCTGAAATATTAGCCAAAGATTTACTGCCTCTAAGTTTTGTTGAGGGGAAAGGATTTAGAGAATTAATGAATTGCATTGAGCCCCAATTTGACGTGCCTTCTCGCAAGACGATCACCGCAAGAATAGACATTCCATACGAAAGGAGTGCTGCTTTACTTAAAGACGCCCTATCGAAGCTAGAAAGGGTTGCTGTCACTACTGACTCGTGGACCTCGCTAACTACTGACTCTGACTATATAACACTAACATGCCACTAAATCGGTGAATTGAAAATTCACAGTGCAGTATTAGAAACGCACAATTTCGATGAAAGACGCACAGCTGTGAACATAGCTAACTATCTTAAGGGTACAACAGAAAAGTGGCTGTCAACATCTGAGAAAGTGTTAACATGTGTTCATGATAACGCAAGTAATATGGTTCTGGCGAATCAAGGTCTGTGGGAATCAGTGGCTTGCTTTGCTCACACACTTCAGCTTGCAATTAATGAGGGCCTCAAAGTTGCTAGTTTGATCCGTTTGATAGCTGCAAGCAGCCAATTGGTTGCACATTTTCTCCACAGTTTTAAAATAAAAACATTGCCTGAATGAGTCAGAATGGGAAATTACTACCAGGGTGGTAACAGTGGGAGTTAAGTTTGCGTGAAATTAATACCAGAGATGTGTTAACAGTGGAAGTTGAAGTTTGTTTAGGTTTTTATTACTTTTGCAATATGTGAGGTTCAGTAGCCTAGTGTTCATGTTCAAGAAAATACTGTTGTTGAACTGTGAGTTTAAAATAAAATATCCAATTATCAAAAGTATATACTCATTGCGACATCAATTACCCCCCCCCCCCCCCGGAATACGATTACTCGAGCTGTCAAAATGACCAAAAATCCCATCCCTAATCGATACCAAGGACCCTGGATGTTGGATATACAGCCTGTTGATTGGCACAGTGCATGTCCCTATGGCTGACGTGCCTGTGAGTCAGGCTAAATGGCATGTTGTCCCCTTGAAGCTCGGTCACACCCTGAATGTCATTAACTGTGGAGGAAGTTGCAAAAAGCTCTCATAGCGGATCAGTGGGATGTGTTGGTATGTACAGATGGAAATGCACCCACAGCGTGACAAGCTGCTTCTTCAAAAAATTATATGAATATATATCTTTTACCAAATGGACATGCTTGTAAAATAATTTCAAGGACTGTGTACAGCGCTTTGAGGCATAGGTTCCCTAGAAATCGGGAACAATAAACAATCAGTCAATTTATTTTTATAAAGCGCTTTTCACATGTTTACATGTCACAAAGATGCTTTACATACAGAGAAATACAATATGTCCCAGGCCTGACCCCCCAAAATCATGCCAGTGGCAAGGAAAAGAGGAGAGTGTGGGGCAGGAGGAATGATACCCCTCCCCGGCTTCCTCGGACATTAAACAGTGATGCGTGTCTTGTCTGCTCCCTTCATAAGTGTCGTCTGTGTGAAGTTTTGCTGCAAGTTTGGTGATTGGTCAGGGGCCTGCACAGACATATGATGAACTAATTGGAAAAACACAGGTGTCATTAGCCATATGGGGTGACTTTATATTCTGCATGAGCAGTGCTTACATAACAGTGGGGCTTTCTAGATAATAGCAAAAGTATTGGCCTTGGGATAAAAAGTGTGTGGGTGTAAGTCTCAAGTAGATATTGCTTAAATGCTAAGCTGTAAAAATTATTGTAAAAACTGAAAGTAGGGGTCTGCTGTAGGGGTCCAATTAGAACGTCATAAGATCAAGAGCAGGATGTTAGTGCCAGGGTTCCTCAGTGTTCCTGAACCCTCCTACATTTGGATGTCAGGCCAGAACCTCACCCCAGGGGCGCCTCCCAGCAGTCAGACTCCCCACTTCAGGAGAACGATGAGGAGATCCTGGGCTCAGACGAGGAGGAGCAGGAGGACCCCAATGACTATTGCAAAGGTGACCTGTTACCCTGTCTTTTAAATGTCTGATACCAAAACATTACTCAAACATACCAGTTCCATGTTGATGCCCAGCAGGAATCTCTCCAAATCTTCTTTAAATAACAAATGCAATATATTTTTGTACTGTAATGATGGTTTTGTAAAATCAAAAAGCAGAATTAAACTACATAAAACCATAAACCTTATATAAAATACTTGTATAAACCATATATTTAATTAAAAATAAAAGGTCTCTGCAAGAAGGTGAGTTTAGTTTTTTAGTTTTAGTTTTTAATATTACGTTTGAATTGCAGATTTGAAATGGAAAATGATTCCATAAAACGGGTGCAAAATGACCGAAAGCTCATTCACAACAACTGTTAAGCTTGATCACTGTAGAGGTTAGAAGCCCAGCATCTGATCTTAGCTGGCAATCAGGGAAATGAGGAATAAGTAGATCTTTAATGTGTTTGTGTCTGTGCAGGTGGCTATCACCACGTGAAAATAGGTGACCTCTTCAATGGGAGGTACCACGTGATCCGCAAGCTTGGCTGGGGGCATTTTTCGACAGTGTGGCTTGCCTGGGATATCCAGTAAGTGCTTTTGGTTCAGGCAGCTTCATGCTTTGATGTTCATTTAGAATAGTCACCAGGGCAATCTTACCATCCAGTGCAAGCCGTCCTTGTTGGTGTCCCATAAGATGTGCCTGTCTAACTTATTCATGTCATAATAGTGTCCTGGAACGCTTGACCCCATTGTCATTGAATCTCTGTGGTTAATCACTTTTACCCTAATGGTGCCTTTCTGGATACATAGCCACTTCTTCTCTACACTAAGGCGCTTGTGTGTTGCAGGGGAAAGCGTTTTGTGGCCATGAAGGTGGTGAAGAGTGCGGAGCACTACACCGAGACTGCACTGGATGAGATAAAGCTACTGCGATCGGTGAGCAGCCAGAATCGCCTAGATGTTCTTCAGCCACAACTCTCTAGTGCTCTGACACAGGCGTCCACACAAGTGATCCTTTTTTCCCCTACAAGGAGGGGAGACGAGCACAGAAGCTGAAAAGATTATCTGTCTTGTAGTTTTCACTAAACAGACCTACTCTTTACCCACATTTTCAGGCTTCTGATTGGAAGAAAAATTATTATGGTATTGTAAAAATCCATAAAATTGGTGCACATATTATAAAACTTACTTTTAATTGATTTCTATTTGAAGTCATGTCCCCTCCGTGCTTTGGTGTCTACCAGGTTAGAAACACAGATCCCAGTGATCCCAACAGGGAGATGGTGGTTCAGTTGCTGGATGACTTCAAGATCTCCGGCGTGAATGGCACTCGTATCCTTTCCTAGCCCTCTGTTTTTGCCTAGCCCTGTCGCCTGTGATAATCTCCAAAGTTGTGATGATAGGAAGTAAGCCTGGCCAGTTCTGTCAGTTTTCTGTCAGTGCTGGTTTACATTTGCATATGGACACACAGGCGGTCTGCCTACTGCTAGTCCTCTATTCGTCCTTGACCAGTCTCCCTGAGATGTGTGCATGGTGTTTGAGGTTCTGGGACACCATCTGCTCAAGTGGATCATGAAATCTAACTACCAGGGTCTGCCTCTACCATGTGTGAAGAGCATCATCCGACAGGTAGGTGCACAGCACAACTGGCTCGGCACATGACTAGTGATTGCCACGCGTGGATGGTTGTTGATTCTGTCTCCACGTGTCTCTCTGTAGGTTCTGCAAGGCCTTGACTACCTGCACATGAAATGTAAGATCATCCACACGGACATCAAGCCGGAGAACATTCTGATGAGCGTGAACATGCCCTTCGTCAGGAGACTCGCAGCCGAGGCTACAGAATGGCAGAGGGCGGGGGCACCTCCCCCATCAGGGTCTGCAGGTGCGCCCCGTCCTCTACCTCAAACGGTTTTGTGCAAGGTCTGCTGTCCCAGGAAAACGCACAGAGAATTAAAATTCTCAATACGCAAAAGCTAAGATTGAGGTACACTTACCAACAATGTAAAATAGTGTTTTTTTAAACACGAACATTGGAAAACATTGGGAAGTCCTTTATGAAAGGGGACTTAATTTGGAAGATCCTGACTGGATTTCTAAAAAAGAAAGGGTGACACATTCATTAAGTTTAAAATATAAAACAGTAGCTCAGGCAAGCACTTGATACGACTGCTCGCAGTTGTGTGATGTGCATCTACATGACTGCTTCTCAATAGGCATGTTGAGCGTCAGCTGAATGTGGCCATGCTCTGCACTGCTTATGCCCACACCCTGTGCAATCTGACAGTGAATATCACTCTCACAGCAGTTTTGTTTTTGTTGTTTGTCTTTGTAGTGAGTACAGCCCCTGCACCAAAACTAGTAAGTATCTAGTCCTGTTTTCATTGATTGTTTGGAGACAAAATCTATGTGCTGTTAAAACAAACGTACACTTGAAACGTTTAAAGTCATGCTCCAAGCAAACCTTTTGCTTAATACCTGTCTTAGTCAAGCATTCTACATCTGCTTAGTGACTAGACTTTTATTCAAGTCTCTTTGCTGTGTTAGTTGTGTGAGTGTATACCCCCTATCCAACTCACCTGTCTGCCTGCCCACTTAACCCCCATTGCCAGACAAAGAAAATGATCAAGAACAAGAAGAAGAAGCTGAAGAAGAAGCAGAAGCGACAGGCAGAACTGCTGGAGAAACGCATCCTGGAGCTGGAGGGGCTGGAGCGCAGACTGGAGGCTGGCGTGGAAGAGGAGGAAGAGGAGCCAGAGACCCCTGACAGAGCCCCCTGCATCCCCCTCAAGCAGGCCAGTTTGCTAGATATCGCCAGTGATATTGCAGTTGGTGAGTGTGCCACAAAGAGGTGAAATACTGCTGGGGCTTGTAAACAGTCCCCTTACCAGAATACCTTGAATACTGCTGGTGGTTGCTCTATGAAACTGAGAACTTGTGTTGTACATATGTACATATGTAGCTGTCTCACTTGTGTGTAGTATTTTGAAGCCTGATCTTCGTGATAAAGTAATGGTGTGAGTCTGAATTTAAGTTCAAATTAAGTTTAGGAACTGTTTGAGTGAACGTTAAAAACTTGCTGGTGTTTCAAGAATTAGTATTGTATGTATTGTGGTATATTAAGCTTGCTGAGTGGCTTCCAACTCTCTCCATCCCCCTAGACTGTCAGGGTGAGAAATGGGGGCAGGAGAGTGATGTGGAGATTACTTGTAATGGCCATGACCACCCTGGAAGAGAGGGGGAAGACAAGAGGTATGCCCAGAGAGAAGAGGAGGATCACCACAACACCAACCACAGTCTGTCCGGAGACCTGCACCCCCAGGGGCCGGAGTTGCTGCTCCACGCAGACTACCAGACCTGCAACGGCACGGGGCCCAGTGACCCCAGCGGCAACGGTAATGCTCCTTCCTTCCATGGCGCTTTTCAGTCCAAGTCCAGTAGTTTGCAGGCAGGGGGAGGGGGTGATAGTAAGCAATCCGGAATAAGGGAGAGTGATGTTGTTAAATGATAGTGGTGGAGTCCCCTCTCTGCTAAATTGTGGTTCTTACTGGAATGCTTTTGTAACGGTCTCTTCTCTGTTTGAATTGTTTTAGAATTGTCACATTTAAGGAAATTCCATCATAACTTTATAACTAAAATGTTAAAATTCTATTAGGTTCTGTAGGAATAAGTGTTCACGCCAAACCCCAAAGCTTCCAATTGAGATTGTGTGATATTCCTGGTGTCCCTACCAGTTGTGTAGTGGTGAAGTGATTGACAAGTAGGATCAGGACATTTTCAACCATTTTAGTTTAGCCAGGAAGAATTTTACCTTAATTTACCTGCTCCTCCCTTCACCCCCACATCTGTGTGTTTATTTTTAGTTATTTTGTAACGTATATTAAAACAGCAAAAAAAGGGTAATTTTTTATTGAAATATGCTCATGGTACAATTTAATTGTGACAAAGGTTCTAAATGAAGTGCGTGGGGAAAATCATGGAAAAAATATAACATATTCTAGCCATCAAGTTATGTTTCCAGTCTTAAAAGAGTTTTATACGGTGACTCCCTATAAATGACCTGTTCACATTATATATTGAAAGATTAATTTTTTTATTTTTTATTTTTTTTACTGAGATTGGTTCTGGTCAAATGCCTTTTTTTATTTGCTCAGTGGTGCTTTCTGCCTCTCAGTGCCAAGATTTCTTTTTTTGTGTGTTTTGAGGTTTAATTTAAAGCTGTGTTTCATTTGTTTTTCATGGTGCTGCAGCCAGGCAGGCCGCAGGTAACCTGCTGGTGAACCTCCTGGAGCCACTCAATGCTGACAAAATTAAGGTGAAGATCGCTGACCTTGGGAACGCCTGCTGGGTGGTGAGTCTTCTCTGTCTGCTATTTCTCTTCTTCACTATTGCATTTGAGGGTGACTGCATAATGCAATGTTTAGCACTCATCTCTCCATTAATTTCCCATTTCAGCAGAAGCACTTCACCGACGACATCCAAACGCGGCAGTACCGGTCACTGGAGGTACTGATGGGTTCGGGTTATGGCACGCCCGCAGACATCTGGAGCACTGCCTGCATGGTAGGCGTGGCAGTGTTCTTTGGGAGTGAGGGGGTGTCACCTTAGAATGTCTCTGGAGTTTTGGGAATTCAGATTCCACTACATGTTGTGGCTTTGGCATGATGTTACAAGGAATTCTAAACGGGGATGGAATGTTCATAATGCCATTGTATAAGGTGAGGTGGATTTTAAGTGTGCTGCTTGTAGGAGGACTGCATGGGCATTTGCTTTCTGAGCAGCCAGGTTTGAACAAAACAGCATTTTACTGTTTTGAAAATGTCACCCAACGGGATGCCATTGTGTGTCTTTATTCAGCCTGCTCTCTGGTCCAAATTTAGGTTACCTGCCCTGGAACCCCCTTATTCTATTACAATCGGCTACAAAGCCAATAAGGGCTTGCGTTGGGGTTGAAAGGAGCATTTTGTGTAGTTAAGCAAAACAATCAAACAAACCATGGAATTGCCTGCACACTTTTGAGGCACAACACCATTGAGTGGGACATGTACTATGTAGAAAGATGGTTTGACCTTCAGATGGTTAAACCAGGATTAAGTTCCATAGAACAGAAGAAGAAAATTATGTGATTATCATGTTTAAAGAGACTGGCTATCTGGGTATTTCCTGTTCTCCCAGGCATTTGAGCTGGCCACAGGGGATTACTTATTTGAACCACATTCAGGAGAAGATTACTCAAGAGATGAAGGTATGTGCCTATGTACATGCATGCACGCACACACACACATACACACTCGTAGAAATTTTTCACAGAAAACCTTTTCTATCAATGGCCTGTTAGCCCCCTTGAATAAATGTGCTACTACATTTAAAAATACAATATTTAAGTGTTATGGCATAAACTGTTTTGATTATGTGCTCAGGTTTTTCAACATCAAGGCTTTCTACATCACCAAACATTCTAAAGGGCCTGGTGCCAGAGATACACACCTAGTACGGTCTCCCAGTTAGGGGCTAAAATCAATTTCTCAGCTGCACTAGTTATCACCAGGTCCAGCTGGGGTTTTAGCCATTAGCACAGAAAGCGGTCAGTTGCTGGACTTATGCACTCTTCCCCAGTGCCTGCAGGTCCACCCGAGAATGGTGTGTGCTCATTGTGTTTAACGTGTGGCCCTGTAGGAATTGAATGCCGGCTCCGGTGCTGCTGAAACAATGTCTGAGTGATTCCTCTTCTGCTGTACCCCGTGGCTAAAGGCTGGGGTCTAGTTAAATATTAAACTCCAGGTCATATGATGCAGCTCAAATTGGTGGTGGTCATCAAAGTTTCATGGTTTTCATGACACAGATGCCTATGTTTTTAAGGCTGTCCTCAGAGGTCAGCTGACGTTGCCCTGGTCAGAAGTCAAAGCCTTTCTTGACTCCGTACACCACTGCTCTCCTTACCTAAACACTGCGTGAGATTAAAGGATAAAGGTAGTAGTTTTCAAATAATTCTGAATTGTGTTGTTGGTTTACCTGGTGATGGTCTGGCATAATGTGATTTGCTTGGGGTTCGATGCTGAAGAGTTAACCCTGCTTTTATGCTTAGGCTCTGCAGTAGACAACTCCTACATCGTGCCCCATTGATTTTGTACCAGTCAGACATACCATCCACTGGCAGTAGAGTGGCATTGTACGGACTGTCGTGGCCTTTCTATGATTCGGATGGTGGAACGCCACTCGAACCCTAATCACTGATGGCTAATGAGGTCTCTGTAAAGATCTTATATGAGAGCTACATATTTCTGCCGCAGCCCCTGAATTTAACTATTCATAGGAGGTGGAGCTTCCCTGTTGTCACGGTTGGAGGCCGTGTTTACTGGATGTCATGGTTTGAAAAGTTAGTAAGTAGTACATAAGAGGGGATTCCTGCAGCCGATGTTTGTCATACTCATTGTTCTTACTGCTGAGTTACAGTATTACTGTCAAACCCCCTTACCCCCGACCTTTCTACTCAGGAGTGCAGGTGACATTATTTGACTCCAGGGTGAGCTCATTCCGTGTAATTGACTGCAAGTCTCGTGTATCCCAGTTGTGGCTTCATGACTGCCTCGGCTTCAGCCCGTCTTAACATCACGACCAGACAGGAACCGCGCAGGATTTGTCTGTCCCCCCTCCCCATGGGGCCTTCTGCCTGCTTCTAAGGGCATTTCTGTCCCTGAGGGTCTATCCTTTCTACGATGCATTACTATACTGTGTGCTCTGTATTGGTTAAAGGAAAGTGACTAAAAGCTTTCAGGACTTGGCTATGGAGACATACGGGTTTTGATTTGGATGTGCAACTGCTGTTTAAAATCGGAGTAAAAGGGTTTTATTGGTGCATCTAAGTGGTGACCTTAAGCAGACTTTCATACTGCGCTGTATAAGGCAGCACTATATTTTCGGCATCTGTCTGTCTCTCTTTCTCGATGCATTTACTTTCATAAGTGCCCCTCCTCCAAACCATCTGTAATATTAATCTCCTGGGAAATCTGTGACCCTAAGCCATTCTTTTCCTTCTCTGCACAACGGGAAGTAAAACATATTTTAGCCCTCCCCTGCTATGTTGTTGTTAGCATGTGGAGAATATGGATAATACAATGTCTACCTACCTTGGTTAGTATAAAGGTTCCTCATTCTTCTGTCGCTTGCTGTGATGGTGATTCAGCCCTGTGAATTGTTGGAGGATTTCACAGGGTTCAGGTTTATATTAAGAAAGTGTGTAGCATAAAACAAGTAAATAAGGCCGTGGGAGTTTGGGTATCGCTATCCGTTTCAGAAATGAACAGTTCTCGTACAAAGGGCTGATCTGGAAAGGGCATTTCTGATAATGGGGTGGCACCCAATGGTGGAAGGGTGGGTCAGAGCCTGTTCTCGTTGATGTTTATGAAAATCCTTCTTATGTAAGTGACCGTTACCTTCTCAGGGGCCCGAGCTTAAGTGGCACAACTACTGACATCGGTAAGACAGCTTAATAAAAAAAGGCACAAGATGGCCTTTGAGGTGTTCTCTTTCCCTGCAGAGTATTTTGATGTCTGCAAATTATAGTTCCATTGTTGCTGCACCAGTCTCTCTTGTATCACTGAGAACGTGCTGCCCTTGGCCTCCATGGGGGCAGTGAATAGATATTGTCTAATGAATCTGTCCTTTGTCTGCCCCCCCCTCAATCCCCAACCCACCACCTCCCCATGCCTGTATTTAATGTGTAGACCACATTGCGCTGATTATCGAGCTGTTGGGGAAGGTGCCTCGCAAGCTCATTTTGACTGGCAAATATTCCAAGGAATTTTTCACAAAGAAAGGTAAAAGGAAAAAGTTAATCCATTTTATATCCAGCATGTACGGTTTCAGAAATGTTGTCAGCATGTCTAGCTGTAAATCATCTTGATAAATCCTATCTGAGCATCTGTTTAGATGATGGTTATCTGAGATGTGGCTGCATTTTGGCTTTGTTGTGTCTGTCAAATTTGTCCTTCAAAATTTTATTACTTGTAGATTATACTGAAATCCTGAAACTCTGTTCTGTGTGTCATGCTTTCTGCCCATATTGTTTTTTGTGTTGTGTTTGCAGAAGTCTATAAACATTGCCCATAGGGATAATATGAGTAAAACCTTTAACCCCCACTCCCTGATCCCTACGCCACACTGTGTTCCATTCCCAGTGAGGCTCTAAAACTAAAAACTTATGTTGTGTATGTGGCTGGCTGTGTATAGTACTGTAGTCTGCTGTTCCTGTGTGTTGAGTTTTTGACTTGTGTGTGCATGCATCTGTGTAGCTGTGCGGAGACTGCTGTTTGTACCTGTGTGCCATGGATGCATCTCTGAGAGTACTTTGTGTGTTGTTGCACAAGGTGACCTGAGGCACATCACCAAGCTGAAGCCCTGGGGCCTGTTGGAGGTGCTAGTGGAAAAGTATGAGTGGCAGCACGAAGAGGCCCAGACCTTCACTGACTTCCTCCTGCCTATGCTGGATCTCATTCCTGAGAAGAGAGCCACTGCGGCTGAGTGCCTGTGCCATCCCTGGATTGCCACCTAGTGGCCTACCCTGGTCACGCAAATGTGCACGCTCTCCCTCAAACACATATATATACATACACACACACAAATGGACTGGGTACTAGCCATGTTGTACCTGGTGATTCCTACATCATTGACAGCAAGAAGTGAAGAGGACAGTGCAGTTTAGCAGAACTAATGCCTATTTATTATCATTATAGTTTTTTCCGTTTAATTGTTTCATTTTTTTCCTACTTGATATCTCGGCTGCTTTTGTTAACTTCCTTTTTCTCCTCTCCTGTTGCAACTGGTCACATTCCTTGAATCTTTTCACAATGTGTTGAGCTTTACCCTGGGATGTTGTGGTGGAGGGGGTAAGTGTTTAAGATTAATATTTTTCTGAAGTATTCATGTTAATTTGTTGCTGTTCCAAAGAGGCACAGAGTTCCTGAAATAAGGCTGTACCCGTTTTTCGACAATACAGTATTCCTAAAATATAGTAGGAACGAGTCTAAGGCTGTCACCACGTAGACAATGTACAGTCTCTAAAGAACCCCCATCCGCCCTTTTTTAAATTTTTTATTCTTAATTTTTATTTTTCCACTATCTTATGCAACATGGTCTCGTATCTTGATCTCCTACTGGAGCCACCTGGTGTCTTGCATTCTGCCCATCCATGTTAGATTCTGCTTTTGAAGTCTTTTTTTTGCCTGGATGCTGGGTTAACGTGACGCCTTTCTACAAAATGAGAAATAACTTGCTTGTACCTGCTGGCAGATATACAAAAAGATAATACCACACAGATATTTACAAGATATGACGGATATTTATGTGTGTAGAAATAGTAATCTTCTCACACCAAATATTTGACCATCTGGTTATTACAGCTGTGTACATTATATTGGTCTGTATCAGCTAACTCCTGTATTGGTTTTTTTTGGCCACCTTATGTTGAAAAGTCAAGGCAGACAAAGGTTGGCAACCACTGGTTTAGCTGCTTTTTTAAAGTTTTGTTTTTGTTTTCATCCTGATGTTGTTCCATTTGCCATGTTATTAATCGACTCCCTTCTTGTTCTTTCAGGGGGCCCTCTGTGAGCTTTCTGGTTTCTGTACAAGTTCTTTTATTGACACTCATCCTCGCAGAGCTTTCGATTTTTCACTGCTTTGGAACTTTAAAACAAGGGAAAAAAAGCGAGAGAGACTTTTCTGTCGTTACTAAGAACAAAATAAAGATTTTGAAGTGAGAATTCACCAGCAATCAGAACCTTTCTTTGCACTTTGCTGGTACCCAGGTACAGATGCAATGAAACCTCACCTCCTTCAGGTGACTGTGTTCAACTTAGAACTTAGATTAGAATAGCGCAGGATTCAGTCTCAGCTCATTAGGACATGAATATTTAATTGTCACAAAGGGTGGGGTACACTCAGAAGAGTTTATTTAAGGTCAGCGCTTTGTTCACAATACTGAGCACAAAGGTCATGCCCCTGTCAAGACTGTGGACACACCTCTGTATTTACATTAGTTATGTCTCTTTTTTACATTTTGGAATACGAAAATACAAATACAGACTGAGCGACAATGTAAATGCCACATTTTTAGTGGCACATTTGGTTATCCTTTAATGGAGTTTATTAAAGGTATTATGATATAATCTAGATAATCCAGTTTTCACAGAATAAGCCATTCAAGAAAATTGTTCTTGCCTGTCATGCCCTAAATGGTCATATAATGTTTTAAATTATAAGACTAAAATTTTGTTATCTTTAAATCTCAGGATTTTTTTATCAGTCTCAGGGTAATGTATATCAGTACATTGTCCTAACAGTAACAATAATCTTCTGTACAGTAAGAATGCAACTGATGCCGCAATGTGTCCATATTTATTGAGAAAACAAATGGTCATCCCATCGGCACATTAAGTTTAAGTTGTCAGTACATCTACAGAGGACAAAGCACAACCTGAAAGGCACTAAAACCAATGTAAAAACAAACCAATAGATCCCTAGGAATATTAAACTATTATGAGTACAAAACGCAATAAGGCTGTAAAAGGCTGAAGCAGACTGGTCCATTATATGACACTGAGTGATCGCCCCTACCCAGAGACCCACACGGTTGACAGAAGTGCTCAGTATAGTGTAATAAAAGGGGCTATGCAGAGGCTTCAACACGGAAGTGCGGGAGGTCCACCAGGACTCTCAGGCGTTGTCTGAAAAGAGTATTAAGAGTAAAAAAAGTATTATGTGCTTAAACTGTTGTCTCGGCACTCTTTATCTCAGAGGAATGCTAATCTCTTCCAGATTACAGCACTCTATAATAACCTAGTTTAACCAATGCTCTTAACAGAATAAATCTACAGAGAAGGTAATTTTTACCCTATCAGTTAATGCAACTGTTCTATAATGTACATCTACTTCTGGCAGGATTTCTCATATATAAATGAGAATAATATAAATGTTTATTTTCATTAAGTAGAACACACTTATTTGGCTGTAATTAGATATAATCTCTGCTCTAAAAACATGTACATATGTATTCAGAGACCAAGTTTGAGTTCCCTTCAGGTGTTCCCAGGTCTGTGGGTTTTAGGGTTACCGGGTTATACAGGGTAGAGCAGTGGGAGATGGAATATGAAAATTCCGGACGTGAGGTATTTATGTATTTAAAACACTCTGCCATCTATTCAGGGCTCCCTGCTGAGGACTTACAAGGAACCCCTTCCACATTTTTGCAGTGTCTTATCTGTCTTACAACTTCCTTCATACAGTTTACTAGCAGCTCTATTCAAACAGCATCAGCCCCCATCAGTCCATATATAAACGCATGAGATTTATACATATAACTACCTAATCTATATAAAAATTATTGGTTAAAAAAAGACTTTTTTTACTTTCTCTTTCTCTACTATCTCATTTATTATCAGCATTGTGTGATGCAATTTGAAGCGTCTTAGAATTTAGATTTCTTTTAAAAACAAAATAAAGACATTTAAAAAAAATAACTGACTCACCTTTTCCCTCCACCTGGAAGTCTTCAGGCAGAAGTTTGTCTTGCCGGTTGCCCAGTACGAAGGCTAGGAAGGAGAGGATGAGTGAGTCCAGGATGCTGATGATGGCCAGGATGTAGGCCCAACGCACGGTGCAGTTCCCCAGTGTGTACTTGTCGGTCCGCTGTCCGCACATGCGCTTGACCTCTTCGGAGTCCCAGCCGTCGGGGTAAATCATGCAGCCGATCACCATGCAGGCAGCTGGAGACAAGACACAACAGAAAGGCCAGTGAATACAAAGAATAACAGCAAGGCTTCTCCAGTATGTACCTGTGAATCCCCAGTCCAGGGCAGCAATATATCCATAAAGTAATGCATGTAACATAACATCCTCTGAGGCAGTACATGACCTTTAAAAGTCATACTGATTAATCCTCCTTACCTCTTCATAACTTTTTTTTACAATTTTTTTACTGAGAACAGACCATGTTTATATATAAATATATATTTAAAAAGAGCTGGTTGGTTAATAAACCTGGTTGCATCAGTGTCTCCAAGTAGCCAATGTCTAATTTCACATATTGATGGACTGAAAAGTAAAACATTTAACATCTGTTAACTGCTGTATCTCCCTGTTGAGCCTGAAATGCATCCTAAAATACTCTACAACCAACTTGAGTTTTTTTCATTATTCCATATGACAATATTCTCTCTATTTAGATGTCAAGGATCTAATTTAATCCCTGTGACTATGACTACAATTAAATTGTGACGTATTTGTTTTAGATTTGTATTTTCTTTGTTCACCTTGTGCCGAAAATGATCAATCGGCATTCAGCATTCAAACCAATCACTGCATTTAACCCATTTATTGTCTTTCTCACATAGTTCTCATGTCCTTCATTTAAAGTCTAACTTCCTTCCGTTCGTGCTAAATGAGTTCCCCAGGCAACCCCGATCTCTTTGAAAAGTGCTGAAAATTGTTCTTGAAAAAATATGCTGAAACCAAGTGCTCATTACAAACTCTGGATGACACAAAGTTTCCATGGAAATTTCTCGCTTTGACGTTATAATCATTTACCACAGCTGCAATTTTCCTAGGCATTGCATACATGTTTTTGAAATGGCGGTATGCTTTTACGAAGGTGGTAATGTTCCTTCTACCTGAAATCTCCCTATTTCAGCTGTAAATGTTAGCATCCTAGTATTCAATGTCAGTTCCCATTAAATGCCAGCAGGCAAGGACTTTGTGAATTTGTGAGAACCGGATTCCAAAAGCAGGTCCCATTCCCAAGACACCAATGAGGATTAATACTAATGTAATTTCGTTGAAATTGAGCACAAAATGTAGAATATCGTACCATCAACCCACTCTTCTCTCCTCCCCCCACATGTATAATCCTTCTGAATTCTTCTGAATGAGTCTGGTATCTCTGGATGTTGGTGTATTGTGGTGTTTTTCATAATCGAAACATACAACATACCATGTCCTTGGTTTAACAGAGAGGGAGTACATGGCAGTACAAGTTAATAATAGATGATACTTTATCTCTTGTGTTGTTGAAACCCTGTTGCTCTTGAGTCAGGAGTTACCAAGCAACTGTTTTTGGGGCAAACGATCCTCTCGATTAAGTTTCCAAGAACTTTCTCTGGAAGCTGCTGCAATCCGCTTTGCAGCTGTCGCTCACCTGTTAATTGTTTTTGTATCTGGCCCAGGTGAAAGGACAAATCCTGGCAAAATGTCAGTAATTGGCAACTGTTAAAATATTTTATTCAGTTGTACAACTTGGAACATAAGTATGACAAGCGGTAAATACATTTTTATTGATTTACTTTTTTTTGTATGGTGAAGTAACATTTCATATAAGTGCACACATTTATTTTATTACTATTTATTAGTATTTCCTTTTAGTCCTCTCTAAGTATATTTTTATTTTGCTGTTTTGAAGAATAACAATTCGAGAACTGAATCGGCATAATTTAAAGAGAGAGAGATATTTGAGTTAATTGATTTTTTTCTCCGAAAAAGTGGAATCCTCTTGAGTCCTATGTCACTGAAACGCTGACTTTGGGACCTAACTTGCAAAGAATCGCTATTTGGCCTATTCTCCCGGTTTTAATGCAAAGGTTGTATAATACACATATTACCGACAAAGTTTGTCACTCTGAAAAGTTTATCCCCTAAATAGCGTTAATGGAGGTTAAAGGTACATTTCCATTTTAGACAAGCAGTTAGACTGCAGTCAGTTAGTTCCATAGTTAGTTAGATACCTTTACAATGGACGTCACAACTTTACAAATCAATTAATTTCCGTTAAAAGAAAATTTACTTACAAGATGCGAGTTGCATCCAGGCACAAATCTTGTAGACACTGCCGGAGTTACAGAAGAAAAAGAGGCTAAAGCTAACGATGCTGGATACAACTAATAGCATGGAGATCCCTACAAAGAACATTGCTGTCTTGAAGGCCCCCGACGGGATGGAGCCGAAGTCCAGGGCGCTCCCCTTGCAGGTCAGCTCGGAGGTCAGTGCGTTACCGATGCAGTAGTGAAACAGGCCGAAGTATCCCGCCTGGGGAGTGTTGACGCTGTCTCCGATCCAATAGGGCTGGATGAACACCACAACGGTGATGATGGCGAAAACGATGGTAAATATAGCCCAGAGTACGCCGATCGCTCTGGCGTTCCTAACGTAATTAGTATGGTAGATTTTGGCAGCTTCTTGTGCTGGAAGCATTTTCTCCATCGTGAAAAGTGACTACGTGTAATCAACAGTCTGTGACTACAAAAACTGTTAGAGAAGCCTTGACAAAGACATGGTCGGTTCCGACTAGTCAGTCAGCTCTGCGGTGAATTAATTTTAATCTCTCTGTTCTTCCTGTAGAACACATACGCTCCATTTAGTCTTTTTGTCAAATAGAAGAGTCCGTCCGATTTTTCTGGTATATGTTCAGATAGACACAGAAACGTTTTTTGTATTACTACAGATTCTTCAAGGCGTTTACCCGCCTTAAATCTACCTATAAATCCGATGTCTCTCTCGCTCAGATGGTTTCGTTACCTCAAGGAAGACCAGAAATTCAGCACCACGGACAGCTGCATTCAATGAATGATGACGTTTCCCTGACGCGAATGAGGAGGGAAGGTGGGGAAATTGTTAATAGTGTAAATTTTTTATGGGACTTTGATAAATCCTCCAGTCTCGTGATTCGTGAGTAAAGCGTTCGAATTTTGGCTGCATAGGGATTGCAAGCTCTAGGGAAATCATTTCTATTTTTTCATGTAACTTTCATTTAATGATAGTATTTATTGAATAACTCTTTACCCACCTGTTCCATTACATTTATACTAATGATCTGAACAAGCAACTAAGGAGTTACGTTCAGTACAATTGTCTAATTCTGGTGCCTCATCCATCTGACTTTTCCCGAGTACAGGCACAGTGTGATGTGTGGTGTGAAGGGTAGCCAGCTAGGGTTGTCATGATACCAGAATTTTAAACTTCGACACGATACCAGTTCAGTTTCACGATACCCGATACCTCTCAGATAGAAACTCTAGGTGCAGTAAACACAATTTACATATTTTCAAAAAAATATTGAGAGGCTGAGAGAATGCTTTGAGAGAAATCCATGAGGTGTTATGGTTAAAAATGAGAAAATACAACAACAATCTAAAAATAATGATCTATAATTGTCTGTTGTATTTTTGTTATAATTGACTATAATTGACTGGGCTTGTTTTCGGCTGCAAAATAATGAGGATTATTTAAAACTATAAAGAACTATGAACATTATTGCGATTTTTAAATGATTCTGGTAAGTGCTCAGAAGATTGACGGTGAGCGGTTCTCCAAAAATTATTTGTGCTTAAAAGCGTGACTCCAGGGGTTTCGGGTAAATAACATGTGAAATAAATCAGCATAAAAAACAGGGGTTCCGAAAATGTAAAAAAGCCATAGTTTTGTTTGATACCTACTAAATTTAGCAAAGAAACTAATGGATGTCATAAAATGAATGCTTTTTAAAATTTTATTTCTCTGTGCTTTAAAAAAAAAAGGTCAAACTTGCTAAGTTATCTGTGAAAATGGGTATGCAGACAAATAATGTTACTGTAGTTCCAACGTAGATCACAACACCGGACACGTTAGCACTAAATGAAGTCTGTTTTTCTGAGAAATTTGAGGTGTTGCCTACTTTTATTTGCACCGTCTTAAAGCACCGTTTGTATGTGGGCTTGAATGGATATTTTGCTTTAATTTAAATTTAATTTGCTTAATAAGCGCTCCTGCTGTTCTCTTTTTCTAAGTGCGTGGGCCGCTAAGCTTGTGTGCCTCCCATCTTAACCGTTTACTCTTGAATCTTGGCTGCCTCGTTGTCTTTGTTTCCACCTGGCGAGTGTGGTGTCCATGCGCGGACATAAAGCGAAGGTTTTTTGTTTGTTTGTTTGTTTTGGATCAACTGTCTTTCATATGAAGGACGCAGAAACGCAATTTTCATTATACAAGGAGAGAGTGATCCGATACTTTCTGTTTTTTAAGTATTACCGAATGCATAATTAATTAAGTTTTTTTTAATTTAGGTAACTACCAATTATTTTTGTGTTTTAAATTCTCAGAATATTGTGGTCACGTATTATTCAGTTTGGCAATGCTACTTTTTGACAAGTTCATCAAGCATGTCGCAGATTAAAGCAATGGTAACGTTATGTAACCGTAACATTAGAGCTGTTATACTTCCGGGGAGGACGTGTGAGATTGTGACCTTTGATGACTGAAATAAACGTTTAAGCGAACTGCGTGTCTGAAACTGAAAAGTGTCTGAAATTGTTTTATTGTATCGTGCAAGTCTCTATTTATGCAAGACATTCCCCCACTCTGTTCACGGAGAAGACTGACTACCCAGTTTTGTGTGGAAGTTTAATTTAAGCAGACCATCTCGATCACGGTGGTGTCGTTATTATTTCCTATGAACGGAACATTTAAGCGTCACGGCATCTTAGTAAATTGAGAGTAAATTCAATCGTATTATTGTAGTTTTATTTAAGTAATTTCTTAATATATGTTTTTATTTATTTTTAATAACGTTTGCTTTAAATCATTCAGTTAATGAAGATTTTGGGTCAATCGCCCAGGGACATGACCATAGCTGCACCGGTGAGATTTAATTGCGGTTCAACGAAAACTGCAGAGGATCCCTAGCCTAAACCTGCATTAAAAGATTCTTTTAAAAAAACTATTTGCTTCTCTGCTCTTCGATGCTACTACGAATGGGTGTGGGCCTTAATAGGCTTGCATTGACAACGTTGTTCAACGGAATCTCTTCGTGTGGACAGAAAGCCAAATCACACAGGATTGTGAGGTTTTCATTAGTATACAGAGTTTTTCATTCAATTATACAAATAAGTTGTATCTATGCATTAATTAATAAATGTAAGCATTTGCTGTACGAGTTAAAACTTACAAAACGTAATTTATATTTAGTTAGTTTTTTTACACACAATCCATGTTTGTAAGATTTCAAGATTTCAATTTAATATATGTACCGTTTAAAATTTTATAGAAATGTTTCTGTGGACGTGCAAAATACGTGTATTAGCCTATTTTAGAAAATAATTGTATAATCGACAGTAAAGTGGCTTATTTTTCGTAGAAAACGTTTACACAGCTATGAAAATTGATACAAATTAACAGTCTTCATGACAAGAGCACAATGCAGATCTCCCGAGGGATCAATGTGTCAATTCAATAAATGTCTCATCTGTCCCATTTTAACCATTCAAGGGTATCAATATAAGAAGGGAGGCACACTCCCTCATTCATTTATTTTAAGAATATAGGTATTTCCCAAGGAAATATGTTGCAGTTTTCTCCCTGGAATGGTCAATAACCAACATGTTTTAGCTCAGCAAATGTTCCTGCAGTTAACCCCCCAGGTCAAAAAACAAACTGTCATGTGTTAATTAATATTTTATATCCTTGGTCTATAGGGATATGGTCAGTGTGTGGTTACATGACCCGTGGTGCAGACCATGGGGACTGCCCCTAACCGCAATACAAATGTTTAAAAGCAGCTCATTTTAATGGCCTTGTCAATACCGGTTGTGCAAAATCCAAGATTTTCTTGGCTGTCAGTTTTATGCCAATGTTTGCGGTTACTTCACAACATGTTAAGAACAATTATTGAAATGTCTAAACAACCTATGAAACCACCCATGCATTGTGGAATATATCAGTCTTTTTAAATAGGTATGTTTGTCTTTCTGTTTTCTTTTCCACTCTTTTATTTCCTTTTATTGATTTATTTAAATTTTCAACAACTGGGAATCAGAAGACATTCAGAAATAACCAATAAAAAGATTATTTGACTCAAAAATTTGGCTACCTAAGTTAATTGTTTACCATTATGGTGTGCTAAAGGACTCCTCTTCCAAACAGTATGTGGTTCATGGTAAACCGTTGATTTGTCCACACAACAGGTCACAAACCCAAATTCACAGCATTAAAACTATATGGGTCAACAATGAGTGGCTTAGATGCAGAAGCTGTTTAAGGTGTTGTGGACTGTTTCAGAGCTAAGGCAGCTTTGCTCTCAAGTGAATTACACTTACCTGAGCTTGTACATCAAATGCATTGATGTTAGATTGACTTTTTAGATTGTGCCGCTATGTACTTTTCAGGTGGGCACTTGACTCATTCCTCGAGCTTTGCCCAAACTGCAAGAATCCTAAATGCAACAAGGCAAAATCATTTTCGGCTCTCAGCCTAGTCTCTTTGTGGTTCCTCTTTGTGTTTGTTTCCATAGAAACAGGGTGCTGAGTGGTTTTAAGAGAAGCACATACATGCATTCTGAAAGCAAAAGATGACAGATCATCCCTAATCATGAAAATGAAATCAGATTGTTCTTGACAGACAAAAATGTGCCATTGTGTATTACTGCAGTGTGTAGCTTAGCCGGAATGTATTCTCCCAGTGCAATATATCATGAGAATAATAATATCTGGATATAGCTTATTAATTAATTTTTTGGTAACCCAGGGTATAATGGTTCTTAAAGTCTGCAAGGCAATTTGCATGGGATATGGAGAAATTTATCAACATCTGAATGACTTGCTGTATCAGAATACTTACTGCAGTTATTTTGAAAATGGCTATCTCTCTTGTCCACTGCCCTGATGTGACCTTGCTTCGGAACCCCCTATGCAATGCCTCCCTCCCCTCATCCCTCACTCTTCCTCTCCTCTCCCTGTTCCATCACAAACCCTCCCAGCGTGAAATTTGGAAGTTGAGGCGAAATCCAGGGGCATGCAATGTACAGCTGGGGGTCCAGAGACAGAATCTGATAGAAAGGCCAGGTCCTCTTTGTATCCCCATAGATCAGGTCATGGATGGCCTCTCTTCCCTCATACTCTCTCCTCTCATCTTTGCAGTGTACCAGGAACACAGGCTTCATCTAAAACCATTCATTTATTAAATAGAGTTGCGATGCTGATTTCATTCCAATAACCAGGTTGTTTCATACACACACCCTTCATATTCATTTGTTTTAGGCTACCATGGGATCATCAAATGGTTGTGCCAAAGCACAGTGCTTTCTTAACCACTAAACTTTTTTAACCAGATGTCAGTTGAAGAGACGCTAAGGTGAAAGTACTAATCTGTGCGACTGATGAAGAGGCAGCTCTGGAGTGGGCCGACCAGACTGACATAGGTAGGGATCCTTTCCCCCAGCCACTGCTGACCCCTTATCACAAGACAGGGTTGGATGGAGACTTCAATCATGAGGACCCCTGATGTTTTTAACACAGCAGGCCATCCATATCTGGGGGCTCAATGCCAGTGCCTTATTCTACCTGAGATCAGCTCTGCACGTATCTTTAAGATGTTTACTACGCAAGTCACGACAGTAACATAATCACTATCATGTTTTGAAAACTCAATCCCTTTTGTGAAATATTGCCTTTTTAAAAAGCCACATTGGCTATGTTTAGCTCCTATCTTCTCTTTGAATGGTGAGAAGGCAAAAATCAGTTCCATAACTGAACAAACAGGGTTTATTGAAGAAGCAGAATCAGCTTAAGGCTTCAAAGACAAATGTAGAAACTGTGCAGAGTGGTTTTGTAAAAAAAAAAATTTAGTACCGCAATGTTTCATAAACAAAAAGGTGATGATTGCATTTGTCCTTGCATTTTTACTGACCTCAATGGGATTATGGGTACAAATTGATGGATACAAAACATGCATGCTTCTTTTGTTATTACTCAAATTAATGTTATTGCATCAACTGATTAATATGCATGTACATGAGTCTTTATGTGTCATTTCCACGCTTGCTGATTCTAGAAAATAATAGTGACTGCCAGCAGAGAGGACATACAGGAGGAGGGCTGAAGATGGCAGCTTCTGAGCAATGTCTGATGCAGCTGCTTGGATTTAGCTTTGAGACTAGAGAGTGGGCTTTCACTTCCTCTTTTTGCTGGAACTCAAATATGTGCATGTCTTCAGGTCTCTTCACAACTGTTAAATGTCAGACTTGAAAAATAAGATTTTGTCTTGCATAATCACCTCCTCTTACTTCACCAATTCTGCATATTCTGTTAAACACACTGATATTTGTTTAAGCAACTGAACTTTGCTGACAATTTGCCTACATAGATTTTAAATTTATGTTTATTTATATTGTTGTTAAAATAAGCAACACAAGAGTACGGCGTTCCATTTATTTCTATGTGTACACTTCCACACTTAAATCTCTGCCCTCAAGATCTTCTCTGGATGACTAGAAACATTTACGCATTATGGCCGTTTGATGGGTTACAGGCGTTCGTAGCTGCGACAAACTCATGCGAGTTACCATCCCAATTGCACTTCTCAGAGCACATAGAGTTAGTTAGCTAATGTTTTTAATTGGCCAATCATATAGTGGGGGCGGGAGTATTTCATTTGTTTGGTTAGCTATCTGTCAATCGATATCGACTTCACCCGCCCCCTTTGTTCTTAACTAGTAATACGCACACAGAGTGGGAAAAGATTCGGTCGAGTGTGGTTTCCGATGTATGCTGTTTCATTTAATACGCTGTCATATGAGTATTAAATGTTTTTAAATGTTTTACATTTATTAAATGGATGAAGATGCGACGCTAAAAGTAAGAAGAAGAGGAAAATCCAGACTTGCAATACATCAGTCTACAATTTTGGAATGACGGTTACTAGATCCAAGACAGTGCTAGGACGAAGACCTATAGCGATGGCCAGTTATGAGCGCTGGTTATGTTTTAACTTTGCAGACAATTGATTGCTTGGCTTTTGCGTCACACTCGATTCTCTTATTTTGAAGGATAATATATATATAATATAATCATATTTAAAATACACATTTGCAAAGACAAACCTTGGAAGAGGAAAGAATGGCGACACAAAACGACTGCTGTGTCAAGGTCTCTTTAAGGTAAGACGGACGCATCTTAAAATATTCACTACTAACTGGGGCTAAATTAGAATGAGAATTCTTCGCGACCTAGCCTGCAGTAGGCTATGTATTTACCAGTGTTTTGACTGTCATAGAGCTGTTTCCTGGTTCCTGGAACGATGCATCGTTATTAGTACTGTGTGTGTCATATCATATATATATATATATATATATATATATATATATAATATGCAAATGAAAATGCATATTTCGACAGAACGTATTTTATTTGCGTTGGTACTCTACAATAGTTGCCTGGCTCTGTTCCCCTTTCTGTAAGTCGCCAATTGTCGAACACGTTATCGATATTACCTCTTTTATTGCCGAGAAAGGTATGATATACAATAATGTATTGGTACCCTGAAACCTCTGTGTGTTCCTGTAGTCCTGCAGGTGCGGAAGGTCCAATAAGATAGACACTGGAGATATTGGCTTAATTTATGAAGTTACACCTAGGCTACATGGTGCCTATATACATTCCCCAGTATGTCGTTTTGTACGATTTCCACTTTGCTTTTTGGCTTTTTAATACGCACTACTGAGTAATTGTTACAAAAATGAAGTCGTTGCAGTACTACAGCGGTCTGACACAAAGGGATGTACTCCCTTGCAGAACACTGGAGTGTCCTTCATCGCCTTTGTTAAGATAAAACAGGTACTAAGGACTTCCTGCTTTAAAGGAAATTATTAGCATTGATTACTGCAGAAAAATACTGACCGGTGTGGTTTGCATTAACTACAGACGCTGTTATTACGCAATGACCGTGGCTTCTACATGTCAGATTCAAGTTATTAGATGACGTCTCTACTTAAATACTACGAGGTTTCGGAATTACGCGTTAGCAAGCTAGCTTTAGGGCACCCCGGATTCACCCGGTTGCAAGGAGGTGGTCTGACTATTGTGTTAGTCTTTATATCTGATTTGTTGGAAAATTAAATTGATTTCTTTCCATGGGCATGTGTTCTACTGTTCCGAGATTTGCAATGCTAAACACGCTGTTCTATCTCGCACGTCACATTTGGTTCAGTCGTAATACAGAAAAGCTCTTAGTTTATGTCCAATGGATAGTATGTAAATGTAAATGGTATTTGTTTCAATGGAGATTACGTTATTCTGTATGAACACCCATTAATTGTCTCACCATACACACGTGCGAGACGGTGGAAATAGGAAAGACGATTGAATAAATTACTCTCATGCACCTTAAGAGGACGATTTCCTGTAATTAACGCAAAGGAAAGCTAGGTTAAATCCACTGCGGGTAAATATTTCTACACACCACATGGCTTAATGACCCTGATTCATGTATTTAGATAGTTCCAGTTGAATAACCTTGAGGACTCGAATACATCCGGCACATAGGATATAAGACACAAAAACAGCCAGACAGAATGATCACTGGCCTGTGAATTACACTGATGCCCTTCTCCCCTCCTCCACAACCCACCCATCATATCATGCTGAGTGACAAGCTAACGGTCCATTTCCTGTCTGTCTTCTGTCAGTAACCCCCTGCCACCCTCACTTGCTTTGTCTCTCAAAAATAAACTTGGGGCACTTTTTAAAATATCCTAGCAATTCTGTTGTGGCTACTGATATCAGTACATGTTTGGTGTTCACGATTGTTTCCAGCCAATAGGCACCATGGTCTCTTCCGGCTACTTCCTTACAGGTTCAAGCCTGAGATAGAGTGAGCCTACCTCTGAATCCGTTGCGACTGCCTGTCGTCCCTCTTCACTCCCTTGCTGAATGCGATGGTGTGGTTGGAGTTATAACTAGATGAGAGGAGACGTTTATTTGCCAGGAGTCACAGTTGATCATGAATGGTGATTGCCGATGGCATCGTTAAAGCAGGCACTTCAAGTCTGTTTTTGGACTTCAGAGGCAAAGTTTTTACTCAAGAGCTGAGATAGGAGACATCTCATGGCTTCTAGAAAGATGGCTTACAGAGGCTCGTCTTCAGATTTTTTCCCCAGATCTGTCAAAGGTTGTCCTACTCTTAGTCTGCTAAATGGGTAAATGCAAATGTAAATAGACGTGTCACTGTTCATGGGGTGGTTTACAGCACAGAACACCAAAAGGAAGTTCATGATGTTACCGTTGATTGGATATGCCGCAGATAAGTTTGGTGGTCATTTTCTCATCTTTGGTATTAAACTGGGCCTGTTTACTATGACCCCTGGAATGACAGTGCGAACTTATCCACTCCCCCAATGCAATGCATTGTTTTAAAAGTCCGGAGATAGATTAGTTAAATGAACACATTCCCTATGTGTTTTGCTTCGCTGTATTGATGACTAAGGGAGAAAGAAAGAGGTTTATTTGAATGTGGCTAATTCGTGCAATGATGGGTCACTATTTGTTGAAGTCTGAACCTCGTCAGTAGATGGAGGTGATAGATGGATTAAGTTAAATTTTTAGTGCCTTGCTGACCTGAGATGGGCTTAACCATTCTGATGGAGAAGTGTCTTTTACTGATAATAAAAGACCCCCCCCCCCCATTCCACCATTGTTGATTAACTTTCTTTACTGCACGCTCCAGCATGATTGCTTCCTCTCTTCCTGTAGGCCACGTGGGCCGCAGGGCTCCTCCTCGCCATTTCCTGTCTTTGCGGAACGAAAACACATCTCGGAAACGCTGCTGCAGGAAGGGTGTGGGGGAGCACAAAAGTGCTGATGCACACAGACACACACACACACACACACACACACACACACACACACATGCACAAACGCACAAACATACACACACACACGTAAACACACACTTGTAAGTCCTCATTGGACTGTTTCACTGATGTTTTCCTTACATTCGACATCTGACAACAGGTTTAATTAAGAAATCCAAGATCTTCCAAGTTACTTAATTAAAAAAAAAAAAAAAAAAAAAAAAAAACTGGAGCGCACAGCAAATAATATTTTATCCCCTGAGAGTAGCTTGTAGCGAGAACCAGGCGGTTGTACCTCTTCGTACTACTCTGATCCAGCTGAATTCCTCTGTATGCTGAGTACAGTCCTACTTGTCCAGAAAATACTGTGCACGGGGTAGAGCGGGGTGACCTTTCCTGGACAATGCACAACTGGCGAACGTAAAATGCCTCTCACAGTTGAGTGCTCCCCTGTTTGTGTGCTAAAACAGCAACCACAGCCATCGGGCCTCATCATGAAAGGCAAGCATGGCGGTAAAAAGACTCAATTGACGATGTCCTTGTTGTGAATCTACTGCTGTCTCTTTTTGCTTACGGCCCTTAGAGGAAGAAAAGAGTGGTTGTGCCAGAGAGAGAAATCAGGACGGGCTGGGGGGTGGGGGTGGGGGGGGGGAGCAGGAAGTGTCCCCTTTCTCTTTTAGTGTCAAAGGGCCGCTGTAGAAAACAAACATCGGCCCTCAGAGGGAACAAACAAAGAGGCACATTTATAAATTATCAGCACGACATAGAAGAGTGTGGTGTATGTAGATGGAGAAGGAGATCTAAGATGTGTGCTTGTAAAGCACGTCCAGGGTCTTCTCTCTACAGACCAGAGCCAAGGAAGCCCCCTTGGGGTCCACAGACCACAAGCAGGGGTCTGTGTGGCCGTAGGCTTCATTGTCTGAAAAGACGTCAGCTGGGCTGAGGGATACTGGTCAATGCTTTACATCATTACATCATGAGTGGCTTTATTTTCCTCTGAGCAGCTGACCTGGACATGGCTCAAATGATTAATTCACTGTTCAATGACATTCTGAGTGATTTGTGCATATAAATATACTGTTAGCTAGAAGGTAATAAAACTTACCTGGAAGAATGATAGGTGTAAATATGCAGAATGCAAGCAATCCAAATTAGGAAATACGTAATTTAAATACATTTGTTTTAAATAAATAGGGCCACCACTGCTGGTGTCTCACAGATGGAGGAGGAACTGGCTCCCACTTTGCATAGGGCTCTTTACATCCTCTACCGTGTCAACCGGCTCACGTGACCTCATTCGACACGGCCTAGTTTTTGTGCTCAGTTATCTTAAATGGCCCCACTCAGATGCTGCACGGCCTGCTCTGCTGCCCTGTAAATGCCAGCATATTCCATATTGGTTGTTTTGTTATTGTGTATCAAACATTGTTTTGTTATTGTGTACCAAACATCGCTCCACTCCATCATG
This sequence comes from Hiodon tergisus, assembly GCA_025775045.1. NCBI lineage: Eukaryota > Metazoa > Chordata > Actinopteri > Hiodontiformes > Hiodontidae > Hiodon > Hiodon tergisus. The sequence continues at coordinate 1,890,091 of JAOVYW010000101.1, forward strand.
AATAATGGCAACCTGGTGAAGCAGTTTATTAACCGCCTTCTCTGTTAAGACTGATTTAGAAGCTCTCATGGCGAGCATAAAGAGAGAAATAAAAACCTATTTTAAAAAAAAAACCATGCAAACAGACATATGGTCTTCCAGATTTTTTTACACATTTCAGTGTATTTGTCCTGCGTGAGTGTATGCCTGTGGTATTCATTTATGCTCTGTGAGTTTCTGTACTCGGTGTCTCTCTACATGTGACTAACAAAGGGTCTGGGACTAAGCTCGGATTTTCCAGATCTCACTTTTACCTGGATCCTTGTGCCAAATGTTAAACTAGCCCTCTCTGGCCCCACACACACCCTGGCAGAAAGCACTGAATCTGAGCCTCACAGTCAGAGAGGGAACCTGAACCCAGACCTCTGGGATGCTGCTGAGGCAAGGTAATGCTCCTGGCTGGCAGCAGTGCATCTGTGTATGTGTGTATGCTGCAGAGGTGGCAAGGTTTGTGTTTTGGTTGGGGAACGAATGTTACAGTTGTTGCATTCCTGATGTATAATTCATTATAGTTAAAGTCCAACCTTTTTTCCTCCCCCGCAAATTCAGTTTGGTCATACTTGCAGTGACTGGCATCCGACCCCAGGCAGACAAAGCTTGTGCACTGGACATTTTGTATGAGACTTAATGGTCTTGAGAACTCGCATCCAGACGCTGTTTTTACTGTGGTTGTGGATTTCAACAGGGCAAATCTGAGGAAGGTTCTGCCCAAATACATCCAGATTATTTTTCCCAGTCGAGGTGAGCAGACGCTGGATCACTGCTACACTGCACTCAAGGACTGCAAAGCTGCAAACACCTCCCCTGCCCTGCCTTTGGTAAATCTGATCACATCTCAATCGTCCTACTGCCAGCATACAAACATAAACTAAAACGGGAAAAAATGGTTATCAGGGCAATCTATCAATGGAGTGAGAAGGCCGTCTTCACGCTTCAGGACTGTTTCCAATCCACAGATTGACAGATTTTTTCGGCATGCAGCAGTCGCATACAGTAATGAATGCACAAACTTAATTACTGTCCGATGCACAGTGCTTTCACACACCTTGATAAGAAAAACACCTTGTGAGAATGCTGTTCATCGACTACTGCCTTCAACACCATCATTCCAGCCAAACTCATTGCAAAGCTCAAGGACTTGGGACTGAACACTCATCTGTGCAATTGGATTTTGGACTTTCTGACGAGCAGACCCCAAGTGGTGAAGTGCCGAGGCAATGATTGACCTAGAATCGGTGCTCCACCCATGCGGAAATGTTTGGCTTTGTGACATCACTGACATTCATCTTCTTATGCAGCACCCCTTGTCTGAGGTAAACGGGCTGAAAATTGGTGTCTTATACACCTCATCAACACTGTGTAGCTGCCATGGTACAATGTGACACGCTCACAAGTGTGCGGTCGTGTATGTGTGTCTGTGTGTGTCAAGGGACTTTGATGCTTACACCAGTTAAAAAAAACGCTGCACCAGACACAAGGGGAACAAAAGCTTCCTGCTCTCTTTTTGTATTTGCTGAAGGGAAGTTTTACAGCTGTGGTTTCTTATGGTTAAAAAGCTGACAAATAGGATCTGGCACTGTTTAGCAGTGATGTTTGCCTTACACTGGAGAGCCTGAGGCTCTTAGCAGTGACTGTACCAATGGAGGACTCCCTTGGCTGGGGAATAGCCAATAAGTCTACATACTTATTGGGCCAATGAGATGTGGTCAAGAGGGCACGCCCCTTATTTGCGTAAAGGGTGCTCTGGTGGAAGGGGAGGAGCAGACCATTAGGTTAGACCTGGGATGGGATGGGATGAATATGGTCGGCAGTAGGCATTGGGACCTTCAGCAGATGCGTCTCAAGGTCTGGGTAGTGCAAATCTCCTGCCTGTTTGCCTGTGCCAGGCCCAGCAGGTTTTATGCAAGCAACGGGTTGATAGAAGGTGGCAGGATTGTGGGCAGCTGTCCCTGAACTGGGCATTCCTGTTAGTGAGGAGGCATGGCAGGATGCTAAACAGATGCGAGGCACCACCTGTCTCCCACTATGCCCTTTCGCTGCTGCCCCTCGTGCCGCCCTTTATTATCTCCTTGGGCTTGTCTCTGTGAACAGGATAACTGTGATACATCAATGATACTAGCAAGTCCACGGTATTAGTCTCCTGGACATCAATAGTGACAGACATCCTCCCACTGGGGTAGCAGCCACTAGCCTTTCATTCAGCCTGGCATCACTAAATGTCCAACCCTTCCAGGTTGCTGAAAGGGCCAGTAACAGCTTCTATTTTCAGTTTAATATTGTTTATTTTTTTCAATTTAAATAAAGGTTGTTTGAAATGAATTTCATTCTAACCCATCTAGGAAAAGATTGCTCCCTTATTTTCATGTGACTACAGTTTCTTTTAGGTCTCATGATCTCTGTATACAACAGTACATTTCTGGAAAGGAGCAGTCCAGTTATTGTTCTCACAGGAGTTTAAACTCAGCTAAGTTGGTTATTATCCGCTGTTTACTGCTTAAGCACCTATTTTTCAGTAATCACTTTATTGTTGTCTGGAAATTGTTTCCTGCTGAACCGTTTTTATCAAAGCACTCGTATGTGGGGCTTATGCTATCGGCCTGGTGTGTTCACCTTATCACTCCAAGTCAAAGAAATTATTGTTTGAGTGCCCTTTCTCTTCAGTAATCGCTACATTGCTGTGCGGAGATTAACTTCTTAACTAAATAAAGCACTGAGAAAGAATCTTTCAATATAAAATGTATGCTCTAAAACAAAATAACTAAAAACTTTGGTTAATAGAGCAGTGTAAAGTTATCATATCTATTAAAGCTAATTCTGCTAATGCAGACATGCGCTTACTATGATGGATTACAAATGTCCCTAAGAGATGGCTTACCTCACTAGGGGTTGAAAGTCTAGTGTCAGAATTCAGGTAGCATGCAGTGGTTGTAAAAGGTGCAAGGACAGATGTTTTGTGCAATGAAGCATGAGAGTTGCAGGGAGTTGTAAGGGTACGGGTGATGAATCAGGAAGACGTAATGCTATCATTGGAATCAGTCATGAGGCATGGAGAGGCTGGCTGGTGTGTCACACGCGCACACACACCGACAAATGCACCACATTATTGATACGTGTGCAAATAAACAAATCTGCAGACACACATACACTAACCTCTGCCCACACACGCACACTCACTTGTCTATGGCACATTAAATTCTGTGATTAGAGTCCTTCTCAATGACCAAGGTCTTTCATTCAGTCTGGTAGACCAGTGTGCTTAATAGCCAGGTCGTCATGCACCTTGTACTTGCACATGTCATTCAACATTTCCCAGGGGTGTCCTTGTCTGCCCCGCCTGGAGGGAGAAGAAAGGAAATGGCCCAAAGCTGGAGAAAGCCGATTTAAGTGTATTGCTTCCTAAACCCCTCTGCCTGCCCCTAAATTAGGACGAGCGGAACAAGATTCCGGAGCGGCATGTCATTCTGCCCAGCAAAGAATGGGTGCACATTTGTGGAGACACAAAAGCTGAGATTGAGTACCCTTTTCCTATCACCATGGGCAGCGTGCCCACAGAAACGACAGACTGATGGATCAGGCATTTTGGCATGCAGTGCCGTTGGAGCCAACATGTCAAATTGTCAAATGTGAATTGCAGATTTAAACCTCACTTACAGTATTTAGTCTGCCATAAGGTGTTTCCTAGCACCGACCCAACACACATCAACTCGGCCAATCCTTGTTTCCTGGTATATGGAGCCATGGACCAGCTATAATCTCTGCCTATTCTAGCTGCCTGTAGACCAGCTATGCTCTCTTCAATGTGATGTGGTGTGATCTCCGCCTCCCTTCTCCCAACTTCAGTCAGACAATCCTGAGCTTGCAAAGGGAGGGGTCTTGCAAGGAGTTTGCTTTTTGTTGGGTCTCGCCTGGGGAGAAAGCATATGTGGGAGCTATGGAAATCCTTGGTGTCTGTAAACAAGCTAAAGCTAGTTGAAGCCGTCACTCACACTGAAAACCGGGGTGATTATTCAGACCAGACGAAGGAGTACTTGCCTCTATTATCAAAGTGCCGCATAGTCTACTTGTACCTGTGTGCTGACTGCATCCCGCCGATCTTCACAAGCCCTATTTGAATGGATTCTTGTGTTGAATGTTGACCCTCCCTCTATCGGTTGGTCATTGTTTCTCTGAGTGTTTAAGCTCTAGCCACATCGTAAACACGTGCCTTTACAAGGCAAAAGATGGGGGAGAAGGCATATGTATTTGCCACTTTGCTTTTCCACACCTCGGGACCAGTGCAGCTTCCGAGCAGCCCCGGCTGATTCCCACCCTGCTGAGAGCTTAGCCGATAGGGAGGTGCTGAAAGGAAAGGGTCCAAAATCGGAACGATGGGAAGCTGATGAAATGGGCAGATAATCCTTTGCGTGTTTACTTGGCAGGGACTCTGTACCAGGCTGTTATTTAATTTTGAAGATAAGGGATTCCATCATGTCTAGCCTTTGGTGTACTTCCAATCATGACCTTGCTGTCAACAACTGTAAACTGCATTAGGGGTTTGTTTTTAAAGCAGGATGTGTTAAAGTAATATATCTCTCCAGTAAATGCTTGTTCTCAAGCAACATTTTTATTTGGTTATTGTCCCAGTATTTCCCAGTATAATTTGATGTATGTTTTAGTTTGATATGGGAATAGACAGGGAGTGTAAGATGAATGGATTGTATAGTCTATACTTTGATACTGTCCTACTTTGAAACAGGCGATTTCACCCCCTGGCACAGAAAGGTTTGTGAGGGTCCGTCTTTCTTACACTCCAGTGTGCATCTGAGCAAGCATGTCATTCCCAGCGCTGTCTCACAGAGGGGAAGTGGACTGGGGGAGTTTCCTACACATCCCACTCCTGTGACCCACTGAACTCTTTTCACAAACCTCCATGCTGAGAGGGAGAGAAACTGACGACATTGTCATTCCACATTCTGTCTCTGATGGACCTAAATCCTTCTCACTTCCATTTTGAACGGTTCAGAAAACTATTTAGAGTTTAATGTTTAAATTTGTTAAAAAAACAGCACGAGAATGTGACCCACTTTAATAACCTGTAACCGTACAGTTGAAAGATACCTTGAAGTAATTCCCTAGAAGAAATAATCAGGCCTAATCCAACTTGATAGGGTTATATTGACTGAAATGCCTCTTGGGACTTGTTTGGAATGAACTGAGCTCTTGGAGGGGGTTCCAGTTGAGTTTCTCTATCTTAATGTTGAACTGTAATTGTCAGGCTTCACAAGCCAGCCTTTGTGTATTCTGCCAGGAAGGGGGTGGGAGGTGTTAGAAATGTTCCAGTGTAGCCACAGCTCTTGTCACATTTTCAGAGGGCACATTTCTGCAGCGGAATACGTTTCTAGGGAAACCAGTCGCTGTGATTTTTGAAGGGTGTGTTCAGCCCTCTGACTCTACTAGAGAGGAGGGACCTGGCAGTTAGTCACTGTATTAATATATTTTGGTTTTCTCTGTGCCACACTTGAAAGCCTGTCCCTTTCTGTGCTACATCTCTCTTCCTCTTCTAAGCCCCTCGGAAAAACAAACTGGTTATTGAAATACAGTGCCTTGCAAAAGTATTCACCCCCCTTGGCATTTTTCGTGTTTTGTTGCCTTACAACCTGGAATTCACA
>JAOVYW010000101.1:1903370-1943848 GCA_025775045.1 Hiodon tergisus
TGAACTAAAGTCTGTAATGTAACAAAATAGGTAAAAAGCCAAGGGGGGTGAATACTTTTGCAAGGCACTGTATGTGTCTAGTGTAGGCAATATTGTGGAGAAGGCCTTTTGTTTTATCCATATGGAAATTAAACGTCTTTGTCTCGAGGGGGCTTACACAGACCTGGAAGTGTGTTTCTGGTTCATGGTAGTAGATCTGCGGAGGCAGGTTGTGTTTTGCAACCGCGGAGAGCCTGATGCTGCAGCAAATAGTAGCAACGGGAAGGCAGGAAAGTAGTTCTGGGAATCTGTTGGCTTATGGTCCCTCTGTTGATCAGCATCACTGGGGGGAATGCAGATGACCTGCCCCCACTGCGGAAGTAATAGTGTGTGCTTAGCCGGGACCTCAAACAAAAAAGTTAATTGACTTTAATGCTGTTCATTTCAGCTTAGATCTTGAGGGCGCTAACTGAGACTTTTGCTATATTGAAGAGGCCTGTACATCAATACGTTTTTGCACTATATCATGGTGGTGAGTTTGTGGGGGGAAAAAATTTACAAAAAAAAAACTTATAATAAACTTATTATCATAAGGGATTTATAATGACTTGCCATAAATTTTGACTTTCCTGCATGTTGACATTGAGTCACAACCGACAGCAGCTTGTGAAAACATTAGATTTTCCTCCCCTCACTCCATAGGTTTATTTTAGACCTGCCCCCTCCACCTACCACTCACCCATTACCCTCATAGCCAATTCTCTTGGGGTGCATGTTTCTCCCGGCTGATCAATGCTATGGCTCGGCATGTCAGTGAGCAGCTGTCCGGGGTGGTGAAACGGTAGCAACTGTGAGGGGACAGGAAGGGAGGGGGCAACGCATCACCTATGTATTGCAGTTACTAAGTTACAGCGCTTATGGCCTCCTTTCCAATAACAATGGTACATTACTCCACCTTATTGCTAAGTAGATCTGATAAGATGTGCTGGCTAAAAGGGTTTTGGAGTGGTTCTGTTATCTGGTGTGGGGGCCGGTTGATGGCAGATGCTTGTGTGTACATGTGTGTGCATGTTTGTGTGTGTGTGTGTGAATGTGTCAAATAAGTGTCTCACTCAATTGGTAATCTTAGTTGACCTTTCCATTCAATATAGCTCTTCCACGTGTGTGCTGACAGTTACCTTTTTGCAGACATGCTTTTAAAAAGCTTCTTAAAGGGACTAACTAATGCATTCTAATTCCTCTCTTCAGGGCTCCTGAGCGGATATTGATGCGTGGGGACAGTGGGGGCTGACACTGGTCACAGTGTGTGTGGTGCCCAGAAGTATGGAAGTGACAATAGTGTATGTCTGTCAGGCACCCGGGCCCTGTGGGGTGGGACAGGCTGGGTACCCTGTGGAGGGGGGTTGGGGGTAGCCCTCGTTAAAAAGATGTTGTGCTTTGTCATCACAAGATGATCTTTCTATCAGCTTGACCTGAAATGCCAGTCAACGGGCTGATAACAAAAGTTTGTTAGGTTTTAATAGCAGGATAGTAGATAAAAGTTTTTCCCCTACAAAAACTGGTAATCAAGCAATCAAATTTGATTTATTATAGCACATTTTTACAAACAGAATTAGTCACAGAATGCAGGTGGCATTTTCCAGAGGGGAATCGAAAAACCAGAAAACCCTGTGCCAATATGGGAAAACTGGAAAATTGTTCCCTGACCCGTGGGAGGTTTGTTCTTGCTGCCAGGACTGCTCTGAAGATGGTGCCCCGCTTCGGATTTGCTACATCTTATCTCTCCCAAGTCGGGGGATAGGCGGGGGGAAAACACTCAAGAAAAGGAGAATGCTGTTAGAAGCTGACAAGCCAGGGGAGGTAGAGTTAATATTATTCAGTGTTTGTATGGTGATTATGTAGTCTCAGCAGGAATAAGCTATGGTGGCATACAAAAGGTGGTAATCATACTCATTAGTAATGAGTGGGGGTGTTTTTGGATTTAGGAAGCGTTTCCATGTTAGCCTTAGCTTGCTAACAATGAGGGCTTTTCTCATTGTTCTGTTTTTGCAGAATACGCCCCCAGATGGCGAAGGAGAAGATCGAAGGATGTCATATCTGTACTTCAGTGACCCCTGGAGAACCCCAGGTGCTGCTGGGAAAGGATAAGGCCTTCACCTACGACTTTGTGTTTGACACAGACGCCCACCAGGAACAGATTTACAGCGCCTGTGTCCACAAGTTGATAGAGGGCTGCTTTGAGGGCTACAACGCCACCGTCTTCGCCTACGGACAGGTGGGGCCTCTTGGAAAGCTTTATCCAGTCTCACACACAGCAGAGTGCACATAGGTTGAGCTTTCCCTGGAGAGGCCTCAAACTCGAAACATGGATTTACCCTAGCTAGCCTTCATTGGAATCACAATTAAGTCCACTAAACACAAGTGAACCATTTTTTTTTAACTTAAACTTCAAATCCTTAAAAATGACAAATACTCTCTCCCAATTGCTTACATCACTGCAAATACAGATTACTGGGCTATTTGTTATAAATCAGTGAATGTTGGGGGCGTGTCATGCTGATAGCTATTTCTATATGGTAGCCATGGCAAATTGCATATTAGTGGATTTACAGTGAATCAAATATCGCATATTGGGGGGAATGTTGACATTGACAGCATGAGCCACTGAAGTGGGTCAAACTCAAAATCCACTTCAGTGTCAAGCAGCTGTGGGTGAAGCCTCGTGCAGCCTCTGACCATGCCTGCATCTCCCTGCACAGACGGGCTCGGGGAAGACCTACACCATGGGTACGGGCTTTGACGTGAGCGTGACGGAAGAGGAGCAGGGCATTATCCCCCGGGCGGTGCGCCAGCTGTTCCAGGGCATCGAGCGGCGCCGGACGGAGGCACAGTGGGGCGGCACACAGTCACCAGAGTTTAAAGTCAGCGCCCAGTTTCTGGAGGTGAGGAGTGTCTTTGGAATCTCATGAGAAAAATCAGAGGCCCAGTCAGATTACATTCGTGCTACAGTTACATTAAATTTGTTGCTATATAAAATTTGTAGTAAGTGTCTGTCTAAAACCCCTTCTGGGTGCTGTAGATGGACTGCTTTATGCCCTGTTTAATGAGTATGTGCTGTAGGTCTTGGCAGGAACCCAGTCAAAGGGGGTCTGGCTGCCGACAGCACTTCAGGGACTAAATGAGTCTGGTGTCTCAATGCAGTTGACTGTGGAGGTTTCCTTGTTCTAGACATATGTTTTTGTGCTCGCTTCATCTGGCAATGGTAAATTGTAAATCAAGGATTAATTTGTCTTGTTTTTCGTGTTCTACAGATCACTCATCTCATCAGTACATTTAGCCTTATATTGAGGAGACATTAGCTGAATCATGAAAACCATGTTTCAAGAGAATGTCTATCTATTGGTAAATATGTTGGTTTATAACAGCATAGCTCGTTGTCTAGTGTAGCTGGTCTAATTTGTTTATTTATAATATTTGCAGTGCTAACTTATCTTTCATGCAAAATATAGATTGATAAAATAGGCTGAGAACATAAAGAATTCTCTGGTAACTTTAATTCTTACTGTGGTATGCCTGGGCCATGCCCAGTCTGGAAGTGGCCAGAGACAGGGACACAGTGGGTGTGTTTATACCTTTTATTTGGCATTTTAAGTAACAAACGTAACGAAACTGGTATAAATCAACTAAGGTGGAAAGCTAAATAAATCACGCTGATGAAAAACAAAATAAACCAGCTTTAGAACACTAAAATAATAAACTAACCATATAACTTTGAGAACACACATTCCAGCCACCCAACAGACTTTTCCAGCCGGAACCTTCCCGACCAAAACCACACAGCGCAGCCAGCACAGCCAGGTCTTTTAAAGTCTGTAGCTGTTGTATCATTACCGAAACCACACTCAGGTGTGCAACGAGGTCCTTGTGTTGCCCACTCTGGGCGTGTTCCCAGGTCTTGAGGGTGTGGTTCCAGGGTGCGTTCCACACTTACCTTTCTTGCTAGCTATTTATTGGAACAGTTTTTCTATCTAACAGAGTAATTGGCTCTACTGCTCCTTATGGAATATACACGTAAATAATTTATCCTGCCTCTTTTCATAGTTTTTCCAAACTCGGCATCCAAAGGAAACCAGTAATAGCATCCTTGTGGCTGAGATGCTGATATTTCAGTTCGATGATAGTTCTGTTTTGATGATAGTTTACTTTTTCATATGGTTAGCTGTGGAAAAATATAGCATTAATCATTTGACCTTTTTACCTACTGCTGAATTTTTTCTGAAGCAATTAAGGTTAAATAGAATAGAATTCCTTTTATTGTCATAGCACAACTGTGCAATGAAATTCAGTGCCTCTCAGTGGTACACTCATACATGGAAACATACATACAACAGATATAGACAAACAGGCATTAAAATAAATAAATATAAAATATCGTACCATTGTTTAATTGCACAACCTGTAACTTGCAATCAGATAGTTACTGTCTCCCTGTTAATTGGAGTTCAGTTCTTTGATGGCACTCGGATAAAAACTGCTCTGGAGTCTGGAGGTGCATGTCTTAAGAGACCGATGGCGCCTTCCAGAGGGTAGTAGAGTGAAGAGGTGATTCCTGGGGTGAGAAGAGTCCTTTATAATGTTTCTGGCCCGACGTAAACATCTGGTTCTGTGAAGGCAACTGCGAGCCGGTGATTATCTGTGCTGAGTTGACTCTCTGCAGAGCTTTTTTCTCGGCCGCTGTGAAACCAGCATACCACACCAGGATGCCATAGGTTAGTATGCTTTCGACAGAGCAGTGGTAAAAGTTCACAAGCAACTGCTGGGACAGATTGATTTTCCTCAGTGTCCTCAAGAAGTATAGCCGCTGCTGTGCCTTCTTCACCAGAGATGTTATGTTTACAGTCCATGTGAGGTCTTGGGAGATGTGTATGCCAATAAATTTAAAGGTGGTCACCCACTCCCCCAATGTACAAAGGCTCAGGTTCCTCTTTCTGTTTGTGGCAGACTCATCCCCATTGAATTTTAGCCCCACCACAGTGGTGTCGTCTGCAAACATAATTATTGTATTTTTGCTATGGGTTGGTGTGTAGTTGTGAGTGTAGAGTGAGTAAAGGAGAGGACTTGGCATGCAACCTTGTGGAGCTCCAGTACTGAGTGTCAGAGTGGAGAGGTGTAATGGGTCCCCAGCCTGACAGTTTGTGTTCCGGTTGTTAAGAAATCCTTAATCCATATGTATATGTGGTCACTGACACCCAGGTTGAGCAGTTTGGTTACCATTCTGCTGGGGACTAAAGTCCACAAACAGCATCCTCACAGATGTTCCCGGGTGCTCCAGATGAGTCATTGCAGTTGACCATCTGTTGACCTGGCTCTATATGCAAACTGATGTTGATCCAGAGCGGGAGAAAGTGTTGATTTGATGCTCCTGATAGCCGTTTTCTTTGGGACAGGCGCGATGATGGCAGACTTGAGGCAATCGGGGACAGTGCACAATGACAAGGAGAGGTTAAATATTTTGCTAAATACCTCCGCCAGCTGATCTCTGAGTGCTCTCCCCGGAATACCATCTAGACCAGCAACCTTCCTGGGATTGACACTGCGGAGCACTTTCCTGACATCAGCTGTGGTGACAGTAGGTGCCAGGCTGTCAGTAGATGGTAGCAGTGCAGACCCATCCATTTTGGCTTCAAAGCGGGCAAAGAAGTGGTTTAATTCTTCTGCTAGTGAGTCACTATTGCTGGTGGTAGTTGGATCTTTGCTGCCTTTATATTTTGTGAGGTGCTGGATGTCTTTCCATACTTGTCGTGGGTCCCCATTACTGAAGTATCCTTCAATTTTCTGCCTGTAGGCTGCTTTTGCCTCCTCGATGCCTCAGGTTGGACCTGGCTCTGCTATACAGTTCATCATTACCAGACCTGAAGGCTGAGTGACGGTCTGTCAGTCGGAGCTTAACGTCTCGTGTCATCCGTGGTTTGTTGTTTGGAAAACATACGATGTGCTTCTCAACAGTGACATCAATACAGAACTGTAGGTAGGACAGGACTGTAAAAGTGTAGTCTTCTATGCTTTGTTGTGCAAATAAATCCCAATGAGTGTGTTCAAAAATGTCTTGAAGTTGGGTGGAAGCCCCCTCAGGCCAAGTCTTTATGGTTCTCACAGGTGGCTGTTTTCCTGATGAGAGGTTTATATGCAGGGAAAAGAGAAAAAGAGATAGATGGTCGGACTGACCCAGGTGGAGGAGAGTAGTGACTTTGTATCCATCCCCTTATTGCTGTAGACATGATCCAAAACATTCTGTCCTCTCGTAGAACGTGTCACATGTTGGTAAAATTTAGGGAGGACAGTTTTCAGGTTGGCTGGATTAAAATCTCCTACTACAATAAAAATCCCCTCAGGGTAAGCAGTCTGCAGTTTGTTAATGGCTAACAACAAAACAGTGTTAGCTTGGTGTTACTGATCGACAGACGGACATAAAAAACGAACAAAGCGAACATAAACAAATATAAAAAACTATTCCACAGAGAGAAAAGCCACATGCCCGCCGCCATGAAAGTGACATCATCCATCTTGGCTAAGTACCTTGCTCAAGGATACAACAGCTGGGGGGACACACCTTTTGGTTATAAGTCTGTCACCTTACCTACACCGCCAGCGTTCCACATAAAGGGATTGACATAGGGTCGAGGCTGAAGCAAGATCTATATTTGATTACAATTAGCCGATAGTTAAACATTCACATTAACCAGGCTGCCAGAGTGTGGAGGAAGGCCTGAGGAAGAATTGTATTTTTTGGAGAAATGGTGGATGTAAAGGCATAATTGTACTTTTTAACTAGGCCCCAGTGAGGTCTGACCATTTTCAGGCTCTCTGCAGCCCTCGTGAATTAGCGTTGTAGGGGAGGGAGGTTGTGGTCTATTATATAAAGCAAATATGCCCGTGTTACAATCAGCGCTAGAGTTGAGAAACTCCTCCTCCCTTCTTTCTCTTTCTCCCAGCCTGTGATTGTTTAGTCAGCTGGCACTATGTTCTGTGGTTCTTCGATTCGGATTGTGTCACGACAGGTGTGGTCCAACACCGGGATCTGAACTGCTTGACATCAGTGCTTTTGAAGAAACTATTACCTGCCCAGGCACTGTATACCCTTGTTATAGAGTAGGCGAGAGGGTGAATGTGTGTATGTATGTGTCTGTATCTTAGCTGTACAACGAGGAGATCCTGGATCTGTTCGACAGCGCACGGGACAGGAAGTCAAGCATTCGGATTCACGAGGATGCCAGCGGGAGCATCTACACCACGGGGGTGACCTCTCGACTGGTCAGCTCTGAAGAAGAGGTGGGGTTTCACCCGCATGTGGTGTCACTAGCTCAATGGCAGCAGTGCAAAAAGTTCACTTAACCCATGACCCTCCCTCCCTCTTGTCTGTAGTTGCTGCAGTGCCTGAAGCTGGGCGCCCTCTCTCGCACCACTGCCAGCACCCAGATGAATGCCCAGAGCTCACGCTCCCACGCCATCTTCACCATCCACCTCTGCCAGATGCGCGTGTGCCAGCACGCCAATCTGGTAAGGTGTTGATATCAGACGTGCAAAGCTTTTCTTTCGACGAATTACAGTTCAAACTGCTTCAAATGCCCGGTGACATTTTGAGCAACGTTGTGATTAGGCAGCCTCATTTTAAGCACTGCTTTGAAATTCAGAAATGTAAAATCCACTTTCACTTTCTCTCTCTCTCTCTAGATGAACGGAGATTCAAGCGAAGATACGGGCGGTTTACCTGACGGCGCCATCTCGCAGCCAGAGTATGAGACGCTGACCGCCAAGTTTCACTTTGTGGACCTGGCGGGGTCAGAGCGGCTGAAACGCACTGGGGCCACAGGGGAGCGAGCCAGGGAGGGCATATCCATCAACTGTGGCCTGGTACGGAGGCTGCAGAGAGGCTCAGAGAGGCTAAGAAACGTTTTAATTAAGCTTACAGGCTGAAAAACATGCTCTTCCCAACTGCCTGAAATACGTCTCACGCTAATACCACTGTTATACATATGAGCTTAGTTCAGTTATCATTGCTCTCGATTGAAATATTGGGATTACCGACATACTTTGTTTTCTGTAGAGTAGAGTACAACAAATTGATTTGCACCCATGCAAGCCATACTTTGTGCCTTTTGCTTATATCATGCTTGAAGCTTCCTGTAATGTTTTATCAGGTTGTGGCACATTTAGATTCTTTGGGGGTTTTTGAAAATTCTTCAATAGTGAATTTCTCCAGCTCCATCAAATTTCTTGACTTTGTGAAATGATTTCTTGAATTAATTCCATAAATGTTAAATTGAATTAAGGTTGAGACTGTGACAGCCAATCAAATACATTGACTTTGTTTTTTTGACCATTTCTTTGTAGATTTTGATGTATGCTTTGATGTAATTATCATTTCCATTTTATCCAGCTTGAATCTCCTAGTAAGAGGGTCCATTTTTTAATTAATTGTGCCCTCGAACGAGGGCAAAATAAATCCACTTTCATATTTCAGTGTGCATGATGTTTTTCTCTGCAGTTATCTGACCTATTTGTGCAAAAACATAATGCTGGTGAGCATAATCGTAAAGCTACATTTTTGTTTAATCTGACCAAGTCATGGTCCCCATTCTCATTGAGATACTGTTTGGAAAATCCATAACACCTTCTTCCTTGCATTTCTGCCGTAAAACTTCTGTTCATGCAGTGTGTTGAATTCTAGTTTTCCATATGTTGTATTCTGATGATGCCAGACTCTTATGGAGATCTCAAGCATTTAGCTTTGGATTTGTGATTGCCTTACCAACCCGTTTTTCTCGCTACACATGGTGACAATATTCTCTTGCGTCCTCTTCCTAACAAAGTAGCTACTCTTCCTGTGACCTTGAACCTCTTTATGACAGACACTTTAGAGGAAACTGGTAAATTCAGCTTCTTGTTCAATTTTTTATGGCCATCATCTACCTTGTGATGCACTTTTACGAGTGTTCTCTGTCCTTCCACGATAGTGGCTATTACTAAAGGATTTCCTTTCCACCATGTAATCTACTTTTTTTCTCTATGGAAAGAGGGACCCGATGATTGATAGGTTCTAGAAAGTCCCAGAAGCTTCATATGAATCTTTTTATATGACAACATAAATTTGATAAAGGTTTATTAAAGCCAGTAGAGACTTAGGGGTGTGAACTATATTTGGTGTTTTAAATACCACACTGTAGGTGGCAAACTAAGTATGGTGCTTTTTTCTGTGTTAACATTGGCAGAAATAAAAATGGCAGGCATTGTATCTGGTACTGATAAGTATAAAACACTGCAACCCTAACTCTAAGGAAAAAATCTTTTTAAAGTATGTTATTTCCCCATAGTGGTAACGCACCCGAACTGCGTAATGTAACCTTTTGTTGGTCAGTTTATGACAGAGTGTGTGTGTTTCACAGCTGGCTTTGGGGAATGTCATCAGTGCCCTGGGCGATCAAAGCAAGAAGAGTAATCACGTGCCTTACAGGGACTCCAAACTCACCCGGCTGCTACAGGACTCCCTTGGGGGCAACAGGTAAGGGCCAGTCTTCAAGCCCAACTCCTACACATACATGAACACTGTATGCATGCATAGCACAGTTCATGTACACATCACTGTCTGTCTATCTATCTCTGGCTAGCAAAGTATACCTCACACAGTTCTACCATTAGTCACTGCTTTTATCCCTGATTGAAGTCAGGAAGACCTCTCCATCATGGCCAACTTCCCTGTGTTCCAGTCACACCCTGATGATTGCTTGCGTTAGCCCCTCGGACCGGGATTTCATGGAGACGCTCAACACACTCAAGTACGCCAACCGTGCCCGCAACATCAAGAACAAGGTGGTGGTGAACCAGGACAAGACCAGCCAGCAGATCAGTGCCATGCGTGCTGAGATCGCCCGGTTGCAGATGGAGCTCATGGAATACAAAGCGGTGAGGAGGACTGCTTCAGGGTCGTGGCCCACATAGGGCAGGGTATGGAAACCGATTGGGCTTTTGGCAGATGTAGGAATGACCTGGAATTACCATCATAGCAAAGGCTGTGGCCAAGTTTCAGGATTCTCACTGTTGGAGCATCATCAGTAGGGCCTGAATTTGTGGGACAGTTCAGGAATTTGGTAATTCTGGTAATTCAGGTCTCTGTACAGACGCTGCATAGGCTGCTGTTTTGGCTGAGGGCTTTAGTTCAGTTTTTCCATACATGAAGATCACATGTGTACTTAATTCTCATTTATAGTTATCACTTTGGAGACTAGGAAGATAATGGGATGCCAGGAATTGGTGCTTCAGGTCTGGATGAGGAGTTGATCGACCCTACACTTCTGTGAATACCATGAAAAGTAGAGTTAAGGGTTGATGGATGGTTTGAGAGTTGACTCTGGTCACTAAATGTTCTCCATCTGCAGGGCAAGCGTGTGGTGGGCGAGGACGGTGCAGAAGGATTCAGCGACCTGTTCCAAGAAAACTCAATGCTGCAGAAGGAGAACAATACTCTGAGAATGCGGGTGAAGGCTATGCAGGAGACCATTGATGCCTTAAACAGTCGTGTCACTCAACTGCTTTCCAACGAGGTCAATGTTCTTTTGGCCAAATCAGGTGAGCGCCCTCTGCTGCTGAGTCCTTAAAAGATCTAGTGCATCCAGACCTTGAAATCTATAAGGCTCCTAGCACCCTGTCAAAATTTTCTGTTTCTGCCCTGAACAACCACACCTTTTGTGGTCTAACATGAAATTGATCCTGGAAACCTGATATTTTCTTTCCAGGTGAAGGCAATGTGGAAATGGGTGCTCTAATTCAAAACTACATCAGAGAGTTTGAGGCGATTAGGTAAATCCCCATTGCTTTTTTGTTGGCTGTAAATTGGTAAAATCACTGTGTATAAATAAGTTTTACCAATGCTTTCCTTATGGGTCCTTTTGTATTCATTCCTCCTCCTCTATTGCAGGTCCAAACTTCTGGAGAGTGAGGCGATGAATGAGTCACTGCGCCGCAGCTTATCCCGTCTCTCCGCCCGCTCCCCATACCCCTCCTCGCAGGGCCCTGTCTTAGGGCACCTCACGGGCTCGTCCCCTAGCATCTCCATGGAAGCGGAGATGACGGACGTGATCCGCCGTGCCAAGCTGGACATCGAGAAGCTGAAGAAGAAGGAGAGGAAACAAAGGAGGAAGAGGTCAAATGTGCTCTCAAGTGTGTGTGTATGTTTATGTCAGGGGAGAGAGAGGCAAACCATCCATCAAGCCATCTCATCAGACGAAGTATTGTCAGGTTTTTCCAAGGTTAAGCATCAGATTTTAAATGTCTCGATGTAAATGTCCCCTGGGCCTGGTCACATACTGGCCCACTCCATAAACAAACTGTCCCTGACCATTATAGTGATGTGATGGGCTGCATTCGTCAGGTCTCTCCCTGTGGTGGAGGTCTCTCCCAGAATTGTGTTCTGGACAGGGACATTAGTGTGAATTTTCAATGAGGAAACTTCCAGACAGGAAGTACTACTCGTGTCTGGCTCCCATACAGATGGACTGCTGTAAATCCGTATACTCTCCTCATAAAAGCTAGAAGGGTAAAGGGGAGCCAAGTGCACCATCGCAGACAACTTTAGTCTAGCTAACTAAACTTTAATTGTGATTGTGAGTGGGCACCGTGATGCTTTTTCCAAGTCCCCAAAATGGGCCATCTCTTGAGAGGAATAAATACTTGGGGCTTGCAGTGTTGGGGTTTTTTTCCACAGAAATACATATTGGACAAAACTTAAATTACAAATAAAATACATAACTTAATATAATTAAACATAATTATTATCGTATATTTTTTTATTATCATGTCAGAGAAAGTTATGGATGGTTTTGTGCTAAAAACATTTACGTAAGCTTTTTGAAATGTTTCACCAAATGATTTTTATGCTTTTTAAAGATTGGAAAAACTATTGCCTACTGCTGCACTGAGACTGTGTGTGTTATCCTATTGTTTACTGCATGGAGACACAATGAACTCTCTACATCCTCTCAACAGCCCGGAGAAAGAGAAGGGACTGAAAAAGAGAGCGAAGCTGCATGTGCAGGAAAATGGGGGGAGTGTGGAAAATGGGCAGAACAGCGAGGCTGACTCGGATGGGAATGAGGCTGAGGAGGTCAGTCAAACAGTACTTGCCGAGCCCCTAGCCTGAACATGTCTCCGCTGGGTAGATTTCCTCTGTATTGTGTACCTCTGCAAGGAGGAAGTTATTATTTCTAAACCGGCTCCAGAGGTTGTCATGAAATAAAGCATTGTGTGTGTTGAGAGTGCATGTTTATTCATGTGTGCGTGTTTGTGTCATCAGAATCGATTGTCTCCTCTCCAGGAGGAAGAACTGGAAGAAAGTGGCTGTGACGAGGATGAGGAGGAGGAGGAGGAGGACGACGACGACGAGGTGGAGCGTCCCAGAGAGGAGGGGGAGTTTGAGAGTGACGAGAGCCTGGTTGACTCCGACTCCGATTCTGAAGAAAAAGGTCAGTGGTCAAATGATCCTATGGATGAGTCAATGTGGCAATAGTGCCACTGGGAGGAAAGATTGTCATAGAGGGGTAGTCTAAACTAATGTCACTTATCTGTCATTGTCAGAGATTCAGGAAATCTGCCATTTGTTGTTCTTGGTTTGTGTGAGACATAGAGAGGGACCTGTAACATTTTTGCATTGTGGGAGACATTTCAGGTAAACTGACATTCTGGGTCCACAGCAAACTTCCAGGCAGACCTGGCAGACCTGACGTGTGAGATTGAGATAAAGCAGAAGCTAATAGACGAGCTGGAAAACAGCCAGCGACGGCTGATCATGCTTAAGCTGCAGTACGAGGAGAAGCTGATCCTGCTGCAGAACAAGATTCGCGACACTCAGCTGGAGAGGGACCGTGTACTGCACAACCTCAGTGAGTCCTGATGGGAAACCCTCCCCTTCAATTACACGCTTTTCTGTTAATCAGACCATTGCACTTTACTCACTCATCAAGCTGGCTACCTGGCTAATAACAGTGACAGAGCGTTTGGAAATGCTTTTAGAGGGTATTTAATTGAAGAATGACAAGCAGGAGTCTTTTCAACAATCAGTCAAGCTAAAACTAATTCTAAGTTGATGTAGTACTTTCTGATTGTTCCCCTCAGGGGGTTGGGAGACTGTCTGGCCGGATGCCCTTCCATCAATGGCCTGTTTTTCTTAACTTCTCTGCAGTGTCCATGGAAAACTACACTGAGGAGAAGGCCAGCAAAATAAAGTCAGAGTACGAGAAGCGGCTGAAGGAAATGAATAGGGACTTACTGAAACTGCAGGCGGCCCAGAAGGAGCACGCCCGCCTGTTGAAGAACCAGACCCGTTACGAGCGGGAGCTGAAAAAGCTGCAGGCTGAGGTGGCTGAGATGAAGAAGGCCAAGGTGAGTGTAACCAATGAAGTCAATAGAGCTTTTTGATGCAAGTGGTAATAATATCCAAATAAATGATACTAGATTAGTTCAGACATATTTTTGCACAAAGTAGCTGGAACTTTTCACTGTGACTGTGCTTAACCTTTATGTGACGTTGCTGATTGGTCTTCCCTCCAAAGGTGGCGCTGATGAAACAGATGAAGGAGGAACAGCAAAGGCGGCGGATGGTTGAGGCCAAAAGAAACCGTGAGATTGCTCAGCTCAAAAAAGAACAGAGGCGACAAGAGGTGAAATGTTGTTTTTGTGGAAACCTAAAGCTGATAATAGGTGATGCGAGGGTGTAATATACAATTGCTTTGTGTAGTTCTGTATTCTGGAGGATTTTAAGGGATGTGATTCCAAGCAAAACTCAGTGTTTACAGAGGTCCATGTGAGCCCATGTGGATAGTGAATTTCAGGGTTGATTTAATATTGGCAATCTTGCTTTATTTGCATTTGCACATCACAGATAAGCATAGCATGTGGTGAACACTATTGCTAAAACAGTTGTGATTTAGCTATTATATTGGATTTTATGCTTCTTGTTTAGGCATGTGCTTTCTTTACAAACCGTGGTGCTTCGGGGCCCTAAGCTTCTGATACACAGTATGCAGTAGCCTTCAAATAAATGGCATTTAATATCTGTCTTTGCACTTATCAGTTTCAAATTCGGGCCCTGGAGTCTCAGAAGAGGCAGCAAGAGATGGTGCTGCGGAGGAAGACCCAGGAAGTGACGGCCCTGCGACGGCTGGCCAAGCCCATGTCCGAGCGAGTTGCTGGTCGGGTGGTGCGGCACCTACAGCCCCTGGACTCTGGGGCTGAGCTCTCAGCCAGTGCCACCTCCTCTGAGCCAGAAGCTCGCACTGTCTCCAGCATCGTTCGGCAATGGAACACCAAGATCAACGGTTACTTGGGCGAGAGTGAGGGCGCCGTCAATGGAGCGCGCACCTCAAGGTGAGCGCAGCCTGGATCACACCCTTAGAGTACTGACAAAGCGTTTGTTTTTTTTTGTTTGTTTTTTTTCCCCCAAGCGGATACAAGGTGTCAACAATCATAAAAATCTGTATTCACATTATTATTGATGTAAATATATAACTTCATTTATAAATAAAAAAGGATTGAATATTTATTATTCCTTTGTGGATGACCTGTACAATAATCACACGGAGACTTGAGTGTTTGACCTACACATTAAAGCCTTGTAAAAAATGTGGCCAATCCCTCTGTCCAAGTGTATAATGACGTTCTACATTAGTGCTAAATGGGGTCACTGATGTAGCTCTAGTGAGCATATAAAGAATGAACCCAGGAACCTGGATGTGAGAGCTTTGTCGATGGTTACGCGTTTGCACTGACCCCTGTGCATCCCTGTTTGTGCAGAAGCAGGAAGTTGTTCCAGAGGAAGGGTATGGGCGGCAGCATCTCTAAGGCAGCCCGGCAGAAGTGGCAGGCCTTGGAACGGAGGATCATGGACATCGTCATGCAGAGGATGACCATCAGCAACGTGGAGGTAGACATGGATCGCCTCATCAAGGTACTGCTCAACTCAAAATGAAGTTGGATTTTTTCCCCCAATAATATTACTTTAAATTGCATTGTGGTGTACCACTGATTTAATTTGTTTCATTTGTTGGGTAAATGATTCATTTTAATTAACTGTTGGTTTAATCAGCTGATTGATAGCTAATTGTTATGCTTTTAGTGATATTTGGTAATTTTATAATTATTTTAATTTTATACATATTATACAGTCATGTTAAAAGGAAAGTACACCCTTTTTGAATTCTATATTTTACTTATCAGGACAAATCAGCTGTTCCTTAGCAGGTCTTAAAATTAGGTGAATACAACCTCATATGAACTACAACACATGACATTTTACACCTTGTCATGATTTTATTAACCAAAAATAAAGCCATGTGTGAAAAACTAAGTACACCTAATGATTCAATAGCTTGAAGTAATTGTTTTCTGTATGATTTTATCAGTCTCTCACATCGTTGTGGAGGAATTTTGGCCCACTTCTTTACAACATTGCTTCAGTTCATTGTAGTTTGCGGGCATTCGTTTATGCACAGCTCTAAGGTCCCGCCACAGCATTTCAATCGGGTCGAGGTCTGGAATTTGACTGGGCCATTGTAACACCTTGATTCTTTTCTTTTTCAGTCATTCCATTGTAGATTTACTGGTGTGCTTGGGATCATTGTCCTGTTGCATGACCCAGTTTGCCTTGTTTGGTTTTCACCAAACGTGGTGCTGTGCATTATGGCCAAACATCTCCACTTTTGGCCTCCTCTATCAAAAGGACATTGTTCCAAAAGTCTTGTGGTTTGTTCAGATGCAACTTTGCAAACCTAAGCCGTGCTGCCATGTTCTTTTTAGAGAGAAGACCCTTTCTAATGGCAGCCCTTCCAAACAAACCATACTTCTTCAGTCTTTTTCTAATTGTACTGTCATGAACTTGCCTGTAGAGTCAGAGATGTGACTCTTGGGTTCTTTGCAATTTCTCTGAGCATTGCACGGTCTGACCTTGGGGTGAATTTGCTGGGATGTCCACTCCTGGGAAGATTGGCAACTATCTTGAATGTTTTCCACGTGTGAATAATCTCTCACTGTAGAATGATGGATTTAAAATAGTTTAGAAATGGCCTTATAACCCTTCCCAGATTGATGGGCAGCAACAATTGCTTCTCTACGATCATTGCTGATGTCTTTCCTCCTTGGCATTGTGTTAACACACACCTGACTGTTCCAGACCAGCAAACTGCAAATATTTTGGCTTTTATGGAGGTGGTCACACTTGCTGATGATCAATTAATCAAGGGCACTTGATTAGCAGTACCTGGCTGCTACTTATCCTCTTAATTCCTATGGAAGCAGTACGGGTGTACGTACTTTTTCACACATGGCTTTATTTTTGTTAAATAAATCATGGTGTAATATGTCATGTGTTGTTGTTCATCTGAGGTTGTATTTACCTAATTGTATGACCTGCTATGGAACAGATGATTGTTATGTCCTGATTCGTAAAATTCAAAGATGGTGTACTTTCTTTTTCAAATGACTGAATGTATAATATTAGAATTTTAGGGATTTCAAGTGCTGGTGCTGAAATGTTGCCGAGTAATCTCAAGTAATTGAATTATAGTGCATGCAGCTCTTGTATAGCTTATATAGAACTGAATTAGAGGGATTTAATTAACCTACTTATTATTGTAAATCCAGCTTGAATACTTAGATTTTTAGCCTGTTGATTATCAAACAGTTTACAATAGCTAATCGTACCTAGTTCGAACGCTCATCAGAGCAATCTGAATCAGGAAAAGTGCAGATCCTGCTTTATAGCTAAACTAAATGCTCAACTCTATCCTCCAATGATAAACCTTAAAATGTAATTCCTTTGTGCCGCAGAAATGCACACATGCATGTAAAAGCTTGACCTGATTGTGAGCAGCTGGTGATTGGACCCCTGGTATAAATTTCCTTTTTAAAGTGTATAATGAAAAAATTTTAAAGGACCAAAAAGTTCTAAACTATCACAGTAATGAATTATGGCCCCTCCTGAAAAGAGGAAATTGATAGATGCATAGACAGACACAAAGGCTGTTTTGTGTTCCTTTAATCTATGTTGATCCAAGACAAGTGCTCGGCAAGTGAGCTCTTACTGTCCTTACTGAGTGTTGTTGAGGGAAGTCATTTAGACACACCCAGGAGCTAAAAGAGAGTTCAACGGTGATCTCTCTTCACTGGACAGAAACGTGAGGAGCTGTCAGTCCAGCAGGAAGCACTGCTGCAGAAGCAGAAGAAGCTGGTGGCGGAGGGGGAAGAACGCCTCCTGCAGGAGATGAACGAGGAGATCGAAGTGCTCAATGCCAACATTGACTACATCAGCGACAGCCTATCGGACTGCCAGGCCACCATCGTGCAGATCGAGGAGACCAAGGCAAGGCTGTCACCCTAACCACAGATCCCATCTAGCATGATGGGATTACTGTGTACATTGTTAAAGTTCTGAAGATAGTTAACATACATTCTAAGCATGAGAAACCTGCTCCCCCTAGCTGAGGACATATATAATATAACAATATAATAGTATTTTGAGATATATATACATCTACAATATTAAACATTACTCTTAAGTGTAAGTAACGTTCATCATGATATTCACAAAGGTAGCTAAAGAAGATAATTTAGGTTTCCATCTGCAGTGCTGTAGTTAACTGAAAAGGGTGGTTCCAATGACTATAAATAGTTATGGATGCCTAGAAGTCTATTGACTTTCTATTACTTTCAATGGTCTTGTCACTAATACGCCACTAAAATATGTACTTTCTCATCAGCTTTTTGAGTTGTATGCCCATAAAATGTGTACAATTTGCTTGCTCCATGAACTACGCAACAAGAACACCGGAGCCAAAGGCAGCACTCTAAGTCTAACCAATGTGATAGGCACATGGGAATGCGCCTCAGCTTCAGCAACGATGTAGCAAGCAACAGAGGCATAGAACATTGATGAAACAATACAATCGACTCCTTATAGTTGGACAATTGTATATTAAATTTTATTGCCTAGCATGCAGCTGGTCCTGTTGTAAAAGGTTTTTAATTGCCAGTAAGGCTCATTTTGAAGTTGAATTTAAGTTCAGGCTGTTGAACTGGATCTGGTCTGTCTACATGAGGTTGGGGTGGGAAGGTTGTCTGCAACATTCTACATGACTCACTGCCTGGTTGTCCAGAGCAGGACGAGCTGGATTCGGTGGACACCTCCGTGGTCATCAGCTCCTGTTCTCTGGCCGAGGCCCGTCACCTGCTGGACCACTTCCTCAAAGCCTCCATCGACAAGGTGAGCCATGGAATGCCACACCACCTTCAACCCCTGAAAGCATATTGGCTTATTTTGACAGATATGTTCTTCCTGATATGTTGAGTGATTGTGTATTTTTGTTTCTCCATTAAAAACTTTAATTAATCTCCATTAATATTGTATGGCCAATAGCTGGCTAATAGATTAAATGAGGGAATAATAATTGGCTGCCGCCGTGTGACATTTATAGGGACTGCAGGTTGCTCATAAGGAAGCTCAGATACGGTTACTGGAAGGCCAGCTCAGGCAGACCGACATGATTGGCTCAGCCCATAACCATGTGATCCTGGACGCCCTGAGGGAGAAGGCGGAGTACATCCCGGAGTTGCAGGCCCTCATTCACAACGTCCAGCAGGGTTGGTGTTCTCCTCTTCGTCCTTGCCCCCTCCGTCAAACCTGTTTATCCCACGTTGTATTAGACTGGAGAAGACATTCTACAGTCTTTCCAGTATATATGTATTCTACTGGCCTGATGTATTCTTCATATTTAAGATGGTGATCCAGAACAAATAAACAACTTTGATAAATGTTTTCATAATATAGGTGCTCATCAGAGGCTCTAATATAGACATGGCAAATGTTTAACACGCAGAGAATGGCGTCTCAGATGGGACTAAAGTGTTGCTGTTTGCTTTCACAGAAAATGGCTATGCCAGCACTGATGAAGAAGCCTCTGAGTTCAGCCAGGCATCAGAGTGCAGGTGAGAAATGATTTAATCTCCACCGTGATTTACAATTCAACCATTGACCATCCAGCAAGCATTAACACCCATTTCATGTCTTTCTCCTGCAGCCACTCGCAATCATTCCAAATGAAAATCTCAACCAGTCAAGATGATTTCAAGATAAGGGTAGGTATAAGGTATTATAATTTGCTGTTTTTTAAAGAGCAATAAAGAATCCAAGAGCAGGTTGATATCAAGGAATGATTGATGAGAATACTAGTCATAAAAAATAAGAGTAAGAATGATTAAAGAACATGGGAATAATAGGAAAAAAAGACTAGACATGTGTTTGCAATTATAGAAGGCTGTTTCTTCTACTCACCAGCAGGTGGCAGTGTCATACTGAGTGTCATACACCATGTTCAGAGATGGCCATTTTTCTGCCGCCAGTTGACTCTTTGTTTAACACCAGGCCTGTGGTTCTCCCACAGGCAGAGCCCCGACTATCAGCACAGATGAAGGCAGTGTCAGCGGAGCACCTGGAGCCTGTGAAAGATTCGGCTACCAAGAATATCACCAAGTCGCTTGCCTCGTTGACGGAGATCCATGAGAATGGACTAGGATTCTCCCTGAGGGACCCGTACTACAGAGACAGGGTGTCCCGTACTATCAGCCTGCCTGTCCGTGGACACACCTTGTGAGTCTAATGCTCCAGCTTTTAGAACCTGGCATGTACTATGGCTGCCACATCGCCACAAAAAGTATGAGTAACCATACATTTAAAATGTATTATTTAAACATGTCTATGGCAGTGAAAATCTGCATACCTGTTGCTCTAGGTTTCCCACAGGTCCAGTTGCGATGTCTGGTTGTAATGTGTTTACTGTTCTAGACATAATTATATTTTTGTTTCTGCCGGTCTTTGTCAGTCCAAGGCAGTCTAGGGGGTCAGACACCTCCCCTCTGACACGCAGAAAGTCTTATGATCGTGGGCAACCTTACAGGTAACCACCCTGCCTCTCCACCCCTCAACAGTACACCAATCAATAACCTGTGTATATGTTTGATTTGTAAAATGACTTGAGCGCCCCTTCCTTTCTTTCTACTCTTCAGATCTCCTGATGTGGGGTACACCCCCCCCTCTTCCCCACCGCTTAGGCCCCGTAATGACCGCAACGTCTTCTCCCGCCTAACTAGCAATCAAAGCCAGGGTTCAGCTCTGGACAAGTGAGTGGTTGCACTCCTCACACCCTCTCATTAGAGCTACTTTGCACCAAGTGGAGACACTCAGTGCTGTTGAGCACAAAGCAAAAAGTGCCAAAAAAAAGATTGATGATCCTGGCCGCCTGTGCGCACCTTTCCACAACATTGCTCACAGAAGGAAGATTATTATCCTATGCAGGAATTGGTATAGAAGGGCATTCATGCGTACCAGGCCTCAGCAATAACAGGCCAACTTGGAAAGATTCAGTCTCCTACTGCTACCCTGTAACTTCCTGTCCATCTGATCTGCCTCATTTTCTATATATGATATTGATCAAAATAATAAGATTTGACTTTGACACTATTTGCTATGACACAATTCAGTCCAACCTCGGGTTCACTCTAGATTTCTTTCCAACATCTTAACATATTTAGTTGAATGTTTAATTGTTAAATCAACAGTGGGGAAAATTCTGAGTTAATATTAATTATTTTGAAGCCTTGAGTTATTGAGTAAATGAGATTTAAATTATATTTTATTGGTATTTTTGTTTATAGCATCCTTTACAAAATGATTTGAAAATGTTTGGTAAAATGGTTCAGGACCGTTGTTTTCATTACACTAACTGAGCTTTTTCTAGTTGTTTTTTGACAATGTAATTTTGTACTTGAAAACAATATCAATGGATCTGTGGACCCACATTTCCCCAACTGGATTCTTGCTTTAGTTTGGAAGAGGATGTCAGTAGAGCATGCACCAATGCCCTGCCTCTGTGTTTTAGTTGGAAAGCACGTCTCCACTAACTTGTGTACTCGACATGGCTGTCACTGTCTGTTTGTGTGAGAATTGAGTGTGTGCTCACCTGGGGAAACTGGTGATGCCTGCTAGAACCAACCCACCCCCCATGAGAAATGATCACATTAGTGTTGGATCAGCCTCCTCACTTGGAAGAAAAATGTTCTCAGGTGGTTTGGTGTGTAGTCCAATAACTGAACTGCTCATTCTAACAAGCGGGGGTTTGGTAAGAGTGTGTCCAAGAGCTTCTTTGGTGGAAAGCATCTCCAGTCTTCTGGAACAGAACAGAATTGTGATTTGGCTGTTTATGTTGCTGCAGATACTTTGTACTTCTCAGTCCTCAAATACTCATCTATACATAAAAATTGTGAAAGCATTGAGATTAATTAGATTAATTTAAAAAAGGAAATTAATTTGATGCCTTCCAGATCTCTCTAAACAGATTCTAAATCATTATTATGGAAATACAATTTAAATATAATATCACCCTCATTGCAAAGCAGGGATTGGCATGTATCAAATCATAAACCTTTAGTGTTTTGTGTATGAGAATATAAATTATAATAAAAAATAGAATATAAATAGAAATTGTGTATAAAAATTCCATCATAGTTAAACGGGTAGAACTGTCATCACAAAAACAGTAATTCTAGTCTGTTTTTCTGACGGTTGGCCATATTTGAAACCTCTTTTTGCCTTTTTGCCTAAACCAATCAGCCATTCTCCACAAATTATTTTTGTTCTGGTCCACAGTGCTCCATGCTTAGCATTCACTGCAGAATGGACTTTGAGGTTGCATTACTGAAGGAAGTATTTTCTTTGTGCACCTGAACGTGGGTGCTCATCCTGTGGCAGCCAGTCTGATTTTAACTACCTTCCTTAACGTACTCTCTACTGCTGACTTTACCTGCCTTCCCTGAACGCTGCCAGCTTTAATAAGACCCCTGCCCCGATCCCTTCCCCTTTTCCCAGCCTTCTTTATGAGCCACCCACCCCCCTGTTCCTTTCCTGCCCCCTAACCCTGCTACTGTTCTGTCCTTAGGTCGGATGACAGCGACTCCTCTCTCTCGGAGGTGCTCAGGTAGAGAATTGTGTCTGTCTCTGTCATTCTCTCTGTGGCCTGATTTGTCAGCTTTTGGCTCCTCCCTTTCAGAGGGTGGGGTATACTTTTTGCATGCTTACCCGTCGTGGTTCCTTCACCCCCACCTTTGTTCTGTATGTTGTATCTCTTAAGAACTGAATGAACCTTCATCTTTAAACTGTTCATAATTAAATCTGGAAAGAAGTCTTTTACTTCTTTCCAGATTTAATCATTAAATTTTTGCAATCTCAGACTCAAGTAGGGTTTGCAAAAAGTCGTTATGTAGACCACCTGTTCAATTAAAACTCATAATGATTTTATTCATAACCGAATCACTGGAGGAAAATATTTTCAGAATATTATCTTAAATGAGATCCGCCTCGCTCTCCCCAGCATGCTGCAAATTTCACACATGGTAATCTAATGGAGCACCCAAGCTGTTGCCAAATTCAGCTCACAATTGCAATCGTGTTTGTGTATAGATTTCCCTTTATTACATTATCAGGCCCCACAGTTGGAATCATGGCTTTTCCGTCCTATTGCTTGTCTCCTTGATTTTCAGTTGCTGCAATTGCCCGGCATCTAGTCGGTTCTATTGGCTAATGTCTCTGTGTCAGAAAAGGGCTGGCCTCCAGCTTCTCTCCGATTATCCACAGAGAAAGCTATCTTGGACAATGTGGCTGTAAAGCCACTGACACCCCACCATTCCAAAAATGTGTTTGAGACTCTTACGATCAGAGAAATTAAATTTAAAAAACAACTCCTCTATACTGAAACTCATTCCCGAAGCAGCGATCCATTGTGAATCCAGTATTAAAGTGGCCTTGATAAGGTTCATTCAAACGACATCCCTGCCCACCCTGTCTTCCCCTGAGGACACAGACTTGCCACCTCCAGTCCCCCTCGCCATCCCAAAAACTCTTTCTCTCTTTCACTCTTTGGAATGGCTATGGATTGGAAAATGTGTTAGGGGAGACCTTGCGGCTCTCTGTGCCCTCTGTGTACTGGACTCCCCGTGTTTCTGACTGGGTGGATAGCCACATCAGCTAAGGTAAAATAAACTTGCACTGGATTAGGGGGTTTAGGGTTTAGTATACACTTTGCCTTGTTGCATCCATTCATTTTTAGCCGCACCTGCCTGGGTGTGTCAATTGTTTCATTTCTTTAACTTTGGTTGTAGCTAAAATGCATGTGGTTTCACACTCTGGGCAGTTTTGAATTTGGGGGTTCGGCGTCATGATGTTGCTGGCTGAGTGTTTGCATGATATCAGTTAGGGGGAGGATGGGAGGGTGTGCACAACAGACAAAGATTTTTGTTATTCCCTAGTGCGCCCTAAGTGACATCCTGTGGGTAAGTGTGTTTTCCCCCTGTGGGCTTAGTGGAATATTTGAATATTTGATCTTGGTTTATGAGAATCCGGAATGAGAAAGGCTTCGAAGAAACGTTCTCTCCCCTTGCGGTGAAGGGAAAATGTCTAAGTAAGAGTTGTGCTTTGTATACCTGGAGACAGTTTGGCATACTCTTACAAAGATTTTTTAAAGTGGCAGATCTCATTAATAGCTTTTTTGAAGTTCCCTGACCTGATTTAGTTTCTGCAGAGAACTAAAGTCTAAGTCCTGCACGTCTCTCGGGTCTGTGTGTAGGTCACTGGGTCCTGGGTAAAGTGTCTCTTTAGCTTATTAAAACTGTGCTGGTAAGGAGCGCTCAGAGAGCGGTGTTCATGGGGATTGGACATGCCCACCCTCACCTAATAGGAGGACCTAAAAGTTTTACTCTGCTCTGCTTGCCTCATCTGGAGCACTTTCTCTTTGGAGAAGGCCTCTCTGCTGTGGAAGAACTAGGTTGTCCCAGTTTTCCTTTAATTAGTGCTTTCCCTGTCCGCCTTTGGTCACTTGGCCCTACACCGCAGTTATGGCCTTGAGGGTGCACCGCCCTCCCCTAGCGCTGACCAATTTTCTCCATTCTGGTTCCATCTCACTCCACCGGCTCACTCAGGACACATTGAGAAGCACCTTATTATTCCCAAGACAAAAAGGGGTTAAACAGTGAGGCTGGCCAAGAAATTGGTGGCCTAGCAAAGTTTTCCTTGCGAATGATAGCAGTGGTGAGTTTGGGAAAGGCGCAACCATCTCTAAAAATTGTGCAGAGCTAAATAAAACAGCAATGGTATCCCAGTTCTACCTATTCTATCAGAATGCAGGTCATCACTTCCAGAATGCTCTCTGTGCCTCTTACTGACGTTTATTAAATTTTCCTCCAGGAGGGGGCAGCCTGTAGCTACAAAAATTAACCAACCCGACAGATTTTATTTTAAAACTGCCTATAGATAAATGGGGGAGAAAATGAAAGTAAAGGAAATAAGATAAGTTTGCTGTATATTCCATAATTGTTTTATTAACAATGGGTTAGATCTAGGATTTTAAAAATAAATATCACACACTGTTTCAGAATTCCCATGAGGTAAATACTCCTAATGAAAAAAGAAAGTATATTAGAAAGAATGAGAGGCCAATTTGTTATAGTGTCTTTTTTCACTGATGGGTGTAATATGGCAGAGCTTGTGCCTCTCTCACTGCTTCTGCTTGGCAAAACCCAAGGCACTCATTAACTTATTTATTTGTTACAATTTTTGCGAAAGTAGGACACGTGCGTACATATACCTTCTAACCATCTTTGCTATACCTTTCCTCAGCCCTGCCACTGACATGAGAAAGAGGATTTTAAATGTTTGAATTTTAGCTGATGCTCTGGGAGCCGTGTTTTGTTCAGCAGCTTCTCGGACAGTCAGACGTCCGACCTTGCATGCAGCCGAATGATTTATAATGACAGCAATTTATGCTGATTGAACCAGGGCGGCCACATGCTCTGTAGACCCACCACAATGGGTGTTTAATTTCTTGTGTGAAGGCTGTTTTGCAGCGAGGAGAGCGAAATTCTTGTTTTACCACGCCTTATCATGTGAAGGAGCAACCAAACCCTAAACTGGAATAGATTAATGTTCTTTTGCGTAATGAAGGTACCCAACCTTTTATCAGATTAACTTGAGTGCAGAGAATGCTCTCATTAGGGAGTATGCTGCCCTGCTAAAGCTTTGCAGTCATCCAGCTCTCCCCGCGATTTATTGATGTATGCATCGTCGCATGACAATGAAGTGAAACATTTTAAACCCCTCACTTGGATGCAATGATCATCATCTGATTGATATTTGGTAATTTCGAAGGCACCTTTGTCTGCCCCCACTTACACAAGCGTTAGCGGATAAATCCTTTATAGTATGGAGTATAAAATGCCAAGCCCCATACAAAAGACCTCCTCTCTGATTATTAGCAATTGATAAAACACCCACTCCCTCCACTGCAGGGCTGCCTAAAGAATAATAATCAGCCAGTGGTCAGCTCATGGATGTGGTGATTAAGGGATGTATAATTTTGAGAATAAACTGTCAAGCATGCGTCTATTTCCTCCCTCCCTGCAGCTATTAGAGTGCAGCTGCACTTACTGTGCCCTAGGGGGATGTTACGCTGTGTCAGTTGGAGGTTGTCAATGTATCTGTGTGTTTCCGGCAGGGGGGTCATCAGCTCGGTAGGGGGAGTGAAAGGGGGCAGGACAGCCCCCCTGCAGTGTGTGTCGGTGGCCGAGGGACACTCCAAGCCTGTGTTGTGTCTGGATGCCACGGACGAGCTACTCTTCACTGGATCCAAAGGTATGGCACCACTCGACCTGGCCCTATGATGTCCCAGGCTCGTCATCTTTATTGCCAAAACACTGACAGTGGGACATACTCCATCTATAGATATGTACAACAAGACACCCCTTCACCCTGCCTTATTTACCAATAATTGGCTTCCTCCTATCTATATATGAAAACACCAGGCAATGTCCGTCAATACTCACAAACCATAGACCACCTACTAAATTTGAAACAGTTGAAACCTTTTGAACAGGTTCCAAAACCCATTTCAGCCTTCTGTTTTGGCATGGTTTGTGATGTCAAAAGGAGACCTTACTTTGAATCCTCTGTGCAGACCGGACATGCAAGATGTGGAACCTGGTTACAGGGCAGGAGATAATCACGCTGAAGGGCCACCCTAACAATGTGGTGTCCATCAAGTACTGCAGCAATTCCTGTTTGGTCTTTACTGTCTCCACCTCCTACATCAAAGTGTGGGACATCCGCGACTCTGCCAAATGTGTCCGCACCCTCACGTAAGAAAACCGCCCGGCGCCTCCTGTCAGCCCCTCTGTCAAGCTTTCTCCGTCAAGTTTGACACTGCCCTGTGACTCTGATCTCAGCCATTTACCCTCATCTCTGCAGATCCTCAGGTCAAGTGGTCTCCGGGGACGCCTGCAATGGTACCACCACTCGCACCATCACAACAGCCCAGGGCGAGTACCAGATTAACCAGATCGCACTCAACCCAGCAGGGTCTGTCCTGTATGCCGCTGCTGGCAACACAGTTCGAACCTGGGACTTGAACAGGTGAGGGGAAGACACCCTCAATGGTGTTAGAATTGTAGTCTGAGATGAGTGCCTTACCTCTTCTCCCCACTGGAGTGGCGCTGCTGAATCTTTTGATCTCAATGGCTCAGAATGCAGGCTGCTGGGAAGCTGACCGGACACATCGGATCAGTGATGTGCCTGACAGTGAGCCAAAGTGTGGCTGGCAAGGACCAGGTCATCACTGGGTCCAAGGACCATTATGTCAAGGTAGGGTGTCCCAGCTTCACTGAAAAAATGACTATAGACTGTGTTTGTAAACGTATGTCAGCTGCGTCTGTGATTCTGAAATAGCCATCATGTTTTCTGTCTTCCACTGGCTCCAGGTGTTCGATGTGGCCGAGGGCATGCTGGGAAACATTGGCCCAGCCCACAACTTCGAGCCCCCGCACTACGACGGAATTGAGTGTCTTGCCACCCACGGGGAGGTTCTGTTCAGTGGTTCCCGTGACAACGGGATCAAGAAGTGGGATCTGGAGCAGCAAGAACTGATCCAGGTTTTTGACCCATTACTGTCCCCTTGAAAACTGGCACTGTTAACTACCAAAATTTACAAATTTAGTAGCTCTGGTTTTGGTTTTTTACATCCACAAACCCACTAAATGATGCGCTTAATCAGACTGATTAGTATTCTTGATTAATCTGACTATCTGAACCATCAATTGCTGACCTTACAAACAGACAGGGCATCCAGTACTATTTCTGTACAATACCAGTGGTTCCTTTTTCTATTGGTCCCTATTAAGACTGTGCGACAGCACAACATAAAAGAAGGTTCTATGTAATTGAAATGCGTGTGTGTGTTCACACCACTCCATT
Organism: Hiodon tergisus; assembly: GCA_025775045.1. NCBI lineage: Eukaryota > Metazoa > Chordata > Actinopteri > Hiodontiformes > Hiodontidae > Hiodon > Hiodon tergisus. The sequence goes on from JAOVYW010000101.1 coordinate 1,930,738, forward strand.
TTCAAAAACAAATGTACTCCAGTTGATTGGCTGATAAGATAGTGCTGTCCCCTCTGAGCTGGGGTGACTGTGGGGTCTGGGAAGGGGGGTATGCGCTTTCAAATTTCCATGCAAATGATTCCTGATGTTTGGTCATTTCAGAACGTGAATGTGGTTGATTTGACTTGCCATAGAGCAAATTTGTACACAATGCTCAGGCGCTTCATAGCCCACTGGCTGTAGCTTTCTGTTGGATTTTTTTATTTACTGGCCCTCTGGAGGGGCCCTGGATGGACCAACAAGCTGAAATGTTTCCTGATCATTGGCGGACCAGTACGAGGGGGACGCTAGACAGAAATGTTTTATCTGCGATGCTACCGCTGATGGTGGAAGTGAGAGGAGAATTGAAATGAAACTGGGGCAACAGTGCTCCAACGATGATATCACCCATATTAACGGGAAGCCTGGATGACGGGGAATATTAAGACCAGGATAATAAATTAAATTGTGTCTTTTTACGTGCCTCTCATGGTAATATCTTTGAATGCATAACGAGGCCCTTCGTTGCCATGCCGATACGAGAGACGCTGTCATTGTGCCCGCTGCGGTTTCCGCACCTCAAAGCTATTTTAATAACAGTCACTGCTGCCTTTAGTGGGGTGCTGTCACAGCCCACACAAAAACTCGCACAGTTTACTTCCCAGGGTCTTTTCAATGTTAAGTTAAATCTGTTAAATATATTGAAAGCTTGACATGCAATTAAGCCCAGCTGCTTGCCTGAAAACATCTGGAACATGCTATGCTTACTGGGCGAGTGGTGGCATTCCAGTGTCTTTACCCGACTCCTGAATGGACTAAGTGGTCTAGTAAAGATGCTTAGAGTTCACATTTGTGAGTTTGTGGACCCCCTGTGCTCTAATGCAAACTGGGGATAGTCTGCTGGGCCGAGTCCCTTGGGGCGTTAAGGACTGAAATGTAGACGGTAACCTCATTGACATACCGACATCCACCAGAGTATGCCACTGGGGCAGTGGCTGTTGTTGCCTCTTGAAACGGGTGGTAGCTTTTCTTGGCTCTTTGCAGTCTTTACGGAATATCTATGCTGTTAGACTGATAGACATGCAAACACACATACTGATGACGTTTCGTACTGCAAGATGCAGCCTGGAGCTGCCAAGATAAGGGCATCTGTAATAACGGAGGTACCTGGAGCCAGAGGTTCTTCTGTGGTAATGTCCCCGCTGAGGTTAGAGGGAAGAACACCAGTCTAATAATAATTCCTATGTGGAGTAATAGGAGCACATGATTGGGGGCTTAACGTGAGGCTTGCCAGTATAAATATGGATAAATAGATGCACTGGGTTTTCCGGCAAGCTACAATGTATGAGGTGGGGCATGTGAAAGACCTTTTGCCGTGAAGCATAACCGTTGTCCATTCCTTCCTCCCTGTCTGTGCCAAGCAGATTGAATGCTCCCAATCACCGTTGTTCTTTCATGTCCAGAGAGAGGCTGCAGCCCCCTCATGCTTGTTGCAATTGGGGATTAAGGGCTCCTCTCCTGTTTGTTTTCCAGCAAATCCCCAATGCGCACAGGGACTGGGTATGCGCCCTGGCCTACGTCCCGGGCCGACCCATGCTGCTCAGTGGCTGCCGGGGTGGCATGCTCAAAGTCTGGAATGTGGAGAACTTCACCCCCATTGGGGAAATCAAGGGCCACGAAAGCCCCATCAACGCCATCTGCACCAACTCCAAGCAGATCTTCACTGCCTCCAGGTACGGAGGTGCAGGGGACAGTCAGACTTTTTAATTACTTTTTTAAAAGAGGACTGATTAACGACAGGGACATGTTTTTAATAAACATTTCAATATCATAGTCACAAATCAATTAATTGTTCATAAGTCTAAAACTATTAATAATAAAAGACCTTTTCCTGTGGCCAATGGCTACAGAGCAGTAAAACTCTGGCCAAGTAAATTTAAACTGAAGGAAAATATAAGTATGAAAAAAAAAAAGTGAAGATCCTACATACTGCATTTTGTTTGTATTGACAAGACACAATCCAAACCGTGTCATCTTATGATTGTAATGTGTGATCCAACGGTCATCATTTAATGCCTAATGTGCAGTGTGCACCAAGGCTGTGTTGAAGCCTGATGTGTTCTATCCTGAGGCCTCTATATACACTTACCTGCATGGTCACGTTCGCACATCTGTTCTGTATCCCAGTGGCATACTGTTTGCAGGCAGTTGTAGTAGGGATTTGTGGTTGTTAGTGCTCAGTCCTGGCCAGCTCTACACTTTAACCAAGTTTGTCTCCTTTGAACTCTCCTTTCTTCCTATTTTTCTATTTCGTCTTCCTCCTCATCCCCCCCTTTCTGTGTCCCCGCTCTGCCCTGTGCTTCAGCGACTGTCGGGTGAAACTGTGGAGCTACGTCCCTGGGCTCACCCCCTGCCTACCCCGACGTGTCCTGGCCATCAAGGGCCGGGCCACCAGCCTCCCATGAGCCTCCACTAAAACTTCCTGCCCTTGGTGCCCTCTGGTACTGTCTGTCTCGCTTGCTCTTTCTTTCACATTCACACTTGGACATAGACATGCTTTCTCTCTCACACGCACAGTCTCACCGACACCCACACAATCACACACACACTTAATCCATTCTTTCTCTGAATCTCTTTATCCCTAGACACACTCCGTCTGTGCTCCCCCTTTCTTTTATCTAGTTCCCTTGCTGTTTAACCCCACAATTCAGTGTGTGTGTGTGTGTCCCCCCGGCTCAGGGTTGTTCTTCATTTGGCTTGGCATGGAATCTGAATTGTGTTTTTAACCAGATCATGTTGGTTTTAATTGGCTCCCCATCAATGACACCCCAGAAATTTTGAATCCCCTCAACTGCGGCCTGGTTGAGGTTCAGTAGGGCACAGCACATCCTGGGAATTTAGTTGTCTTGCAACTAGTATGAGCAAGATGGTGCCCTCTAGCATTATCACTGTTGCACAGGGCTAAGATTGTGTTGCTTCTGAAATTTGCTGGAAACAATCTGTAGAGTAGTAGAATTTGAACTTGCTTTACCTCTCAGTTTTACTTTTGAAAACAGAGATTTTTTTCCTGTGTCGATTACTGCTTAGACAGTTAAAAAAAAATGTTTATGGTAAATCTAAATTTAACATGCTGTGTAATTCAGGATAAAGTCAGAGTTGAGCCTGTGAGGCATGCTTTTTGTGCTGCAGTGTGTTTTGATGTGGGAGAGTGTTCGAAGATTACAAAAATTTCTTTCTTCTCTATCTTTCCCCTTCTCTTTTGTTATTTTTTCTCTTTCGTCCTTCTCTGCAGTGACAGGTCTGTGAAGATCTGGCGAGTGGGCAGGAAGAGGTGACAGCCCTGTCGGTGTGGTGGCGGCTGATGCTCGTCGGGGGGGAGACTTGTCAAGGGGTTTACTGTCATGCTTTGTACAGGACCCGGCACCAAGTCTGGGTCTGGTTATAGTACCAAAAGTCTCTGACGTGGACTCCAGTAGCAAAAAAGACAATATCCTGACAGAAAATGCTCTTGAAGTTGAAGCCAACTGAGATGCAGAGACTAAACGGGGATCGATCCTTACTTGTACACCTGAAATGTAAGTGCCGTTTCAATGTAAGAGTCCCTGGATACTTTAAACCATAAAAAACCCTGCTCTCCTTCCAGAGCAAACGCAAATGTTTCCTCCGAGTCTATCATCCAACAATCACTCTCGAACAATCTTAGTATGGGGGTCCTTCTGTAGTTAACAGGGGTGAGACATCTCTACATGTAGCTGCTATTTTGCTCTTGTTTGTATGTTTGTTTATTTATTTATTAGTCTATTTATAATAGACAGTAAACAGTGGCACTGTACTGGTCTTTTGGGCATCCGCCAGTGATTCGACGGCCAGGCTAACAGGTTAAACCATTGACTAAATGCTTAAACTTTGACTTTCCCTACGGCGAAACCAATGTCTCGTCGATGCTGGAGGTTGTCACATTTTTTCTTGTGTACGGGAGGTGAGGAAAACAGCAGGAGCGTCTTGGAGGAAGTATGGCCATGCTGGAACACCAGGTGTCCTCCAAACTTGTTCCTCTATGTATTCAAGGGCCTACAATATCTACAGCTTAGACTATCTTCAGGCGATTCCTCCATTGGCCAATAACATCTACAGCACAGACTGTTGGGCTTTCTCTCTGTAGTGGACGAGGTGGGGGTTTTTTCCTCCCATAACTCTGCTACAAACTGCAACAGTCTGTCATCCTGCCCCTCCAGCCCCAACACAACAGCAGACAATCCTCCTCTTGTCCTTTTAGTTACATTCTTCATTGTTTTTGTTGCTGTGAATTTTTGCTACCTCAAGTCGTTGAAAAGCAAGTAAAAAAGAAAGAAGAAAAGACTTAACAGGTTTGATTAGTGTACTTTTTGTCGACTTGTTTGTTTGCCCCCCCCCATCCTGAATAGCTGAGCTTGCTGTTTGAAGCAAGACCAATGAGGGCCTCCAGGATAGGCAACAAAACAGACCGTGTCTACAACTGCTTAGCCTTGCAGAAACAAGATGTGGCTTTAAAGGGCCTGTGTGTGGTAGTTCTTAACATGCCGGTGGGACAGAGCTTGAAATTGTCATCTCCTGATATTGCTGGTGTGAAGATTCTTCTACATTAGGTGCTACACAATCCTACGTAGGTGACCATGTGTCCAGAATGAATGGGTTCGTTGCCACTGTTAATTTGCTCCTTGAGGACAGCCGTGAAAGTCTGCAGTAGAAATATAACGAAAATGATCTTAGAGACTGGATCTAATTATATTGTTTTATATCCTCGTCTCCTACATCCCTGGCTGTTAAATAACATTCTTCCGGTTATGTAGATAGTTTTCTGTGCCTATAAAGGCAGCAGACGATTGGCTTTACTGCAAAGGACATACATTATAGGCTGTTGATTTCCTCGCTAGCGTTGGGCTTCCTACAATCCCCCAGACAGCTTTTTAATTAACCATAATCATAACCCTCATCAAAGTGTGTACCAAGAATGCATTGTCTAAGAGATATGTTAAGACTATGGCTTGTGGAAATTGTTTAGGGGAACAGGTCCTCAAAATGGCTAAAAAGACTTCTCGAAATCCCATGGGCTTTTCTGAATTATTTATTGCTACTCTATAAACATAACTTAAGATGGAAGATTTAAAAAAGAGTCGAGTGAGTGCCAAGCCATGTATATTTTAGAGGGCTTTCCACCACTCGCTAGGACTTCCACCTCGAGCCACGTGATTTACTTTATCTGATGAAAATCACTCCAAACCGAATCTCAGCGCACCAGTTAAAAGTGTTTCTTTCAGAGGCCTCCGCCTATCTCGTCTTTCACATTATTACATTTCTTGGTCATTGGCTATCGAAACACTTAGATTCTCTTTTTGAAATAATTGACTAAAAAGGCCTCTTCAAGGTTTGAAGAATTAAGTCTAAATCCTAGAGCCTTGGTATTCGTGTCAAAGGGGTGATGTGGCGACTTTTTCAACCTTATCTCTAGGTATCTCTTTTTTTACAGGCAAACAGCTCGTTCATCCACACCCAACTCCTGCATTGACAGATGGCACTGGATTGGACAGGAACTAGTTTCAGTTGTCTGTAGCCTATGTCATTTTATAGATGGACAGATAAATCTTTAGGTGCTTTTTAAACCTAGCCTTTTCAAAACTTGAATTAGTTTTGTGTATTTGTGTATGCCTGGCCAATATGTCAATATAGCAGAGAATCCTTGGTAGTAGCTTTAAAATGCGTCTGCTTGTTGTATGCTAACAGTAGAGTAATGCTGTGTGTATGTTTTTAAGACTTAAGTGTATATAGATGCCTGAAGGCTCCTGCTGTCGCTGCCGAGTACCCAGAGGAGCGACTTGGGATTGATTGTTAATGCTTGGATCAGAGGGAGTGGCCTGAAGCAGTGCTCCTGCCTACGAGAAGGCGCTGCCTCAGTGATAGAAACAGCCTTTGTTGGTCCTGGAGATGCACTGTGAGCGGCAAGTATGCGCTCTGACTTCTGTCTGCCCAAGGTGCTGAACCATGCTCTGAACCCCGTGACTAGTTGTCGACCAAATGCACTTTCTTATAGTGAATTGTGTCAGGGGGGGCGTGTGAATGCTTGAAAGCTTACAAAGGTGCTGATGCCTCTTGCACCTGTTGGTTGCTGTTGTCTTGGTACTAAAGGGCAGGCGCAGAAGCACATCTGCCTTTTAGGTCTTTATTAAATTTGCAGACATTTATTTTCAAGATAGCTTGCACAGATGCCAACAAATCTTTCCAGTCCTCATTTTGTTTGGTTTGTGAGGAAATTACGCAACCCAGCAGATGCCAAAAGTTGGAGAATCACTTTCATCTTGGAAACACTTAAATGGGTTGCGCTGCAGAGGCGTAGCCCGACACATCCAGAGGTGCTGTAGCCCCCAGCCATTACTCGGAAGTCCCTCTGGTATTCACGTTTCCCCCTCGTATGATCACTGTCCCTGGTGGAATCACAAGGCCAAAGGTGCCTTTTACTGCACAGATTAATTTCAGTCAATGTAAATATCTGTAGTTTTGCTTAAAAAAAATAAAATAAAGTGCATGTGACCAAACTGTAAAATACTTGATTGTAAATATTGTAAGTTTTATTTAATGATTGTTCCCTCAAATAAAAACTCAAATCAATGTTAATGGAAATCTTTTAGTTTGCTTTTTGTTGATTGGGTGTTATGTGTCTTATAATGGTGGTCATCTCTAGACTGGTTTTATTCTACACTTGCCTGTAATGCTGCTAGTTTTAGTCAAGGGGCATCTCATTTTTGTTTTTGTTGGCTTTTCATGTCTTGGAAGGGAGGAGGAAGGAAGGTTTCAATAGGTAAGTTGTGCGTTTTTTAAGGAGTGGTTTTCAGTACCAAATGTCTTCCTATCACGGTAAATACAAAATACAAAACAATTCTCACCAACATAAGCTGACAGATGGCCTCTCATCACAGGATCAAGCCCCAGACAATCACAGGCTCTGTCTGGGCGCAGTGTCTGTCAGCAGTAATGAGAAACAATGAAACCCAAGAATATCTAGTGCTATGATTACACAACAAATACCACATTTCTGATCCATGGAACAAATACTGGCAACACAGTTCAGAAAACGGAAAGGGCACATTACTCTGATATTTGCATCGCTAATGGTGAAGAACGACCACAACTTAAGAAAAACTCTGGATTGATTTCTCTCTTTCACCCATTCCGTTTTCAGTGGGCACTTAAATGCCAAGACTCAACTCATCTATTCCCGGACTGTGTGGAGAGAGAGAGGGAGAAATAGGGAATCTTGGCCCTTCTCATTGATTGCCAAGAGTGGCAGGAAATATTTCCCGAAATTTTGTACTATTTACATTTTGACTTTTTATTTTATTTTATTTTTTTAAATTTACATTTTGACTAGTTTATCCCACCCCTTCCTCAAGAAAAGGCCGTTTATGGCCTAATGATTACATGCTCTTAGAAATCACCTCCGTAGGCACCCTCTGTCTTATTTTCCAAGTAGTGTCTCTTGAATGAACATTTTCGTGCTATTGCTAATCATTACTGAAGCCATTTACCTGCGTTTATGTCAGGCCTAGAGTGACAGTTTAAGTCCCAGGGCTTAAATCAAGGGCTGAATGTCCAGAGCATCCTCACCTGTGGTTTATTCTCTGTGCCTTGTGGCAAAATAGCGCTAATGGTCTCTGGGGCTCGGAGGCTTCAGAAATGTAAATTGCCAGGTTTGGTAAACAGGCTACACACGGATAGGGTGACTACTGTGTGAATGACCAATCCGGAACAACTCCTGTTGCTCGGAGATAGTGCGTGTCGAAGGAGTGGCGCTGCTTGCTGCCTGCTTTGGCAGGGAGATAGGCTGATGCGGCTGCTGCTCACAGTAAGATTTTGTGCTAGCAGTGGCTAACCTCATCAAACAGCCCTCCACATCAATCACATGAAGATTTCAAAAGACTGCAAGAAAGTATGGATGGACCTGGTACAGAGCTCATTCCCTTAACAATGGCATAAAACCACCCCTTGCACTTCGTTGTGGTTCTAACTTTTATCCATGGCACTCTGAATGAGTAGGGATGTGCAGGCATACAGGCTGAATTAGATCCCTGTTACTCTGAATGAGTAGTGATGTGTAAGCATACAGTATGCATTTGATTCTGGCACTTTGAATTAATAGGAATGTGCAAGCATCAAGGCTGAATTTTATCCCTGGCACTTTGAATTAGCAGTGATGTGCAGGCATACAAGCTGAATTTTAAGAATTTGGAAAAGGGTAGATGCTCCCTGTTAGGAATTTACAGCAAGTAATTTACAGAGTTTTTAATATTTGTTAAATTTCCAGAGATATTTTGACAATTAAAAAACAATTATTGCTATTGTTATTATTATTATGATTGGTATCACTTCTCAATGTTTTAGTTATTGTTAATATTCTCAGATTAATGGTTGTTTAAGTTACTCTTCCTTTCTGTAATGTTCATTAACATTTTGTTATGTAAGTATTACAGAAAAAAGGTATTTACTCTGTCTGGGAGGAAAGCTTCAGATTGAGTCTGGATTTATTACAAACACGAAATACATACAACACATTCCTGAATGCAGAGATGGTTACAACAGAGTGCCTAAGTCTACCGAACAGGCAAACATGGCTTTCTTATAGGGTAACATCAAACAACATCAGATAAACAGGGTGGGTCGAAAACTTACATACAGTACAAATGGATTTCAGTGGATGTTTACAGAACAATAGGCAAGGTGCTACTACATTGTGATTGCAGGGGTTATCTAAATTTGAGAGGGGTAAACAGCCTGGCACCCAGGGTTAGTTAGCAGCATGCTAGCGAGGCCATGTTCTTAGGGGTCTGGCCTCCACCCACCCCTCTGGGAAGGGTTGTCTTTAAACACTTGGGATAACTTAACAAATGGTGAAGGGCCAATAAAACACTTCAGGAAACCGTGTTATATTTCTACAGTATAGAGCATTTCCTCCTTAATATTCTTCTACATAAACTAGGCAAAAAATACTACTCAATGTGTGATGATTGGAAACACTTGGATACTTATAGGTATCAAATATAAAATACTTATGAGTCATAGGATGGATAATACATTTTGAAAAAGCATGGTGCATCCTAATAAATTCAAACATCAAATATTCTTAAATTATTACTATACACATACAGCTGGAGTACTAGAATAATTATAAAATAATTGGAGTTCAGTAAATTCTTCTCAGCAGAAAATAATTTTTTTATGTAGTCCTATCTAGAAACCAAGCAGTAGAAAGTAAGAAATAACATCAAACTTTTCTTTCAGTGCATTCATGGCAGTCTAAACGATAAGCTTTTCAACGGACAAGATTAACCTTTTGATATAGAGCTGATGGTAATCTATGAAATATTTCTTGTACATGTTCCATGCATTTCATTTTTGGTAAAATATTTTGCCATTCAAATCCAATTGGACAAATGATACAAAATGACAGAACCTGAAACAGTACCAATGTGACAATGACAAAGCAAGACAGGGAAGCAGAAAGCTTAGATCACTTAGGCCCTCTTTAGAGAAAAGACTGTTCATAGATGCCTTACAATGCACTGTTTTGTCCACTTTTACCCAAAAATATCTTGCGCAGCAGATGCAGCCTTTTTCGTGCTCCTTACAGCATCACAGGGCCCACTTATGGGGTTCACTGACTCTTTTTCTTATTCTTCTTTCCTGGTTCCGGCCCGCTTTTCCCTGCTACCCGAGTTTCCCACCAGGGTAGGGAGTGGTAGGAGACGAGAGCTGTGAACAGGTAGGTGGCCATGCCGGTGTAGCTGCCCAACACAAGGCAGAGTGGCTGAACGAGCACAAAAAGACAGAAGACATTTACAGAGGCACTTTCATCCAGCATCAGACGATCCTCCTGGCTGGCCCTATGCACGGCGAAGAAGTACACCAGTGCCACAGCTGGGTACAAAGCCAGCTCCAACATGGCTCTGTGTCTAACGAAGGACAGAGGTTGGGGGTAGACTCTCCTTATGCTCTCCTACAGGGGTGTCCAGCAGTGATCTGAATGCCTCTGATCGTAGAGCTGGCTCACTCGACCTTTCATCCCCCTGGTAAAACATTACCTTCTGCAGCAGGAAAAATGAATCAAAGTGCAGAGTACAAGGCCCTTTATTGCTGCCTCGGCCCTTTATTGCTGCCTCAGCCCACAGAGAACAAACTGCTCAAACAGGGCCTGTGAGTGTGTTGGCTCTAGGTATAAACCTTTGTATTTGAAGAGGAGAATCCTGAGTTCCCACACCACAAAGAGCTTTGATTGGTTTGTGTGGTGCAAGGAACCTGCGTCCTTTTAAATGTTTTATTCTATTTAACCTCCCTGATTTGGAGCCGAATCCCAGCAAAAAAATGAAAATCAAATATTGTTATAATCAACAGGTATTTTTTTGGTTTTGGTTTTGTTATAAGCCTGTGTCTCCAGTTTAGCACCGCTGTTCGAATGTGAGATCGTTCATGCTCTCCTGGGGTCATGGGCCTGGAGGCAGCGATTAATGATAACGGCACCTCTGCTGACACCAAAACAGACACCCAAACACACACCAAAATACACAAACCACAACACACTCACCATAACATGCACACATCAATCAATCAATTTATTTTTATAGAGCGCTTTTCACATGTCACAAAGACTCTTTACATACAGAGAAATACAATATATCCCAGACTTGACCCCCAAAAAGCATGCCAAAAAAAGTGTCAACAGTGGCAAGGAAAAACTCCCTAGGCTGGCAACCTTGAGAGGAACCCGGCTTAATGGGGGAGCCCATCCTCCGTTGGCCGGCACTAGGAGCTGAATTAAACAATCTAATGTCCATTTAGTTTGATGCTCTCCAGTCGAGGAGTTCCAAGATATTGTCATATCCGGAGGAAAGCATTTGGGGCCCAGATGGCTGGAGTCCAGTTTAATGGTCCACTGGTTGCTGTGGTGGAAGTGATGCAGTCCTGCAGGATGCCTCACGTGATTGCTCGAAAGAGAGAGATAGCGCATTGTTAATGGTTACCTATGGAAGCAGGATGATCAGGTCATTTGAAAATTTTAAAAGTGAAAACTTTGTGAGTGGTCACAGCTACATATATCTATGGCAGCATACAAAGAGGGTGAGTGCCAGAAACAACACGTGGCCATGAAGGTGGTCCGAACCCATCCCACCCCACCAAAGGCAGAACCCAGCCAACTAGGGGGGAACCACCAATGATGGTGCGACAACAGGAAAAGTTCTTATCAGCAAAACATTTCTAATAGCCACTGTCCCTTCACTGTCACAGTCCCCGAATTGACTCTATGCCAGTTTGAAAAGATGCGTTTTTAACCTTACTTTAAATATAGAGACTGTCTGATTCCCGCACAAATTTTGGGAGGCTATTCCATAGTTGTGGAGCTCTATATGCAAATGCTCTACCTTCAGATTTTGATTTGGATAGTCTTGGTATATATAGATTCCCAGTCTCTTGTGAGCGAAGTAATCTAGATGGGACATACGGGACTATAATATCTGTTAGATATGAGGGAGCTAGCCCATTTACAACCTTAAAAGTTAACAAAAGTAACTTAAAATCAGCTCACATAACAATGAAAGTTGATGATATCACCAAAGGGTAGCATATACAAAGAGAATAGAAGGGGGCCCAACACCGAACCTTGTGAGTCTTCCCCAATTTTAACGAACTTAAATTTATTTGTCAGATATGACCTCAACCAAGATAAAGCACTCCCTTTTATTCTTACATGGGTGTCGTCTTTTTAAGAGGATGTGGTGATCTATAGTATCAAATGCAGCACTTAAATCAAGCAGTACTAAAACAGACCCCAAGTTATTATCAGACGCCATTAGAATATAATTTACAACCGTAACGAGTGCCGTCTCAGTACTATGCCCTGTTTGAAAACCTGACTGAAATGTTTCTACCATATTATTAGAATTTAGAAATTCCAATAACTGCTGGGCTACTACTTTCTCCAAACTTTTTGACAAAAATGGCAAATTAGATACCAGCCTAAAGTTATAAAGGCCTAAAGAACATATGGATCTAAATCTGGTTTCTTTAAAGTTGGTTTAATTATTGCTACTTTGAGAGACTCAGGGACACATCCTGACACTAAAGACGCGTTAACCATGTTCAACATTGGTTTAGATGTTACTGAGAGAATATCTTTCTCCAACTTCGTTGGTATTGGGTCAAGGAAACAAGTTGACAATTTTGCTGAAGAGATAAGTTTTCCAATTTCATTAAGATCAACAGGCTACCAACAGCAGCTACCAACGCACATTTATAATTATGAACACTGTCTTTCCACACAATAAGGAAAACCTGTAGTTTGGATGCGCAAGTGGCGCTCCAGCTTACGACATTCCTGCTTGAGTTTCCACATATAATCAGTGTACCACGGGGAGAATTTGTTATACTTTATTGATTTCATTCTCAGTGGAGCTACCAGATCTAGCGTTACACTTAATGCTTTGTTATAGATACCTAACATTTCATCCACTGTGGCAATACAATTTAATATTCTTTCCTCAGGTATAACATTTGGCAGCTCTTCGATAAACTTTAGCATCGTACTTAGATTAATTGAACGACTCATAAACTGATTAAATAAACCTTGGAATTCGTCAACTGAATTACAAAGGTAATAAGAAAGTGATCGGGAAGTACCGGGTTGTACGGAAAAACAGATACATTTTCAATATCAACACCAAAACTAATAACTAGATCTAACGTATGGCTGCGACAATGCGTGGGTTCTGCCACATGTTGGACAAACCCAAATGTATCCAATATAGAAACAAAGGATTTTAAAAATGAATCCTCATCACTATCAATATGAATATTAAGGTCTCCCACAATCAATACTTTGTCTGCAGTTTACTGCTAGGATTGATGAAAATTCACCAAACTCTCGTAAAAATTCATTAAACGGACCCAGCAGCCTGTAGACATTAGCTAATAAGAAGCTTGGTTGTTTGTGAGAACCATTATTACCATTATTTGACCAGTTCCTCTGTAAGACAAGTACTTCAAATGAGGAATAGCTGCCAAAACTTTTAGC
>JAOVYW010000101.1:1943948-1960493 GCA_025775045.1 Hiodon tergisus
AAAATAGATAAATAATTACTAACTAGGTAAATAACTTAAGTAATGTCCCCCCCCTCAGTAGTGTCTATCCCTGTGCAGAGCGCTTATTTTTCTCTCATACTGTGACAGGCGGCTACATTTCGTGCAGCCAGTTGGGGTGTGCATCCCTCTCCCAGTAAGACTCACAGTTTTTCTGGGTTCTGTCATGTCTGGGAAATGTGGGAGGGGAGTTTTAAACTTGATTAAAAAATGTCCCTTGTTTAGGCATGTTTATCACAGTGAGGGAGAAAATTGGTCTCTGTCTCAATCTCTCCTTTCTCACTGTGACCACTGAGCCTATTATCCCTGGCTAGCCAAGTCTACCTGTGACAGCCGTTTTCAATGGCCAGGCTATGTTCACTGAGCCAGGATCTGCCTCTGCTTTTTGTCTCTGACAGTTACCAGGTATTCTGCCAGGGTGTGGCTTCTGTTAAGGGTTCGATAGCACCCCAGTTTGTTTGGAGTTTTAGGGTGGTGTTGCCTAGAGTGAATTGGTTCCGGTTTGCCTGAGATCTGGCTTTCCTTTGGAAAATCATGACAGGACCAGGTCATCTACATAGAGCAGGAATTTCAGTGTCGTGTAGAGTGAGTCCAGGAGTTGCAGACTGCTCCAACGTTGTAGCCAACAATGTTTATGTAGATGTTGAACAGCCTTCGGCTCAAACTGCAGCCCTGCCTCACTCCAGGACCCCTCTCTCACACACATACACACATATACACACTCACAAAAACACACACGCAAACACGCACTCGCACAACCACTTACACACTCTTAAATAAGGTATTTAACTTTAGGACCATTATTATTCCATTTCCTCACTTTTGCTTTAAAATGTTCTCTACTCCACGATCGTCATTGTCGCCGAGTGTTCAAAGCAGTTGAGGGCATGGAGAGTAACCCATGGCAACAGCCATTGTAGAAACCCGGAGCACGCGAGTGCTAAACTTGGCCAGGTTGAGCATCTGTCGCAGTCACTACAGCAAGCCGCATTCGCTGGGAAGCTGCGACGGGGCCCATAATATTTTTCTAGGGGTCGGGAGCCAACCATGAGAGATAGGCCCGCATTCCCGGGCTAATGCAGCCACGTTCTGGGCATTTCTTCACAAGGAGCCAATTCACCCTCCCGCCACAGCTGTCCTGCAATGTGCTGCTGCCCGTCACTTTGGAAAAGGTGGAGCCTCGCAGGCCTTGACAAGTCCACCAGAACCTGCCGTGTCCTGATTCACCCACCTCGGGACCCACGTCTGCTATGGTGGGAGCTGGTCTGCAGTTAAAATGGAGGGTGAGACCATCAGTCCACAGTGAAATTCTACTAAATCCCTTCATCTGTGTCTGTGTCTGAGGTGTCAATTACATGGACCAGCCACAGGTCATAATAAAACCCTGACAGGTCTTAGTGAAAAACCAGCATGCTTCACGTCTGCCTTGTTAAATGTTGCAACCCTTCAATATTTACAACCCCCAATCAGTAGATCATCAAAACTGGAAAAAGGCTGTTTTGGTGTAATTTATTGTATTCCTTCTATATGAATATATTGCCATGAAGACTGCTTCATGTATATTTACTGCTTACCAAAGGCTTCTTGCAATGTTTGGAGTTTGACTAGATGCTTCAGATCCAGTGATCTTTTACACGCACATTTTTTATTTTTTTTTATTTAATTTCCACTGAATATAACTCAATAAAGTATTATATCTTCATGAGTATATGCTTTTACAGTGTCTAAAATATTTTCAAATCGGTGTTTGTAAAAATTGAAACAGAAAATTTATAGTAATTATGCATTATCTGTGCATGATGAGGCAGCTGTCCAGAAGTCGGTGGCCTGCTCTAAACACGGACAACTTCAAATTTAAGCTAACATAGAAAGAGTATCTCAAGTGTGACTAAATGGGTTTATCAGTATAAACATAACTAAACAGTATCCATAATTGCTTTAGCTGAAATTTTTACATTGATATTATGAGTGAAACTTCATTTAAAGCTTAATGGCAATTCAGACAAAGTGAAGGGGAACCATAGGAATTTAAATGAGATGCAGAACACTGAACACTAAATCTGAGTGTAGCCAAACGCAAGTGAACGGTAATGCCCCTGGGGCACCCATATGGCTTCTGATCTGGGGACTTTGGGAACAACAGTACGGTGAGTGACTCCGACCCCCTGTCCTGACAGCACTACACTAACCCCTTTGTGCTTCCTCAACACCAGTGGCCATCCATCACACTTTAACCTGACAGCCAACAGCGGAGTCACTTAATCCAGCCCGGGCGGCACTCGAATTACCGCCGGCACAGCACACGGCTTCCAAGGCTTGGCCACCGGAGATTGGAGATAGGGCTGGAGGGTGTGAGCGAGGGGGGAGGATGAGGAGAGTTCAGGGGGCTGGCGAAAACGCAGTGTGAAAGAAGCTTCCTCGCACTGGGGCCAGGGGCCAGGGTTTAGTGAACACTGTTAATTAGAGGGCCGAGCGGAAGCTGCCAGAATGAGCTAATGAAGCATGAGATGAGCATTGTGTCTAGGAGAGCTGTGGATCCTGGACCAGCTAATCGGCACATTCGACCCCCCCCCACCACATGCCAGAATGATCTCTAATCAGAATTATGTTACAGCAGAACCAGAAGCAATATGTTACCATTATTTTTTTTCTTCTGACAGACACCAACAGCCTTTAGAAAAAACCCTACCAAAGTGTGAAAGATCTGATTGGCTTGCCAAGTGCACACGTTTGGGACATTATAGGCATGTGCTTTGTGTAAAAAGATCCATCCATCCATCCATCCATCCACCCACCCACCCATCCCAGTTTCAGGGTCAGGGTCATGATTAAAAAATATATATATTGTTTTTGAAAACAATGTATCATTATATCTTTCCACGTATATATTAATTTTAAATATATCATCATGGCTGTTGAACAGCTTTTCGTCCAATATAGGTAAAACAAAAGGACAAAGTGCTTTTCAGTCATGGGGCAGGATCAGCACTGCCATGGTGGAGGGTCCTTTCAAGTCAGCTGTGCTCTTTTTTTATTTCCATGGCAGCGAGATTATGTTCCTGCGCCTTCTACATTGAATCATATCTGTTCCTCGAACCAAACGGCCACAACAAGCCCCGGGAGACCAGGAATGAACAGAGATGTGAAGTTTAGATGTGAAGCAACAGCTAAACGGGAGATCGGGTTTCCCTCGGCATAGCTATATTTAACTCAGTGATCTAGCAGCAGGCGAGGGGTTTAAATGGCATCGGGCAGTTGCTGCGAGCAGTTGTTGTCCGCAGACCGTCCTCAGCACAAGCTTGGGGGACCGTGAAACACGCAGGACCTAAAAAGCAGTCCGGACCCTTGCCCCATACTTGGAAGAATGGAGCTTTTCGAGACCAACCCATATTTCTTCCCTGATCAGCGTTTCTTTGAGGGAGGGGAGAGCTTCTTCCCGGCCCGGCTGCCCGGAGGGTTTGAGCATGGGGCCTACCAGGAACGGCCGGCCATGGGGCTATGTGGGGGGGACGGTCGGCTGCTGTCAGCCGGCATGGGTTTGGAAGACAAGGCCTCCCCCTCGCCCGGTCTGTCACCCCACCAGGAGCATTGCCCTGGCCAGTGTCTGCCATGGGCCTGTAAAGTTTGCAAGCGCAAGTCAGTGACCATGGACCGGCGGAAAGCTGCCACGCTTCGGGAGAAGAGGCGACTGAAGAAGGTGAATGAGGCCTTTGAGGCGCTGAAGCGCAGCACCCTAATGAACCCCAACCAGAGGCTGCCCAAGGTGGAGATCCTGCGCAGCGCAATCCAGTACATCGAGCGGCTGCAGGCACTGGTCAGCTCCCTCAACCAGCAGGAGCATGAGCAGGCTGGCCTGCACTTCAGGGGCTCCTCAACACAGAGGGTGAGTCGGGGGGGTGGGCAGTAAGGCTGGCTAACAGGTTCATCTCACCCTCACAACAAGGGCACATTTTGTCTCCACACTTTAGGATAAATAAAATGAACTGTCATTTAAATTCTCAAAGAAATTAGTACTTAGTACATTAAGTAATGGGAAGCAACTAGACCTGAGAGCGTAAGGTTGCAGATTTAAATTCTTGGCACTCTATTGCTGTTGTGAACTTGAGAAAAGTACTTGTTTCAATTATCTAACTTTCACCTTTGTAAGACTCCCTGGATAATGTCTGTTTTGCAAACGAACGGAAAAGGAACAAAATGGGATGCTCACTAGAAATAGCTCTGTTGTTGTGGTGTCACTGTATAATTGTATGGTTATAACAGGATTGAGAATTGCTAACATCTAAATGTATTTTCCATGGCCAACCGCCCAAGGAATAAACAGAAGGTTGCCATAGAAATACGCCTGCATGGCCTTGTAATCGTTTAATTACTCACCCATTGGTGCCAGGCATTCTCGCTAATCTGTTTACTATAAGTACAGAGCATGTTCTCATTGAATTAGATCTAAAGTTTATCTGTTGCACCCTAATGTCCTACTCTGAGTCGTAATCTTATTGTATTAGCTTTAGCATGTACTGGAGAGCGCTCTTTTCGACACATGCTATCTCCATCACCGTATGCTAATGACAAACACAGTGTGTAGCATCTGAGCTCTTAAGCACTGACTTGCTGCTTCAACTTAATGTACTGCCTACAGATACACTGATTCTGGGAACCAACAAAGTGTTGAGTAGAAAATCAGAAACCCTGTGAAATTCTGTTTCCATCACTCGAGTGCAGTATTGGAGCTGCCTGGTCAAAGTGATGTCTGCTTGGTTGGGTATAGGTCATTGCTGGACGGAGCGTGTCATTGCACATGCTGCCTTCACGGTTTTGGGTCTTCCGTGACAGACGGTGGCATGTGTGGCTGGGTTTTCCCTGATCCCCCCCCTTTTCCCTCTGCAACAGGTGTCCCCCTCCAGTAACCAAGGCTCAGGCAGCACCTGCTGCAGCAGTCCGGAGTGGAGCAGTGCCTCAGAGCACTGCGCTCCTGGCTGCAGAACCAATGCAGAGGGTAAGAACCCATCCCCAGGCAGTGACCTGTCAATAGGGGGGATTGAGGAGTGTGACCCCACCTCATTAGAGCTGTAGCACGCAAGGTCTTATTGTATCCTATACCCAACACCAGTGCACTACATCAGCTAAGACCTCCCAGTGGTGGGATGATAAGAGCTGTGAGTGGCCTAAGAAACCTCTATTGTTCTGTGTTTTGAATGACACCCAGAACTGGTACTTTTAAGAGGTCATAAGAGGTTTCAAAATCTATACCAAAAAAAGGTTTTCAAAACCTTCTTAGAGTGATTTCAGAACTGATTATTAAGATAAAGTACTGTGCAAAAGTCTTTAAAAAAATTCTGTAAAGCAAAGATGCTTCCAAAAATTTAAAGTTTCAAAATATAAAATAAATACTATAAAACCACAAAAAAAAATGTAATCAATATTTGGGATGACCACTCCTTGCTTTTAAAACTGCATCAATTATCTTAGGTACACCGCAGTGCAGTTTTATAGGACAATTGGCAGGTAGATTGTTCCAAGCATTTGCTACAATTCTTACACAGTCTTTGGCTGTCTCGCTTACAGACAGCCTTGAGGATGTTGAGATCAGGGCTCTGTGGAAGCATCTGTTGCAGAACTCCTTGTTCTTCTTTCGGAAAATGTTGAAATCTAAAAATGGCTTATTTTATACTGACACACAAAAGCAGATAACAAAAAATATACATCAAAGACTACATTTGTATAAAAAAGCTTGGGTGCCTAAGACTTTTGCTCGGTACTGTACCTTCAAAAAGATAATCATTAAATATGAGTGTTTACAGTGTTGTATGGTAATTGAATCAGCAGATCAATTCAGGCATTCCCTCAGCAATGACTCAATGCAGGGTGAGTGAATGTCGCCCCTGACCACTTCATCTTCTCTTTGCAGACCTGTTGAACGAGGACTCTTCAGAGCAATCAAACCTGCGTTCCCTGACTTCCATCGTCGACAGCATCTCGGCAGGAGATGGGGTCCCGGTGGCGTACTCAGGGGAAATTTCCAAATGAGGAGGGTGGCCAAATGGCGCCAAGGGGGCTATGCAGCACGGCCCAGGCAACCAGACCTGCAGACAAACGCTGAGAAACTAAACGGCTTCCCAGCCTTTTCCTACCAAACTCGTGGTCCATTTTTGTAACGGTTTGCTCCTTCCAGGACAAGAGGCGAATGACCCAAACGGCCAGGTGTCTGTCTGTACTTAACGCAAATGAATTGATGGGTTTGTGCATTCAAGCATTTTCATTTCCTTTTCATTCTTGCATTGTATCCGCGTGTGTGTTATGCTTAAAACAAGGGTTATTTTGTGGGGCCAATATTTTAAACTGCAGCTTGACCAATTTCAGCTTAATTTAAACTAGATCTGAATGCTAGTGATGTAAATATGTTCCTTTTTTCTACAGAGTGCTTTTTCCATTTTATTTTTTGCTAACTTATTTTAATTTTTATAATAAAGATTGTTGTGTATTTGTAGATAGCCTACCCAGAGTGTTATTTTACACCTCAATTAGAAAGCATTAAAACATAATCTTCATTCAAACTTGCTAATCACTTTTATTTATCAGGAATTGCTGTCGATATCAACAATGAACCCCAAATTTAAGGAAACACGCACACACTTTGACATTTGTCAAGTCATTAGCCACGTCACAAAACATTTTCATTGGCAGGCTCTGCATTTTGGACATAGGTTAACTTTAAAAAATGCCATCCTATCTATTTAGCCCAAGTGACAATCCTTTATAAAAACTAAAAGTAAAAAAAACTAAAACATAATAAACACTCTTGAGTCAGTACACTGAATGAGAGTGAGGGAGGTGAGAACCCCACGTGTCTGCAGAGACATTGGATGGGGCGCAAAGACCTTGACTGGCACAGCTCTTCTGTACGGGCTCCATGCTTACACATGTGGGAGGGATTGGGGGATTCTAACCAGGCAGGAAACTCCAACACAGAGCAGCGCCACTGCTGTAAACCCAGATTTGGTAAACGCAGCTAATTCCTTAACCTGCTACTCCAACCAGGAAACCCACAATATTCTGTAAACATTGGAATCATAGTGTGAAAACACTGCTGCAACGTTACAAGTGTGCTGTGAGAGGCGCTGTTGCTGGCTGGTTTGAAACGCTACCGGTGGAGTAGTTGTCATTATTTGAGTTTGCGGCTGCGAGGAAGGACCACAAATGATCAGCAGCACACTAAGAACGGTTTGATTTTGAGGTAGACTGCAACAACGGGCAAATCAGAGGTATTTCTCTTTTTCTTCCGATTCATTTCATTTCATCAATCGCCCAGTGCCTTACGATACTAGAGAATATGTCTTGAATATCATCTGCACGGAGTACGCATAACAGGAAGTTACAGGAATGTGTTCGCAACCACAAGAAGCACATAGGAACTAACACTGGCATGAGAAGTTCGACCTAGGGAAAGGAGGCGGCCTATAATGCTCATGATTTATTCATGATGGAAGGTGCTCCTCATGACCAAATGTATCATCCAAAGGCTTTCTGTTTCCTTTCTGGGAGCTGTGTGAGGGCTTCTGTTTGTTCAGGACTGTAGGCGCAGGCACTTCCTGGTTCCGTTTGTTCCCTGGGCACTCCTCTGTCTGGAGCTCTGCTGCACACGGAGCAAGAAGAACTAAACAAACAAATATGGCACGTTTCTTCCATGCGCGTGACATCACAGGCCGACTGAACCAGCTAGGCCTCGCCAGTCCTCACCCTCATTGTGTTTGAGCAAAAAAAAATCAGAACTAAAACCCCTCAGAGTTTTACAAGGCAAATCTGGCTAAAGAAAGAAATAGGTATAAACATAAACAAACCCTCCCTCACAGGTGCCCTCATCCACGTCTGCACCTCTTTGTTTGTCTGGGGACAAGCAGGGCTTGGACACTTCAAGCCATTGACAGCAAGCACACTGATTGTCAAATAAACAAGGGCTACCTGTCACCAGCAGTGCAGGTTTCTATTGTCCACGTCTTGGCCTTCTGCGTCATCGCCGAGAAAACAGGAATTGTCACAGGAGGGGACCACAAAGCCATACATTGATTCCTAGAACCAGGTCAAGCTGTACCATCTTCAACTTAAAAGTGCATTACATTTTTTTTTTTCAAAATTAAAAAACAGTTTTGCTTTACTATTTGGAGTGTTAACGATTACAGTACATTTTTAATAACAAAAAACTTAATTTCTCAACTTTGATTCACGCTTGGCATAAATTACACATACAGTACTTGTAGCTGCCACGAAAGCACATTACAATTTTTAAAACAACTTTCACAGGTTGGATGTAAAGAAAAAAAATATGTACATGTTTCATACTTAATGTCTGCAATTAAAGTCATGGAAAGAATAAATACGCGTCTTTTCCATGGTGATAAATGTGCAAGCCCTTCCAGCAGAATGCCTCCTGGGTGACCTCACTCGCTGCCACACAGATGGATGGCCTGACATGGTCTCAGCTCAGTCACTGGGGTGAGCAAACATCACTGGCTCTAATTGGCAGATGCGATGTAGCAAAACAAGAAGACACGGGTGGGGCGGGACGGGGAATAAAAGGCGGGGCCTCCCGACAGCTCCTCCAATCCTGCGGGCCCAGGTGGTCGCCTCCCTCCACTCTGTCTCCCCTACTCTCTAAGTCCCAAAATGCAGCAAGTAGAAAAGTGTATTGCTCTTCTTTGCTCACATGTCCTTCCACTGCGTGGGCTTCAAACTGTTTGGCATTGAGGAAATTAAAAGAGGAAGGACAACTAGGAGCTGAGGTTTGAGGAATGACCTCGTCCTGTGTGTGTAGCATTGCAATATTCACAAAAACCACTCCTCAGAGAACACAACTCTTTACACCAGCATTTGAGAAACTGACACCAAACGAAACACTGGTCTAAAAGACTGAGGTCCCACAAACAAAAACAGTCACCAACTAAGACAGCGTTTCATTTTTCATACAATAATATATTTAAAATCCCATATATATATATACATATATATATATTTCTATCAAAACATAATAAGTCATCCATTTTATATACAGAAAAAGATCACTTAATTAATCACCGAATTAATGATTATCTTGCATAACTGGTGGAGAAGTCTTATACACTGTATATGGCATAGATACACTGATTTACTATGACTGAGAGACTACAAGGCGAGGTACACCAGTTTAAAACAGGGGGTCATCGGAACAACATCACAGCGACTAGGTTACTGGGAATACTGGAGAAATTACTGTAGCGACTAAGGTCTCCTTCACAGCAAGTGCACAGTGTGCACTCAGAGTTCAGAGTTCAAAGTTCATTGACCTCCTCTATTGCAAAGGGTCCATGAAAGCCATGGCGTTGCCTGAAAAGATTGGACTTTCCTTACACCCCAACCCACCCCCCTTCCTGGCCCCTGGAAATCCTGTCCAAATTTGGCATTTCACTCTCGAAAGGCGGCGAGCATGTGCCCGTACAGGTAGTGGGAATGCACTGCAAAGGAGAGTGAGACAGAGCAGTGTGAAAATGCAGGAAGAAACCACGTCGCACATCGCTAATGGTGGCACAAAGGTCAAGCCCCGACCCCACACACAACGCAGGTTTCTTGGACCATGAGGTACACCTGAGTTAGTGAGAGAAGGAGAATTGCATCGAACCGAACCGAAGCCAACAACTGTTTCAATGTCAAGAGTCTGCTGACAATGTAAACAAGGAATTAATACAGCGAGACTGAGAGTTAAGCTTTTGGTTTACCAGTTCTTACCAGGAAAACAATGCTTACTTCTTTCCACTTCATGTTTGTAACAGTTCCACATATTCAGGTCTTTGCTGTTTGGTGCGGGTTATGGTGTAAAAGACCTACTTAATTAATAGGATTCAGTTAGGTTGTCTTCAGATGGAATTAGAACTTTTTAAAACTGGGTTATATTATTTTAATGACCTTTACAACTAGCCTCGCTAATTCTTACTTAATCTTTTCGTAAGAGCTTTACTTTCGGTTTATAATGGGAAAAGCACCTAAGCAGGTAAGTGTCGAGATCATGTTAACTGCGAGATTGAATCCAACCAGGAGAAGCCGCCAAAGCGCCTGTTCGGGCGCTGTTTACCATTTGTGCAAGATCGATGGTTCGATGGGTGTAGCTAGCTGAACGCTGGTCTCGACAGGAAGGGGTACAGCAGGGCGGGGGTGAGGTGGGAAGAGGTTGGCATTCAATGTGTGATGGACCAATGGGTGGAGCACAGCTAGCTGTTTTCGACAAGACGGGCACGCGGCATGAAGGACAGTGGTGCAGGTTGGGAAAAGGGTGGCATTCACAGCGCGGCTCCACCGGGGGCAGTGTGGGCCAGCTCCCTGTTTCACCAGCTGTTCTGAACACTGTGCTCCTCCAGCAGGCTCTCAGCCAAATTCAGCACAGGAAATCAACAAAATCTTGGGTGTGATTGGAGGGGGGGGGGGGTGGGGGGGGGATTTCAAGAGGCAATGGAAGGGGCGAGAACCTTGAGAGACGTGCAAGAAAGCAGACGCCCCCCCTTCCCCCCCCCTCATAGGAAGGCACTCACCTGTGGATGCGAGCACTCCCATTAGTTTAGCGGGGTTAGCAAGAGTAAGTCCGAACGGCAGAGGGCTCTATTCTCTGTGGGGGCGGGGGTCCGGCTAGCGCGGCGGCGGCGGCAACAGAAAGGAGAACAAACATGCGGTGAGAGAGGCAGAGCGGCGCCAAGCTCGGGGGAGGGAGGGGACAGCCACGCTGGGCAGGTCCGCACCACCCCCCTTTTTTAGTGAAAGTTCTATTGGTGCTTTAAATGGGTTAAAAGCAAGGTCACTGTACATCATGCAGTCTTTGTTAGCTGGCTTTATGTTTATGCAATGCTCAAAGCATTCCATCTAAACAGCTTTGAGAGAAAGAAAAAGATCAAACACAGCTGACGGATGCTCTGCAGAAATGGAGCGCAGGCCAGTTGCAGGGTTAACTATTTTCTATGGCCACGCGTTGCTGAACAGGTCTGAAGAAACAATGAGGAAGTTCTGACAATATGCAGGGCCTATACCAATACGTACAAAGGCTTAAAACTTTAAAAATAAAGTTTGGGCTTTCTGCATAAAATAATTGCCTATGCTGATAGTTTCTTCCTGGCTCCATGAGCTGCTTTACCCTCCAAAAACACATTCTAAAGCCTTCTAAAGTGAGTAGCCTTAGCGGCACACCTCTACCACAGCACAAAAAATGCATAAACCACAGGTCAAGAAAAGAACGCAGTGGAAAGAAGATTTTTTGACTAGTCATTTGATATGCCTGTGATGTGTGTGGGCAAAAGGTTACTGTTGGAAGAGCAACGGGTCAGAGGGGATCTGAGGTCAGACAGTGTCACCCAGACAGCACCTTGGAACCTACCTTCAGGCTGCAGCTTCTTGGGCACCACGGCTGTGGAGGGTGGGGTGGACATGGCTGTGAGGCGATAGCCGGTGGGCAGTGTCTCCATGGAGCCGGGCAGCATGCCCAGCCCCTGGCCTTCGCGTGGACGGAACCTCTTCCTCCAGGACGGAGACCTCCGAAACGGCTTGTCGTCACTCTGCAAGGGAAAAGAGAGGAGTGCTCAGAGGGCTCTGGAGGAAAGGGGAGGGGTGATCAGAGGGCTCTGGGGAAAGGGGAGGGGTGATCAGAGGGCTCTGGGGAAAGGGGAGGGGTGATCAGAGGGCTCTGGAGGAAAGGGGAGGGGTGATCAGAGGGCTCTGGGGGGTCCTTGGCAGGATAATTCAGGGCTTGGAAATTTTCTTCATCAGCAACATTGAACTACAATGCTTGGGCTTGAGGATGGCTGTGTAGTTCTATGATTTGTTTTAGGGAGTAGAAGATGACCTGTAATTTCTGGGATTAATTTAACCAGTATTTTCTAACATCCTACAGGGAAAGTGTTAATTCAAGCTTTCATTAAATGGTAAAATTTCTTACACAGAGTTTTTCTACAGCTCACAGCACCACAAACAGCACTGACACAAATTAGTACACTTTTACTGGCTTTAGCTTTATTCTCTAAAAGCAACAATTGTGCCAGCTGGATACAGCTAACAAATAAGAAAAGTTTACATGACCACCACCCGTTGTATTTTTACTATATAATCGTTAGCCCACTGCAATGTTGAGATTTCCAGCCACTGCTGAAGCTACAACAATGTCAATACTGACGTCGTCCTTTTCCCTGCTCACCTCATCCAGCCGCCGGTCGGTACCCAGGGCCAGGACATTGTTGAACTCCCGCTCCAGCACTTGTCTGGCCTGCAAAGGACACATAGAAGGGGGGGCTGCGAAAACACCACTGAGGAGGTGTCCCTCACCTCTGTGTCTTTCACCAGTGTGCCCTTACCCTGTGTGTCCTCACCTGTGTGCCCCTTAACTGTATGTCCAACACCTGTGTGTCCCTCACCTGTGTGCCCCTCGCCTGTATTTCCTACACCTGTGTGTCTTTCACCTGTGTGCCCCTCACCTGTGTGTTCTGCATGGGGATCTGAAGTATGAGGGCCAGGCTGCTGTAGTCGAAGTTCTCATCCAGTGCGATGAGAGCACCATGCACTCCACTCTCCAGCAGGTTGTTGCTGTACTCCTTCAGCCCAATGGACTGCACCCAGTGGATAACCTGGTCGTTGGTCCACACCAGGGTGTCTGCACGGAGCACACGGAGGTTAAATAACATTACCGCTCACAGTCTTCTGTGGTCAGGATCAGCTTGGCTGAGAGAAACAGGAAACAGGAAACGGATGTAAGGAGGGTGCAGAGGGGTGCAGCAGGGCCAAGCAGCTGAGTTAAGGTCACACATGTCATGCTCAGGGTCATCAGGGCAGTTGTGCTCCTTAAGATATGACATGGAGTTTTTAGCTGTTAACCTCCCAGCCCACCTGGACTCCTGGTGCAGTCCCCTCTGCAGCCACTGGGCGGAACTCTTTATACAGCTCATCAGGTACTCCCCTAAGGGCGGATCTCACTGCTTTACCATGGTGTAATGTACCATGAGCCATGACGGAATCCACCGCTGACTCAAATGGGTCTGTCACAGGTTTACCTGAAATGTCTTGTAAGCATTCTTCCCTCCTTCGTTCCAGGTCTTTCCGGTCGTAATTCAGTCTCTTCAAGCACATGATTCCATACTGCAAGCTAGCCCTTTGTTTATACAAAGGAACACAGTCAGTGGTGACACAAAAGCAAGAAGTATATATTTTTTTCATCTCAACCAACAAGTTGCTATTCAAGTCAAAATAAACGGCAAAATGACGCAATAATTAAATGCTTAATTGCAATTATAAAGCATAACCTCCATTGTGGAATAGCCCTAGGCTGATGGTTAGATCATAAGTATTTTAACAGTTAACAATACACGTCACCTGTGAGTCTTGGTGTAACTACATACTATTCCTGTACCCAAGGGTTCACGTCGGTCTAACACCCCCTTTCCGAGACACAGGGTGGTAGGCACGCTCACCGGTGAAAGCTATCCACCATCTTGAGGTGTGTGCGCAGGTCCTTCTTAGTGAGGTGGTCCAGCATGCGGGCATCCACCAGGCACTCCATGAAGTAGCTGCGGTACTGGGGAAGGCCCAGACTTGGCAGCCACTCGTTGCCAATCCACTCGTGGTTCATGTCCCCATACGCCAGCGTCTGCAAGGGGATGGGTGGGTGCACAATTACACGCAGGTCTTTCCTGCATCTGTTGTGAGGAACAAAAGCCCCCACCATTTTTGTCTTTTTCCAGCCGGCACTATGTAGAAGGAAAGCTTTTTTGCAATAGTGAAAAGGAACACAAACATTCACGACTCACATCACTGCTCTCACCTGAGCCCAGCTTCCCTCCTCTCTCTCCTGTCAGCCATTCGCGACAGCATGTTAGTGCACATAAGAACAACTGTTAGACCACAGCTCAACCCCGTCATTCGTATACAATGTGGGAGTGCAACCACTATTGTAAAATCCAGCAACAATGTGAGGTTTGGCAGCCCACTGTTAATAATGGACTATATGGTACACATTGTTCTTTGACAAGAATTAATTAATTGAAGGGTTTGGTCAATATACAAGCAATTTACAGAAAATCACCTTTAACTTGTAAATACGGATTTAGCCCTTGCACACACACACACACACATGCATGCATGGAAACACAAGCACACACACACGCACAGACACGCACATACACAGAAAAACGCAAAGAGTGCATAACATGGTGAGCCTTCACACCGCACAGGAAGGATTCAGGGTATAGAAAGCCAGGCGGTGCCAAGTGCGGAAGCACAGCATATGTCATGGCCGGGGCACGGACATGGGCAGGGGTGTCACCCAGATGGCACTGACCGCTTTGGTGGATGTTGCCATAGTCTCCATCTCCTCGTGAGTTACCCACACGTTCCCGGAGGACTGCACAGGGAAAAGAGCAAAAATACACCTCTAAGGAGGTCTGGTGGGGATGGAAGGGGCAAGGGGCCAGGTACTATTTCTAGAAGGTTCTGAATGGAACCCAATAAGGACACACAAAACTGAGTCGCTTTGAAACTGTAGTGCATTCGAGGCTATGCAGTTAGCCAAGAAACAGAGCTGTCCATAATGATGAGTTTGTCTGCTCGTGCCTGATCATTTCACAAATGGGAATGGGGTCCGTGAGAAGAAGCATGTTCATACCACTCCCTATCCACGTGAGTGGAGAATAGGGTGGAGCCTGTGAATATAGACGGGGCCTATCCATGTGAGTGGGGAATTGGCCTTTGGGAAGAAGTGGGGTCTGAACATTAACCTACAATGTGAAATGAAATGGGATGGAGCCTGTGAGAAGAAGTGGGGTCTGAACATTAACCTACAATGTGAAATGAAATGGGATGGAGCCTGTGAGAAGAAGTGGGGTCTGAACATTAACCTACAATGTGAAATGAAATGAGATGGAGCCTGTGAGAAGAAGTGGGGTCTGAACATTCTCTAACCATGTAAGTTAGTTTGTCTTTGGTCGTACCGTGCGGGAGGTGAGAGGGGCAGAGGGGCTTGTTAGGGACACCATCTCCTGGATGGCCAGCCTTAGTTTCAGCCGATGCAGCGGGTTGCTGATGCCAATTTCCCTCTGGATCTCCGTATCTGAGAGGGCTGACATGATGGCACCACTCTTCACGTTGGCGCGGCAGGCCGCAACATACCATGCTGGCATGCCCACCCACAGCTGCAGGTTAACAATACACAAAACTTTGTCATGCTTCGCTCAAACCATTGTGGCATTTCTCAGTAAATAAATTTAAGCAATTGTCTTAAACAAAAAGTGTCAATTTCAGAAACAATTTTACAGAACATTAGAGGTATGCTAGCAGAGGACTAGCAGAGGGAGAATGTACCAGCCCTTACCTCTAGCCATGACACCACAGTGGGGCCGTCCCACTGGGCAAAGGGCTGCCCCTTCCTCCTTGCATCCTCCAGCAGCTCGTGCCTATTTGGTGAGGCACACTCATCAACATGGGTGCATCCTACAGCTCAGCTTCAGCCAATCACACGTATTTGTGGCAACACCAGGACACCCTGTTTGTTAGTACCCACCAGAGACAGCTGAATCCCCCGAGATGCTGAAAACCAAAGCCTAATTGCGGCCTCCTGTTTAATTAAGATCCCTCGCTCGTCACTCTGATTAATTAATTTGAGGAGCAGCCTCGCGCCACTGAACACAGCCTGAAAGAGAACTGGATGTTCCGAAACCAGGGAGCTCTCAACCCGCCAGTCTGTCATTACTTATCTCCCTAACAGATCTATCAGCTTTTAATCACCCTAATCAGTCTGGGAGCTGATGGAATTAGTGTGGTCGTGAGTCAAACCACGCCTATGGAAATAAGCACTGCCGTGGGACAGAACAGTGAGGGAATTCAAACACATATCAGATCCAGGTTGCATGTAAAGATGACTGAGCGCTGTTTCGATCCGGCATTTACCAAAGCTTTATCAGAGCGCTACATCAACAACACAAAACGCTGAAAGAAACCACTCTATTCACACATCCCCCTTCTTTGTAAAGGAGAGATAGGGGTATTGTGGGGAAGTCGCTGCGGGACATGCTACTTCATATCTGTCTATTGATTGAGTCAAGCCTGGTTAACCTAGCACAGTGTTTCAGATCACGGTTACACACACTCTGGGCTTTAATGTGTTTGGCAGACCAAAGAGGGAGACACTTATTTAACAGTATGAAGGGACATGAAAAAAAGAATAGCAAAATGAATGCACTGCTCCTGGTAGCAAGATAATTACTTCAGTACATATGGAATCAACCTGATCTAAACCAGAAGTAAACTTCTATCATCTAATACAAACCAAATGATCAGGACTACACGGCTGTTAAATAGAAAAAAAATTTCACATCAGTTTTCTACATGACTTCCATCCCGCAACACCAGTGGTACCACGTAGTGAAACGTTTTTTAACAGTTAAAGTGACCGACTTCTTCACTAAGGTCTGGGACCGGCTTTAACAGTAAAAGGGACCTACTTCTTCTTCATCCTTCGGTCTCGCTCGGCCTGTGTGCCCA
>JAOVYW010000101.1:1971416-1992470 GCA_025775045.1 Hiodon tergisus
TACACTGTTATACAAGCTGTGCACTCACTACTTCACATTGTAGCAAAGTGTCATTTCTTCAGTGTTGTCACATGAAATGATATACTCAAATATTTACAAAAATGTGAGGGGTGTACTCACTTTTGTGAGATACTGTATATACACTCACCTCTTCAATTGCTCATTAACGCAAATATCTAATCAGCCAATGATGTGGCAGCAACTCAGCAATGCATTCAGGCATATAGACATGGTCAAGGCGATCTGCTGAAGTTCAAACTAAGCATCAGAATGGGGAAGAAAGTTGATTTAAGTGACATTGAACATGGCATGGTTGTTGGTGCCAGATAGGCTGTTTTGAATATTTCAGAAACTGCTGATCTACTGGTATTTTCAACACAACCATCTCTAGGGTTTACAGAAAATGGTCTGAAAAAGAGAAAATATCCAGTGAGCGGCAGTTGTCTAGGCGAAAATGCCTTGTTGATGGCAGAGGTCAGAGGAGAATGGTCAGACTGGTTCAAGCTGATAGAAAGGCAACAGTTACTCAAATAAGTACTCGTTACAACGGAGGTATGCAGAAGAGGATCTCTGAACACACAACACATCGAACCTTAAAGAAGATGGGCTACAGCAGCAGAAGACCACACCAGGGGCCACTCCTGTCAGGAAAGAACAGGAAACTGAGGCTACAATTCACACGGGCTCCAACCAAAATTGGACAATAGAAGATTGGAAAAACGTTGCGTAGTCTGATGAGTTTCGATTTGCGCTGTGACATTCAGATGGTAGGGTCAGAATTTGGTGTAAGCAACATGAAAGTATGGATCCATCCTGCCTTGTATCAACCGTTCAGGCTGGTGGTGGTGGTGTAATGGTGTGGGGGATATTTTCTTGGCACACTTGGTACCAATTGAGCATTGTTTAAATACCTGAGTATTGTTGCTGACCATGTCCATCCCTTTATGACCAGTGTACCCATCTTCTAATGGCTAATTCCAGCAGGGTAACGCACCATGTCACAAAATTCACATAATCTCAAACTGGTTTCTTGAACATGACAATGACATGACACTGTACTATACTACTCAAATGGCCTTCACAGTCACCAGATCCCAATCCTATAATGCACCTTTGGGATATTCGCATCATGGATGTGCAGCCAACAAATCTGCTGCAAGTTCGTGATGCCATCATGTCAATACGGACCAAAATCTCTGAGGAATGTTTCCAGCACCTTGTTGAATCTATGCCACGAATTAAGGCAGTTCTGAAGACAAAAGAGGGGGTCCAACCCGGTAGTAGCAAGGTGTACCTAATAAAGTGACCGGTGACTGTACATTTACAAGTGTACATTTTACCTACAAAGTGTACAAGTCTTTCAACACTCACAAATGTATGTGGTTGGTATTGGGACTGCACTTCATAACATGTAAAATGGTACTATGCCTTCACTGCCGATCTCTCTAGCAATCCCCCAGCTCTAGTATGCCACCCTCTACCCCCATTTTGTTGCGCACACCAAGTCCCCCCGGTTTTCCCCTGGTTCTTCTCCAGTTCCTTAAGGGCAACAGCATGGTTTTTCAATTAAATTCCACTGCTGTCTCCACACTGGTACTTCCCACAACTCACTTAAAAACATTGATCACGAAGGTACTGGGGTTTCCACAAATACACTCAGGCCCCACTCTCAAACAAGTCTACACTTAAAAGCTCCATTTCCAGGTCTAGATTAAGAAGGGGTATGAGATGATACAGCTGAGAGGTAAGACCACACACACCTACCTTATATGTAATACAGTATATAATATAATATATAATATCTTAAATATCCAGCTGTTAAAGAATTATCTACAATAATAATTATATATTTATCTAAGATCATTAAATATGGTAAGTACTCACGTGTGAAAACACTACTGTGGAACGCTTTAGACACATTTAAGAGTTACAATACATGGGTGCATAAGTACAGCGGAGTCGATGTGGGGGTGAAAGTGGAACTGATTTCCCAGGATCACAATTGGGGGGGAGGGGGGTCCTTGAAAAGCTTGGAATTTGGGGGGTGGGGGCAAATTGCATTTTCTTCATGTGGCCCAAAGTTCTTAGCGGCGTCCCTGCATGAGTATGTATTTACTCAGAGCACCACCGTCTTTCATTATTACGAGGGCTTACTTTGGATGTTAATACCCGAGATTATCATTTAGCACTCTTTGGTTGACATATATCACAATCTTAAAGAAAAAAAAAATGCAACTGAAATTAAATATATAATATAATATATGACGTCAAAGAGTTTTTGCATAAATAGCATTAAAATGATTCTACCAGAATCATATAATCTACTCTTTTATAAAATAAATCGTCATTTATTTTCTAAATTGTTTGCAGCATTGATATCACGCGACATAATAATTTTTCTTAACGATACTTACCATGGGTCAAAAGTGGAGCCATACAATATGGCATTACATTTGCTGTCAACCTGTCATCCCGTTTCCATAACGCATGGTAAACGTCAGCGAGGAAATACATTTCCCACAATGCTTCAATAATACACTCATTGGTGGTCGAAGTTGTCACAAGTGTATACAGGTGACTGGATTGCAAGTTACACTGTAATAGCATCAAGGAGAGCTAAAAGAAAACAAACAGCAACGCGAATGACAGCTCATGGAGAGGGATATGTCACGCTGATTAGCCGAGAATAGCAAGAAGCCACAAAGTGACACATTTCAGTTTTTTCACTAGAGTAGTTATAATAGTAGGGAAACCCCTACTGTTCACATTATTACAGAGCTAACCGAGACAAGTCTCGCATTTTCCCGAACTTGATCCCAACTTTGTACTTTCTGACCTTCAGCGGGTAAGTGATATAGCTAGAAAACTAGCTGACTAAATTATACCATATGCAACTAAATGGGGCACGGTCACTGCAACTTTTTTAGTAATGCTGACATAAAAAAAAACCTTTAAAAAAAACCGAAATGCTTATTTGTCACCGTTAAAAGTAAAACATCAAAACGAAAGAAATGCGATGTTCCGTACAAAAGGCGTAAACTAGAAACTAGAAGTATGAATGAAAACATTGTTGTCGAATTCAAGAGTTCGCAGTCAGGTTTTGCCACATTTAGTTCTTCTGCAAAGACAACTTCGTGGAAACGATTAACTCTGTATAATGCTAAACTCAGCGATATAATTGTAAACTGACTGGGTACTTAAAAAAAAAAAAAAACCTGCGTTTTTCTTAAGTTTTAACTTTCTATTCTTAAATGAGATGGTGCAAATTCTTACGTAGTAGCATCCAAAGTATCTAATAAAGATATATTTGTTCTCAATACGCTAGTTATACTTTCTAATGATACTCTGGCTGATTGTGTAATGCGAACGTTGCTGGAAAGCTCGTGACAAGAGCCCGGTAGGATCGATCTAGAGAAGTCGGACCTGCGAGCAAATGGCCGGGTCCTTCCCTTCAACACCGTGTTCTCTATTTACACACAACGTAAATATAACTGACAAGTTATTTTTAATATCGCTCAAGATGGCCACCGAAAATTACTTCATAGCTGGCGTTGTAGAAATGTAGACAGATCTGTTTATATTTACATTTGGTCCCTGCGCCCGCGGTACTGTCCCCGATGCGTTCTAAAAGTTAACAGCAGTAGATAAGCATGGGTTCTAAGTTACATCATACAGAGATACTTAAGAGGGGAAAGGGCCAAATCGAATATGTGGTTGTCTGCTGTATCCATGTCATGAAAATCAATAAAGCGTTTTTTAAATTCGTTATACTTGTCAGTGCATAGAGGTTCTGTCATTCCTTTACGATACCTTACTGTGCTAATATAGTCATATTTGAAAGTAATATTTTAGGTTATTATTTCTCACAGATGTTTCCCTGACAATTTTAAGCCCAAACTGCTATGGTGTCTTTCATCAGAGAAAACGTTAGCGTTGTTCACGAAATGTCCTGCATTATGCAGTAACAGCAGTTAAAAATAATATGTAACAGCAAACCCACCATTTCAAAGCTCATGAAAAGCAGCCACTGCACAATAAAACCCTGCTCTTGAGCAGCTAGGAAAGTTTGTGTCAGTAATTGAATGGAATGTTTTTGACCCTGACGGATCACCTTCTACCATGTTTGGAGGATTTGTCCTTCAAATCTGCAACACTCCCACAATGCAATATTTTGTTTGTGCTTTCACAGTGGGCTTATGCAGTCTGATCAAGACTAGGCTATAAAATGGTTATGGACACCAGGACAGGCCTCTGCGTTGTGAACAGCTTGTATTTTGTTTTGTTTTTGGTATATATGTGAAGGTAAAAAAAACAAGAGGTGCAAGAAAATCAAGTCCTGGAGGTCATCAGATACCATACTATAGGCTGGGTGTACTATCGGCTGTGTGTGCTATAGGCTGGGTGTTTTAACTTTTTACAATGATTTAAAAAGAAGATTGGTTGGGCCCAATCAGAGCTGTTTTTCCATTGCACGAGTTGACAAGTTCAGAAGTTCAGAATTTGAAAAAGACAGGCTGTATGACTAGTATGCTTATTTTGATGAGACTAAATGACTTCAATCAGATAGCCATTTAAAGAAAAATGTATTAAGATAAGCACTGAGTCACCAGCGAAGACCACACACCTGAATATATATCTGCTGTTGTAGGTATGTTTATTTAGGCTAGTTGCTACGTTTCTGTTTGTTGTGTTGAAAATGGAGGCTAGCATTTTAGTTAAAAGTAAAATATACTTAAGTTGAAACACTTTGACTGAGTATGGAATTAAATCCAGACATTTGTTCTAATTGATTCAATGTTATCTTGCATGTTTTGTGACTTGTTGTGGGTTTGGGTTTTCTCTCATTCTGGGTTGTGTTAGTTCTGTTTACCTTATACTTCAACAAGCCTATTGGATGGTGTGCTCATCTCTTCTCTTGTGTCTATACAGTTAAGATTCTGACTTTACCTAACTATATGAATCTGGGGGTGGTTCTGGTTGCTGCTTGATGTCTAAAATATTTATGTCAGAGCCCTGGTAGATATTTAAATACGATAGTTGTCAGTTTGTCTGATAGAAGATAATGCAATTAATTTATTTCTCAAGTTAATATTGTGGATCTCTCATGAAGGCTTAAAAAGTAAGCTCTAAAGTAGATAGGCAACCATGGTTAGGTTGTGTAAAATTACCTTCTGTTTATCCCCTGTAAGTTTAGTGTAGTACCATCAACGTGCAACTCAGTCTTGCTTCTTTTTGTCTCCCCTGTTCCGCTACAAACAAATACTCAGTTAATGGTGCGTGGAGTCTTGGAAATCATCTGGGTGTGAAATCAGACAGCTGTGCCTTGGGGGTAAAGTGATTTAACGAAAGTTAGAGCACAGGGCAAGCTTCCTTGCTGAATATGTTTTCTAAAGTTCACTTCAGATTTTGTTCATTTTCAAAGATGTTATAAAAATGTTATTGACAACTGTAACAAAAAAAAATCATAAGATTATGTCTTATCTGTTTAGTCCTCCGTGTGGTACTACAGATTGGGCGACAATATAATTATTTCCCCCAAGTATTCAGTTCTGCCTCAGGAGGCAGGTGTCAGAGGTAGCAGGTGCGGAAGCTTCATCCACTTAACGAGGCTGGTGGCCGGGTGATTTAATTGAACATGAACTGAACAAAGGCTTTGCCTACATCGTTTGAGTGGGTCCATCCTTGTGGGTCACATCCATCTGTGACTATTCAGAACTGCACAAGGCTACCCCCAAAATGACAAGCCCAAATAAAATAAAAAATCAAGGTGATTTTGAGAAGAACTCCCATGCATCACTTGGTGTGCTAATTAGCAGAAAGTATGGTCTTGACCCAAACACCTTTGCCAGCACCGTCGACCCCTGATTGGTTTCCTGTGCCACGTATCTCCCGAGGCTGAGCCTAACTGTCTTGTTCACTGACATACAGTAGTACAGTATCCTGTTTGCTTTGTGATGTGGCATGATATTCTGGCTCATTACCTTTTAATCTTCAAGCGCGAGGCTGTGACGTGTCCATTTGCTTTAAGTAAACAGACGTGTCTGGCTGTTCGTTTAGAATGCGCCGTGATGCTGAAACAGACAGCTGCTGGGAGACTGAGGGCATTGGTCTCTGCCAAAAAAGCAGGTGTGAAGCAAGCAAAATGACAACAGACTTTCAAAAATGGTTTGCCCTGCCCATCTTTCTCAGCATTTACTGCCAGAGGCCAGTACTGTTGTAGTTTGATTTGGAGTTCTGGTCGTTGTTGATTGACATCTACACTGTTAAAAAATGATTAAGGGTTTATATATCAACAGGATAAATGTCGTCTACTCTATATTGTGACTTTTTTAATGTTTGTGTACTGGACTGGCATAATGCGTTATTAACGCGGAGAGTCGTGTGAATTTTGTGATGGGGTCTTGGTAGATGTGTTGCACTGGGTATTGTTTAGTCTTCACTTCTCCTGGCAGCAGTGTGTTGGCCAATGCCGGATGCACTGTGCAACTTCCTTATTCTGCGGAGCCCCACGCGTCTTCCTCATTAAAAGCGGCCTTAACCTTAGCAGCAGTGGCCTTTTGCACTGTGTAGCATGCACATTACTATGCACATTACTGTGTATCCCATCGAAGCCAGGACAACACTGAGC
This sequence comes from Hiodon tergisus, assembly GCA_025775045.1. Taxonomy (NCBI): domain Eukaryota; kingdom Metazoa; phylum Chordata; class Actinopteri; order Hiodontiformes; family Hiodontidae; genus Hiodon; species Hiodon tergisus. The sequence continues at coordinate 1,978,045 of JAOVYW010000101.1, forward strand.
GATGGGCAAAATGAAACATGCGTGGTTTTGACCTTGGCCCGTTGCCTTAACAAGGCCTCAGGTGAGCCAAGAGCAGTTCCACGTTATTTATTAGATTTTTATTGTCTTTTTGAATGCAAAAAAATGCTAGCCATTAATTCATGTATCATTTTCTACAAGGATCTCTTGCCATTTTACTGTCAGCATTGCTGTTGTGTCATATCACTTTTCCCACAATATAAGCACTCACAAACTCTCTGTTGGCAAAGTCATCCAGCTGCTCTCTCTCCACTAAACATGGTCACTGCTGCTCACCTCTGGCTCCCTGACTAAGTGCCCGAGGCATCCTAATCCTCCCCACCCATGCGTCCATAAGCCAGCTAGGTCAAAGGCTGGCATAGTCTAACAGCTCCAGGCCTGGACTAAGGGAAGCATGCCTGTAACCATTATGTTCTGGGTTCTGGTCCAATGGAAGAAAATGCTTATCACTCTGGATGAAACCATATAAAATGGCAGAGCGCATGTGTTTGCAGCGGAGGGAAGAAGCCTGTGTCGTTATCACAAACTGGTAATGCCACATGCGTGTGCAGACGGGGGCTGGGGGGAGGCCTTTGGAGTTATCAGTAAACGACCGGTCACCTGGTCCCAAACACTAGAGGAGCTTCCTCTATAGATGCACTGTGTCTGGAATCCATCTCCTGAGCCTGTAACTTGGCCATGTGCCCCTGCATTCTTACATCCACCCTTCAGACTTCAGAAATGTGGCTTGGTTGGTTTTTCTATAACCTTTCCGTGGCCCCAGTTGCATTTTTTTAAATTTTTATGTTAAAATGCCAGGTAGCTAATACTAGGAAAAGCAACAAATGGTGTGTTAGGAGTACTTATACAGATGTTCTTCAATATTTGCCCAATATCGTTAACAACTGCAGTGCCTTTGCTTTAGGTAATTCCTAGATGCACAAATTTCTCTCGAGTGTTTCTGTATGGAAAAAGGTTTTGTTTCATAAAGGGGGTGGGGGGGGGGGCGTTTGTATGTGGAGCGGGAGCCTAGAAATATCCAGCGTTTCCATGGGCCATTGTCAGGAGCACAAGGGCTTCTTGGTCATAAACATAGCCTCCTACACAGGAGCCGAAACATTGGGCAACAGTCATGCAGCTGTTCGGGCCAATGAAAACCGAGTTTGTTTCAGCCTACTGCCTATGGACCGAAATACTACTGTTAATACATTGTTGTCTCAAATTAGTGTATTAAACCTGTGGCGGAATGGAGCGTAAGAATACAGAAGGTTTATTGTCGTCCCGGTTGAATGTAATTTATCTTTCAAAATCATTATGTGAATGTGGGGGGAAATGTATGTGTATACACATACACAACCGAGTGTAATTTGCTTACAAATGTCAAAAAGTTAGCTCTTACAGTATAAAAAAATAAATATGTGAAATATGCCATAACCAAAAGACAGTTAGAATTTAAACTACTGTAACAGCATTACTGTATTTCATGTCATTTAAATGCTTTGTATTCAAAGTGGAGTCGTTGTTACTCCTTTAACTTAAACCAAGGTATGAACAAAATGTGACCATAAAAATACACAGTCTTTATCATTAGCTTCGCTTACTGTTCCTGTGGAGAATTACATGTGCTAAAGTGTTTCTAAATGCATGATCCAATCACGTTTGTTTATTTTCTCTGAGAAACCACGCACAGGAAATAGATGGCTAATTTAATGGCTAATTTATCCTTTTCCAGAAGTGCATCGAATATACAAAGAATCTGTGCAAGTGTTAGCAATTCAAGGCGCTACTTGTATAATGCAGTGTCACGTTGTGCACATGCGCTGACCATGTTACGCCAATTTGGAAACACAGAATCTGGTACACTGAACTGTCCAGTAATTAAGGTCCCTGTGTTCCCAATCCTGGTTTACCATATCTCAGCCTGAATGAGTATTAAAATCACAGGGTGAGTCACAGCTGAATTTCTGAGAAGAGTCGTCAGACCCTTCCCATATTTTCTTGCGGTTTTCTGTGGTCACAAGATCAAGACACGGCTGATCATCAGACAGACATACGCTCCCTGATCCCGCAGGTCCTGTGTTTGTTTGTCTAAGACAGCGACGAGTCTGAACAGACGGACATTCAAGGTAGACCGATGAAAAGCCCAGGAGTACAGTGCTACAGTTTCAGTGCTAATGCCAGGGTGTAGCTACACACAGGGTATTTCCATACATTCTTTTTAGGGGAAAAACCAAGCAATGTGTTACTTTCATATCGTGACTGTGCAAAATTGCTTTGCTTTACAGATGGAAGGGTTCAATGCAGTCCTGTAGGCGTTCATTGTCATCTTGATGATTCTGTATTTCTTATATAGCCCCTAAACAACAACGCTTCTCCTTGGAGCCTATAAACTTCCATGTTCTTTATCCTGGGCTTGGAGCCTATAATTTTTTAGGTCTTGTGTCCTGGGCTTAGAACCTATAATCTTCTGGGTCCTGTGTTCTTTGTGTTAAAAGAAATAAAAAAAATACCAGTATCAAAATAGGTCCTTTGGCTGCTGGTTCACATGCTTTTAGGCACTGTATATATTTTAGAATTTGTCATCTTTGACTGCTATGGTGTATAGCTGAATAAATGGGTGGATTATTTCAAGGGTAGGTTATGACAGACCCTGCAGGTTCATGATGGGTGGTTTAGGGGTCTGTGGAAAGTTCTGTATATTTGAAGTTGTGTCTATATTATGAGGGGATCCATGATGAATATTACGTTTTACAGTCCCCAAAAGTTTCGGAGCCTGGGTTATGACCCTTAGCTGGAAGTCTGGCAGTTTAAATTCAGAGAAGGACACAGTTGTTAACGTTGTTAGACATGAAGCCTGAGCCTTGAGCTTTCATGTTTCTGTTTTCATCTGATAAGGTGCACCTTACAGGATTGTAACTGTCTGTGAGTGCCGTGCCACGTGTCAGAGACATTCCGCCATCAATCTCAGTCAAGACAGAAGCCATGTGCGGCTGCCCCTGATAAGATAAAGTGCTCTGTTCACTGCTACCACTCAGACCTTTTCCCCTGAAGTGGCGGCAGCGGCTCACCACTCGTCAAAAGACGCTCTGCCCCACGCTCTTCCACAGTCCCCGTTTCAGACATGTAGAAAGTAGAACACTCCGGATGGCCCTGTGTACTGCTGTGAGCATGACCGCGTGACGGAACCATCCCTCCTGCCTATCCCTCTTTGTCCTCCCTGTGATTTGCTGCACCCGACACTTTCAATAAAAAAAATCATGGTGTGGGGGGGGGGGGGGTATGGACACCAAGGGCTCCTTGTTCCTCATCCAGCTGACTGCATTGGGCTGATTTAGGGGAAGTGGGGGAGGGAGTTGTCGAACCCAGAAGAACCGGTGTAATTTTAATTTGGGAAGGCGGAGGCTTTTGGGTGACTCTTAAAGTAGTCATGCGTGCAGACACCGCTTGGTGCTTGGTCTCGGCCACATGGGGGATGCACCAGGAGTTGCAGCTGGGAGGTTATGTGGCGTGTGAGGGAAGCGTGGAGGGGACCTTCCCACGAGTCATCTAGTCGCCCTCGGTGAGGACTTGTGTTTCTCCTGTACTTCAGTGTGGAAACTTGCCTTTGTTTTCCTTCTGGTTGGTTTTGACCTGCTGTGCATCAAATCCACAAATCTTGTAAGTGAGAAACCGAGAATAACCATGTACATTCATTTTTTTCGACAGATTAGCATTGTGGTTTAGCCCTTGGTATATATCATTTGTTCGTATTGTTTCATAAATTAGTAATAGATCACTGGTGTTATCCTTAATTAAATAATCAACGTTCAAAATTTTGTTTAAAAAGTAAAAGGGTATTATAAATTGATATACGGTTCTACTGTATGGAGCATAATGTTCAGTTAGCCGTTTGTTTTGAGATATCTAAGGTGAAAGATGTGCAGAGTGTACTGTCCTTTTGTTTAGGTAAGGGGAGTGTTAAAAAGACATTGGTTCAGACATCCTGTATTGCTTGCCCACACAGAGCCGGTGTAATTTTCCGGTTAAATAAACTGGGCAGTTCTTTTTTCTTTTTAAAAAATCACTGACACTGTGTCTTACAGAAACAACAATCAAACACATATGGTCCTGCTTAAAATTGAGGGAAAAGCTGTGATCTGGTTTGTTGTTATTGATGTTGCTGGATCTGTAGTGTAAGAGAGTGGACCCCTCTAAACGAGGCATCTTGCTAATATGACCAGGCTGTACACAGGCTGTACTCAGGCTGTAGTATTTTTCATGAGTTCAAGGATGTAATTTGAGGGGAATATGTCTACTCTGGGCCTACTGGCCGTGTAGCTATATGCATGTTTCTGGTGCTTGAGATGGTACATGTGAGTGAGATGGTGAGATCATTTATTTTTTGACTAAATTGAAGAACTTTCATTTTATTTGAGGCTTGTGAAATCCCAACTTATGGGTAGGCCTGTTTTTGTGCACGTGCACATGTCGGCGTGCGGCGAAGTCAGGGCTATATTTTTAGGGTGGCTCTGCCTGTTTGACCTTCATTGTGTGAGACATGACAACGCTGATATTACACTCTAAACCACTGCTGGTGGAGGCGCGGCTCTTCCGTGGGAGCACGGAGAGGCACCCGCCCCCCTTGTGATCTGATTGGCCCCCCAATTTTCATTGGCTCTTAGTGATGTCAATCATTGTTCGCTTCGAATAGTCACTTTTGGGTGGCCCCCTCAATTTAACTGTTGTTCCCCCCTGTGCCCCCCACTTGAAAATAATCTAGATCCGCCCCTGTGCTGGTGGTGTGATTCTGAAAATTGTTCTCAAAAGGTGAAGTTCAGTGTTGACACATGTTCGGTCATGCGGTGTGATAGTTAGTGTTTATTTTCCACCCTTACACTGAACCCACCCAGTAGCAACATACATAAGTGTTACTTGGTTCATTGTATGTGTAGAACACCTTTTTAATTACTACTCCCCCCACTATATAGCCCTCTTACATTTTTCCATTTGAAAAACTATACCCTTTGTTAGTTTCCTCTAATGCTGGGGTTTGGAGCAATTATGTTTAGAAAGTGAAAAAGCTGAAATTAAAACATTTTAAACTTCTTTTCAGAAGACATGATGTGGATCTTGTTTCCCACATGACTGGGGGTACAGAGTTTTGGAACTTTTGGGAAGTGTTTAGAAAGCACTCGAGGACACTTGATTTAATGATGTTAGCCATACAATAAAGAAAATGTTAATTTAAAAATAAACCACTGTGCTATTTTTGGAGATTAGCTGTACTAAAGTTTAGGTCAAGTAAGAACAAAATCTTAAAGTAATCTGTTCCGGCGTCTGAAGTCTTTGTTGTTTTAGCACTGTGTGGGAACTATTTGCAACGTTACAGAGTCTCCATTTTCTTACTATCTCCTAAATGCTAAACAATAAAAGCGATCACATTTAGGAAATGGGCTCTCCGAATTTAGTACTTAGTCCTCTTGGCTTATCTTATGTGTTTGTTTTGGTGCTTTTATTTTGCAGTTTTTGACTCAGGCCTTTATGGTGAGCGTACACTATTTTTAACACTGACGGTGTTAGATAGGTAGCCAGCACTGGTAGGGTGGTAATCCTAGAGCAAGTAAGGAGAGTCTATTAAAAGGTTATTTTATTGTTTTTATTAGTATTTTTTATATCAGTGATTAGGAATTCTACAACGTGCCATAATAGCCTAGATTCCATTTGGTCAGACTGCAAGAAATGTAAGATAAATACTATTGCTTACAAATATATAATAAATTAATTTTTTTCTCGGGAGTGCAGTGGGTATAGAGACCAGTCTGTGAAAGTCGCCCAGATCACTTTCATCACTTTTTCACACAAAGAGGTCATTGTCCCCTTCCTGACTACCCATCCCATCAGGAAGATAAATCCATAGAGAAGAGTGATGGTGGAGAATACACCACTGAGATGGTCTCTTCCACAGCTGTATCACTCATGGGGGTTAGGCACCAGAATGGGACTGCCAAATTAATGCTGATTGTGATGTCAGTTCATGTCACTCATGTTATAATTTCATATTCTCCAGTTGTAGCTTTCAATGCTGCCCTGCAATAATCTTTTGGAATGTGTTGTTAAGAAGTTGCCCCTGGACTGTTGGGGATTTTGTGAAAAGGGCTGCTGTTGACAGATGTTCGTGCAGACCACTCACCAGGGTCTCATGTCCTAATTAAGGACTCAAATGTAAAGGAGAGCCCCAGGTCGTTGAACTGCACACTGGCCAAGATAAAGGGCCACTGAATCGTGTGCTCCCTCTCGTTCTCACTCTGCTTAGCTGTGCTCCCGATCTCCCCCCTGGTCTCGCTCCCGATCTCCCCCCTGGTCTCGCTCCCGATCTCTGCCCTGGTCTCACTCCCGCTCTCGGCCTTGATCTTGCTCCCTCTCATTCTCACTCCCGCTCTCTGCTTGGCTGTGCTCCCGATCTCGCCCCTGGTCTCGCTCCCGATCTCTGCCCTGGTCTCGCTCCTGCTCTTGACCTTGGTCTTGCTCATTCTCATTCTCACTTCCGCTCTCTGCTTGGCCACGCTTCCAATCTCAGCCTTGGTCTCACTCCCTTCAGTGCACCGACACATGGTCTCCGGGAACCTTTATCTTTTTCATTCATTCTTTCTTTTTTTCTTTTTTTGTGACATTGTTTGACGAGATCTTAGGGGTCCATGAGGCAAAATTAAGTTTCTGTTTATGCTACAATGTCACACCTGAGAAAGACTGTATTCAATGTTTTTGTGATACAACGAACAGAGATTTTGAAGAGGTACTTTCTTAGATTATTCTCTCTGACCAGATCTATCTAAAATAGTAGGAATGCATTTATCCAGCAGTAACTTAAATGTGATTTCTCACTACTGTATCTGCTGTGAAACAGCGCTGGACTGTGCCCTCTCCCTTTGTCACCATCACTTGTTACTCCTGAAGAAAGAGAAGTGGAAGAGTAAACAGCCGCTGCGGAAAAGGCTGGCTTGCTGACATTCAGATTCAGAGCGCATTTTGCTGTGGGCAGGACGTCCCATGGTGGGGGGCACGGAACAGGCAGCGTAGTCGAGGAGTGAGATGGCAGGTCTGAAATATAGCTGCAAAATCCTTGGGGCACAGTAGGGGAGAGAGAGAGCCACGTAGCGGGAGATCAAGCACTGACATTTCTGTACATACTGTTAACGGTGTGTGAGCACTGACATTTCTGTCCATACTGTTAACGGTGTGCGAGCACTGTCATTTCTATCCATGCTGTTAATGGTGTCCGAGCACTGACATTTCTGTCCATACTGTTAACGGTGTGTGAGCACTGAAATTTCTGTCCATACTGTTAACGGTGTGCGAGCACTGTCATTTCTGTCGGTCCTGTCAATGGTGTGCGAGCACTGTCATTTCTGTCAGTCCTGTCTACGGGTGCAAGCACTGTCATTTCTGATCGTGCTGTTAACGGTGTGCAAGCACTTATATTTCTGTCTGTGCTGTTAACGGTGTACGAGCACTGACATTTGTGTTCAAGCTGTTTTACGGCTCACTGAATTCGAGCGTGGTACTATAATAGGATGCCACCGTTGCAACAAGTAAGTTTGTGAAATGTCTTCCCTCCTAGATATTCCACGATCAACTGTAAGTGGTATTATTGCAAAGTGGAAGCGTTTAGGAACCACAAAGTGGCAGACCACGTAAAGTTACAGAGTGGGGTCGCCGAGTGCTGAGGCGCATAGTGCGTAAAAGTCACCAACGCTCTGCTGACTCAGTAACTGCAGAGTTCCAAACCTCCTCTGGCATTAACATCAGCACAAAAACTATGCTGGGAACTTCATGGCATGGGTATGCAAGCCTTACATCACCAAGCCAAGCGTCGGATGGAGTGGTGTAAAGCGCGCCGCCACTGGACTCTGGAGGAGTGGAAACGTGTTCTGTGGAGTGACGAATCACCCTTCTCTATCTGGCAGTCTGATGGACGAGTCTGGGTTTGGCAAATGCCAGGAGAACATTTCCCGCCTGACTCCATTGTGCCAACTGTAAAGTTTGGAAGGATAATACTATGGGGTTGTTTTTCTGGGGTTGGCCTAGGCTCCTTAATAACACTGAAGGGAAATGTTAATGTAAAAAATATGGATGTCGTAAAAGCTTGTCTAGGTGTAATGAGTAGGTGTCCCAATTTTGTCCATATAGTGTATATGTAAATGATATTCACACAAAAAAAAATACTATAAAGGGTATATAAATTTAAAAAAAAAAAGAATACCTAAAATTCATATTTAGTGTGACCACCATTTGCCTTTAAAACTACGTAAATTCTCTTCAGTACACTGTTGTACTGTTTTATTAGAAAATTGGCAGGTAGATCTTGGAGAATTTTGCACAGTTCTTCTAAACTAGACCTTGGCTGTCTTGCTTGCTTCTGTCTGTCCAGGTAATCCTAGACCGCCTCGATGATGGAGGCTCTGTGGAGGCCATAACATCTGTTGCAGAACTCCTTGCGCTTCTTTTGGACTTCTTTTTCTTTTCTACTGACACTCTCACAGCGTAGACTTTTGGTTAACAAATTTTCTTATACGCTTTTACATTAAATTCAGACCCACAAAACAAGGATGATGCAGCTGTGTCTATGTCTTTCTGTGTGTATCGGCATGTGTGTGTGTGAGTGAAAAGAGGAAGGAATGTGTACCATTTGACTCATGCTGGTGTCTGACGACTTCCCTCCCACGTCCAGTTTTGCAGACCTCCTCCTCAGAACCTTAACATACCTCTCTGGTGTACAGCAGGCCACCCTGCAGCATGACCAGAGTGGGGTGCTGTGGGCACCAGCTCACAAGACCCCCTATGCAGCGTGCACCACATACCCTGCGAGCCACAGGCTAATTGCAGCTCTGCGCACTGTGAAGGGGAACAGGGTGTTCCTGAAAAGGGGAACAGAAAGTGAGGAAGTTATTTTAAACCCCTAGCTTTGCCAGCAACCTCACTTCAGATGCAGCTCCATTTCACAGTGTGTGCCATTCACCAGCTTCTGACTCGTCTCTGGCCTCCGTTGTGTATTTAATTTACAGCAGTTTTGTGTAGAATTTTGTGTGTGCAAAGATTTGAGTGAGGACAGGGTACGAACAGTTGCACCTTGCTACAGTAACTGATTTATTATTACTGAATTCTACATAGCCTACAAAATAATTCAATGTCAATAACCAGATTTTACATTTTTACACTTAAACAGCAGGTTTTGTTGCCATTTATATACATGGGAAGTGCCTGGTTGTCAGCCTGGGAGTGAGTGAGGTTGCAGTTCCGATAATGTTTCTCAACAGGATAGTGCCAAGCCGTATACTGTAGCGGGCAGCAGGTATCATACAACACTCCACCGTGACAGGTACACGTTAGCAGTCAATGTAGCATATTTATGCACTCTGGAGGGGATCCTCCCACTGACCAAATACTTTCCAGGTAGGTGGACTGACAAATTCGGCCTTGTGTAAGTGGTTGTCTGTGTCACATCCTGGGTTTTCACTGCCTCGTGCCCTATTCCTGCCAGGTTTGACTCTGAAACCCTGCGGCCCTGCACTGGATAAGCTATTTCAGAGCATGGATGGTAGTATGCAGTGCATCCCTTTTTACCACCCAGATATCCATCTTGGATCTTTCAGGTTTTATGGGAGGAATAACAATCACAGCACCTTGCTTTCGTGTTTAGGTGAATGCTTCTAACGAGGTGATTGATAACTTCAGGAGGGCCGGCCAGATTACCTGCTACCAACAAGCCCAATGCAAATTATACTTTCCTTCTGAAAATGACAGCTAAAGGTACTGAAGCAATTAAAGTCCCCCCAGCAGTCTCTTGTCTCAGATGGCGTGTACAAAATGTTCCCCGCCTCGAAATGGCTCTCTAGGCTGACTGCGTCTCCGGCTGGAATGTCTTGTAGGAGCCGGTGTAGAGGTCAGCAGGGCCAGCCCCGACCCGCATGGAAATAAACCCTCTGAGTTTTGACTCACTGCTGCAGATTACCCACAATCCAGTTAACTATGATCCCAGATTTAGAGGCATTAGACGATGCCGTATAAAGAAGTTACTCAAGGCGTAGCTGTCAGCGACTATAAAAAGCCATGGTCATTATGGCCTCGAATGATGCATCGGCACGGAATGACACAAAACTCTGTAAGCCAACTGGGTCTACTGTGCTAACCTCTGCCCACGCCATCCTCTTCTAAAGCCAGAAGAATATTTAAGAGGTCATTTTTCAGCTTTGATCTCCAGATGACATGCCATCGTGGGCAATATCCACAATGGAGACTTTGTGCTGTTCCCTTTTTTTTATTATTGCATGCTTGCCTCAGTATATGCCAGATATTTAAAATGGCCAGGGCTGGAAGATTGCTTCGTACAAATGTTGTGGTGTCAATTTAATTTAGTGTCGAAACTATAAAGGGGTGTGTTTCTAGGGTGGACCTTGGGTCACCTGGGGACCAGAAAGGGCCATGTTTCATGAGTTGACGATGGTTTGTCAAGGAAAACTAGAAAGCGCTTTCTAGAGTGGATGTTGGGTCTTCGGGTAAAACAGAAAGAGGCTCGTTTTAGGGTTGATGTTTAGGGGGTCGTCAGGGGAAACCAGAGGAGACTTCATTAGCACATGGAGCAGAGGCTCGGAGAGAGGACACAGAGGCACGGATACCTTCAGTGAGAATTTCTGGCCCCACTATTGCATTTGGAGATCAAATCAACACCATCCGTGGCCTCAAGATCATTCTTCAGGGTCTATAAATACCCTTTCCAACATTCCTGGATCCTGGCTCACAACAGAACCCTGGCCTGGGACCAGAGCGCCTGCTTATCTAGGTGGCACTAAGATTTGTCATGCTGAACGGAAAACAATTGTGTGATGATTCCGTTCGTGATTTTTAATGACAGTGATTCTTTTGATGAGTTCTCTAGGATTAGACCTTCCATTAGCCTACTGTGGTTGAGATTGTAGTCTGTAGATTATTTATAACAGTAATACTGACAACAATAACAGTAATGATAATTATAATAATAATAGTATAGTGTGTCATGATAGACTCCAGATCACCCGTTTCCCCGGGGGTTCTGTTCGTTCCGGCGAGTGTTTGTGCTGGGACGGGCCCCGGTGACAATGCCTGCGAGTGTCCACCAGTGTCCCGGGGCCACAAAGCGAACTGTGTGCCTGGCAGCAGTCCTGAAATGTACACTGTGGACCAAACGCTGCTTCAGTGCCGTCTCAATAGGAGCTGGCCTCCTTATTGTACCTCACATACAATAAGCCTTTCTGCCGGGCCAGTTCCCGGGCACGTGCAATACGCATTCTGTGCAGTGAAAAGTTTGGAAGAGAAAGCTCCTCGCTTCGCTTCTCCTGTAGTCTTCCGTGTTTTTCTCTGAGCGCGTCTCGCTAGGAAGGGCGAAACCTAGACATCGCACACATCTCCATGTGGTCGTACTAGAACCAAGCATGTCATAGTCATGGGGTTTAATGGCTGTGTTGTAGTTTGCTTCTGTGATGAATAAAGGGGAACTGGTACTCTGGGACTCCCCAGATGAGCGAATCGTGAAGGGCAAGACAGACTTTGGGGGGGTGGGGCATTCTCGCTCACATGAGGCAAGTCTGGGAGGCCAAATAACAGCATCCCATGACCCTCACATGACTTCCCCGGTCGTTTCTGTTGTCACGCTACTTAACTTGGTCCTTTTTTGTTTGATTTGTTGTGCATTATGTATGGCCATGCTGGGTGAGGTAAAGCCCAGGGTTCCAAATTGTTTCTGATTTACGGAAAGGAAAATAAATTGTAGGAAAATGTGTTTGAGGGGCTTTAATTTAAGGCAGCTGTGCTGGGTTTAGCTGCAGTTGGTCTCTTAAATGTTTAATTTCTATCATTATTTGGGTTAGAGATGATCTTTGGGGCTTTTGGTGTACCGTATTATTATTTTGTAATAATACATATCAAATATATTTATTGTTTGGCTGTCATTGTTTTTGCTTCTGCCCCAGTTACCTCGCCCGTTTGGGCTGGACTGCACCTCGCACGCGGCCCGCCCCCCGCGCCCCCCGGCCATGGCTTCACGTATAGGCCTGCGCCTGCAGCTGATGCGGGACCAGCTGCAGCAGGAGGAGCAGCGGGAGCGGCAGCAGCAACAGGCACTCCACTACATGCAGCAGCGCATGCCTGTGCCGACTACGCCCGCCATCAACGCCCCCTCCCAGTTCCAGGCGCCCATGCAAGTCCCTGTAGAGGTGCTCATGGTGAGTCTGCTTAGCCTAGGGAGAAGCTGCTTGTGTGGGAGGGGTTTGGCTTGGTGGGGAGGGACCTGTGTGGGAGGGGAGTGGAGGTGATGGGAAACCAGTATTTGACTGGGAGGAACCATTGTGTTTTTTTTTAGGGAAGGGCCCACTTATTTTTTAAGAGGAGGTAAAAGAAAGGAAAGTAGCTGCAATTATCAGTTAGTGGCCATGGTGCTTGGCACAACCACAGTATTATCTTCAACTCACAAGTGTTTCTGACCATTCCACCCTCGTCTTGCCGAGGAGAGTCAGCTGGATAACAATGCTGGGCTATGAAACGGCCAATTAAAGGGTAGGATTTTAACAGGGCATTGCCATGGAGGTTAGGGGACAACCATGCAAAGCAGAGGGCAGGCTAGTGCCATGGGGCTTCAGAGGCAACGTTGCAAGATGGAGGGCAGGGCAATGCCCACCCTGGCGGCACTAACAAGCTGCTTAATCCCTGCATGTGTATGTGCAAGGAGTCCAAATTAAAGGGAATTTGGTGGGAGACTAATCCCCCTCACATGCGCTTGTCGGGCTGCCCCACTGGGGGCTTCTGGTCGGGTCAGGAGCATTCTGTTCTGGACGCCCTGCTGCCACAGGTGAGGAACGCAGAGGCAGACAGAGCCTGTTGCGGGTCGGTGCCAGATCAGCAAGAAAAATGCGGTGGAACAGCATGAAGGTAGGCAAAGAAGTAGAACTATTTATTTTTGACATGCTCTGTGTGGCAGAAATATCATACAGGAAAGAGAGCTAGTCTTAGGCCACATTCCTGCCTGATTCCATAGATGCTTTTGAAAGCTCTTATCGGTGAGGACAGTTCAGGTCTCTCAAGCAATGTCTTTATCAACCACCGCTGAAACTAAAAAACAACTCTTCTTTCATGGCTTTTATATGGTAGTGTCATAGGAAGTATTTATCATATTTGCATATATAACTATTTATCCTGACGAGGCGAGATAGGAGACAAAGAAGACAATTGATTTTAAAGGTCATTCACTGTGTTTTATGTTCCTGTCGTGTGTCAGCTTAGCTGTAGGTTTCTGATCACAGCAGTTAAATCGGTAGCACAGAAGGAGAAGTAATATTACTTAAATACAGCCTTTTTTGTTGATAAGATCCACAATGATGGTTACATAATTTTGAATCTATGCTATGATGAAATCTCAAGAGCTCTGTGTGTGCGCTCCAAGAATAAAACCTCTGCAGACAGAGGACATTTTTCGGTGGGTTTGTGAATGAAAACACCTTTGTACTGTGGTCCCAGCTCCAGATTAGTGGCATTTTTTCCTTCAATAGTTGAACTCTGGTTAAGCCTGCGTGTACAGCCTGTCAAAAGACATCTCGATAAAGATTGGGAACATTACTCTGCTACGATTGGAGTAACAACATGGGGCTTTCAGATGGCTTCTCGGTAAAGACTGGCAACACTGCTCTGCTGTGATTGAAGCATTAACAGGGGGGCTTGTTTCTAAGAGGATAAGTAGGTCTGTGGAAGTAGACCTCCAATAGATTATTGATTTAGCTTCTGATGGAAATTTGCTGAAGCTGGGCACAAGACAGTATAAAAACAATAAGTTATATTCATGTAACGTACAGAGAACCCTGTCCTAATCACATTCTGCACTTTTCATAACATGTACTATTGTGTTTAATGCCAAGGACCCAAGGTTTTAAACACTTTTGAAAGTTAGAGCCTTAATGCCATTAACAAATCAAAAAGAACAAAATAAAGACGTGTGTTGGCTTGCAGTTTTTTGGCTATACTATGGGAAGATTTATGCTTTCCATTAAAAGGCTTCAAAGCAAAGCAGAAATGATATTAGGAATGGAACAGCATGTTGCTTTCAGTAGCGTTTGGTAGCACGGTGCTGATTCAGCTGGCCTCCTGGCAGGTAACTAAATACAGGCAATGCTGCAATGGTAGCTTGGCCCCGATCCAGAGAAGATCCTGACTAAAGCTCTCTACCGGATCTGCAAAGACCGCCCCCCACACACACACGGCCGCTCTGGAGCACTGGTCAGACAGTGATCGAGGGGTAGGTCCATGCATGACCGATCTGGAGCATTGGTCAGACTGTGGTTGAGGCGAGGGTCTATGCATGACCGATCTGGAGCATTGGTCAGACTGTGGTTGAGGCGAGGGTCTATGCATGACCGATCTGGAGCATTGGT
>JAOVYW010000101.1:1993769-2014472 GCA_025775045.1 Hiodon tergisus
ACAATGTTCCTGCACTCTCACCAAGGGGATCTGAGTGGGCCAGACAATGTTCCTGCACTCTCACCAAGGGGATCTGACTGGGCTAGGCCATGTTCTTCTCTCACAAAAAAACTCGCACGGACACACACTCACACAGAAAGATGCACACTACTTACAAAGACAGACACACACACACAGAGATACACATACAGGCACACACACACTGATCCCCTCTCTCTATTCCCTCAGGTCCAGACGCACCTGGAGAACCCCACGGACTACCACATCCGCCAGTCCCAGAGGCAGCAAGTCCGGGAGTACCTCTCCACCACCTATGCCACCAAGCAGGCCGTGCAGGCCGTGGCAGGTGTGCAGCCTTCTCCGCCTCCTCCACACCCTGGCCCGTCGGCAGCCCCGCCCCCGCTGCCTTCACCCCACCTGCGCACCGATCAGCTCATTAACAGCGCCCCCAACAGCCCCATGGCCATGCTGAACATCGGCTCTAACCACGAGAATGAGGTAACCCTACAGTCGAGCCCTTCTGTAGGATTTACTTTTTGAGCACCTGTGTGCATGTGGGATTTCTCACACAATACCCTCAACACTATGGAAAACAACCAAACGATGTTAGCAGTAAACGTGGCTAAAAAGAAATGATGACCAAACACCAGCATAGAACATTCTGACAACATTGCCAGAGCGCGTTTGCATGCCGTGCGTATGTCGTTTTAATGAAATCATTTAAATTTTGTTGTCTCTCGCTTTTGGAGCTGCTGTTAGCGTTTGCACAACACTAAACGTTTTCATTGTCTTATTTAATTTCCCCACACCCAGTGGTGATTGCTGCTGAGCATGCAGCTTGTAGTTTGGCACAGTGGTATGGATGACAAATGCTTGCGCTTCATTTTCTTGCATTTTATTCTATTGCCGGTGCGGACTCTAATATAACACAGGTATTATAGCTCAATGTATACCCAAAGGTCGTGGTGTGAACTTGATTGCCATTGCATTTAACTGCCCAATTATGATGGCTGCAGTGTAATTACAGCTTAAAGAGTTACAGGACACCCAACATACATTGTAAGGGCTCTTTTAAAGTGGGCAGACTTTGGTCGCCGATGCTGCTCCTGTACCGCAGGGGGAATGTTGCATGTCTGCCCTGCCCACTCTGCCGGCAGATCTCCTGAAGGTATTATGGACTGAGCAGCGAGGCACAGGACTTTAAAGAGATTAGAGTGGATCTTCAAGAAGTTTAAAGCTGATTCTCGAGTGACCGTGTGATAGCGACAGCTGGTTTCAGTTGCATCGCTGTTCAACGTTACTCGAACTGGAAGACTCAGTCAACAGAGGTGTGGTGTTTGAGTATACACCATTAAACATGGCTGTCAGCTTTTGATTTCAGCTTCTCGGGAGTGTTTTAGCACTGTGTTCTAAACATGTAACTTGTTGTTTTTTTATTTGAGCAGATGGATGAGGTTATTGATGACATCATCAGCTTGCAGTCCAGTTATGATGATATCCAAGTGTTCATTGACCCTGTGGTTCAGATGCCCAACACAGTAAGTAGCATTGGCAGTTAGGATGTGTGTGAAATGCTTTTCACAGTGTTTAAGTCACTTAATCACATAAGGTTAGTGGACAATGGAATGAATCAGGATGTCAATGCACTGGTGCACACTCCGGAAAAAGGTTTGAGTGCGTAATAAGCCACATCTGACTCAGGAGGGCAATTAGGCCATGACATTTTTGTAGCTAAACTCTTGCTCTATTATCGGACCATGACAATAAGTAGCCTTGTTCTGTTCCCGAAAAACACGTCACAACTTCAGCACAGCCGTTCCTCTCTGCAGAATGCTGTTTTCTTCAAAACAATTTTTTACATAAGACTCTGACAAGAATCTTGTTGTATTTAAAAAAAAAAAAAATATTGTTTAAAATATCGCTGTGACATTTCTCAAAACCCTTCCTGAAAAAAAAAAAAAGCTGCAAAAAAGAAAAAGCGAAAGAATTACCTTTATGGTCTCCATCTCACAAAACTGCCTCAGTACTTTGCTCCAGGGTTATTCAAAGTAACTGCTCCAAATTAACAATTAAGCCACATCCAGTTAGAGTTCAACTTGTTTACAAGATATTTTTTGAAAGGGGCTAGTTGGCGAGAGGAGAAAACAGGCTGAAAGTCCAGTGAGGGGAAAGTTCACCTGTTTTGTGGAGGAGAGCTAGAAGAGAGCAGGTTGAGGGACGTTTGTTGGCCAGTTTCTCAGGGACGGTCACAGTGCAGAACGGCGGGCGCTTACAAACACTGGGGTGCAATGAAGGAAACGGGCAAGGCATACGCCATTGTGGAGGTGATTGACGGGCAGAAGATACAGCTGGTAAGAAGTGCGGAGGTAGGAACGTTCTACGCTTTAGGTGGGAGGCCACTGATTAGGACACAGGATGGACCCCCGGGATCGAAGAACGTCTCGGACTGTGTGTGTTTTTTTTAATGGCCGATTTCATTCGTCAGCACTTAAACTGTGCGTCGGATCAAATTTTACTGAAGGTGCGGACCCCCCCCCAAAACCTTATATGAATTGCAACAGCTTGATGGTTGGTAGAAATGTTGTTAGTTACCATGTTGTGACAGCTCCCCATTGATTTACTGTCTGTTGACATAGACCAGAGCAGGTTTGAGAAGTGTTCTCCCATTGTCCCGTTGTTTGAGCAAGGCTGCCAGAATACAAGACTAAAGAATCGTCCGCTTTGGACTCCTCGTGGGTTTCAACTGCCCTCCTTTTTTCTGCTGTGCAGTCTTTTCATTGCCGAGTTAAGCCTATGTTCATTTCATTTCCATTGATTATTGATTAGCCCTGTAGGAAGCATACTCAAAACGTGCAACTCAATCATTCTCACTGTGCTTGCAAACTGTGCTTCAGTTGTAGTAAAATTGCATTCATTTAGATATAACTATACTTCCTTTATGAGTTAAATATGTGTGCAAGATTACAGCTGTCTCATGGGGGAAGTAAACTTTTTCAGCAAACGGCCATACAGCCTGGTGTCTTTTAGACCCAACAATGAAACGCTTCGCAAAACGCTGGTACCTTTTATCTTTGTATAAAATGAATACATAGTTATTTTTTTCCTGTTTACCAGCTTTTAATGTATGCTTTAGTAACATAGACAGTGATACCATGAGACGCCCTGTGACTTCCTTTATCACCATGGCCAGCTCTGTTTGCCCGGCAGGTCTGGGCCATGTGTAAAAAAACCCCTCACTGACAACGTAGATCATTAATCTCTAATGCCTTTTGAATGTGGCAAGACAGCTATTCACTTTCTGTTGGTGGGGACTCCAAGGCCCAGTGTGCGGGCTGTGCGGGTCCTGTGCACTTTTCATTGATGGTGACTTTGAGGCCCAGCGTGCAACGGAGGTCCTGTCTCACAGGATTGCAGAGAAGAATGGTGTAAAGTATAAATACTTTTCTGAAGTATGCCGGAGCCCTCCGTGTGTTTTTCAGGCTCGACTATCATGAAAATGTCGGCACGTTAAATACAGTTTACTGTTGATGTTTGTTTCCTTTCAGAAGTCTGTGCGATAACGTATCTGCAGATGGATAGACACTTATCTGTCAAGGCTCATTAGGAGCCCAAAAAGCTTGAGCACAATTATATTTACACGTTGCAGTGTAATAAAAGATACGTTGGCAGTAAAACAACGTAGAGACGATAAGAGATGACCCGATAGTCAATCATTTCTCTCACAATTGAGCTTGGTTCCCTTGAGCGATCATTCCTTTTATTGTGCGTTATCAGGAGGCTATCTCCTCTTTGGAGTTCTCTATTGAACAACCAACGCAATAGTGGATACCAAGTTACTCCTTATTGTGTGTCGAGGTGACATGTCGAACCTTATGATGTCGCAAATTCCACTTTCAGGGAAGGCAGATGTGGCTGAATCTACACCTCAAAAACAACTCAGGTGTTCTCAAACTTAGCAAGCTTTATTTTTTATTCTCTCTAGGTTAGGAAATATTATGACTTTTCAAAATGTTCAAATATCTATATCTGAATTTAAATAGTTTAAATGGACTGTTATTCAGAGTCTGATGCTTGTATCACTGCTGAGAAACTCAGCCTTGCAGCAATGTGGAAGACTGCTTCAGGTTCAGATGGGTTCACCTTGGCTGAAGCCTGCCCTCTAGGTTTGATCTCTGTCTCCTTGTCTGCCAGCTGCCGCTGTCCAGCAGCCACTTGGACGTGTACGCAGGTCCGGGGATGGCTGGCCCCACCATCGCTATGACCAGCAACTCCTGCCCCCCCAACCTGGCCATCAAGAGGGAGCTGTCAGGTACGGAAAAACCACAGCCGTGGCCGGGCATGACGGCTGCTGGCGGGGACGCAACAACGATAACCTGGAAGTCTAACTGACCGGTTGTTCCCAAACTATGGCAGCTTGCAAAATCAGCCGATAGATTTATG
Organism: Hiodon tergisus; assembly: GCA_025775045.1. Lineage (NCBI taxonomy): Eukaryota > Metazoa > Chordata > Actinopteri > Hiodontiformes > Hiodontidae > Hiodon > Hiodon tergisus. Next base: position 1,998,210 of record JAOVYW010000101.1, read on the forward strand.
CACCACACCAGGGTCGCTGTTCAGGCTGCGGCCTGACTACTAATCTATTTCCACTTGGACAGCCCAAGTAGCACTGTTTTGATCACAGTTTGAGAAACCTAGTTTTTCCTTGAGCTTATAAGTATTTTACTGTAGCAGGATCACAGGGAGGCTTAACTTTAGCAGGGCCACATTGAGGCTTTACTGTAGCAGAGCCACTGGGAGTCTTTACTATAGCAGAGCCACAGGGAGGCTTGGGAATGTGGTGGTAGAGAAATCGAAAGCAGAATCCAGTAGATTGCAGATTAGAGAAGGGAAGATTTTTCTTACGAAGGAAATGGGTTGTTTGGGAAATGGGAAACTCCCTCCTAGCACCCCTGCAGAGTCTCAATAATATAGCTGTGTGCATACTGTGAACTGCTGAAGAAATTCAGCATGCTAGTTAAAAGAAATGTGGGAATGCAGCCTGGAGAAGCGATAATGGACCGGAGCCTGGAACCTGGAGTCAGACACATCTAGGCAACACTTCAGCATAGCAATCCTCCTAGATTGTCTTTCACGGGATTCACATGAGCCCGTTCCGAGTGACCCAAGTAGCACTACTCCTGAATGTATATGCACAACACACGCAGCACACCCGAGCAGAAGCCGAGCAATGTCCACTGATTGCGCTTTGCTTTTTGTCAAGATGCAGAAGCCCGTGCAATGGCCAAGGAGAGACAGAAGAAAGACAACCACAACCTGAGTGAGCATTTCTTTGTTTTACATCACCTGGCAATGATTAAAGTACATTTCTTCAGGAGCAGCACTAGTGTTTTACGGCCTCACACCACTGGTGAAATATAGCTGACAGTATAAACACTCTAGTGTATCGTTAACTCGAGGGATTTCGCTGTGTCGGCTTTAAAAATGCAATTGCCTGTGACAATTGTCAGGTAATTAGAGAGGTAAGCTGAGGGTTGCGAGCTTCAGGAATGTTACAGAGCTTTTGTTTAGGTTGGCAGATTCCCAGCCATGATGGAACGGTATTATAACAGAGATTGCTGCTTATTCATAGTCACTTGGCAGTGTATGTCACAATTACAGTTTGTAAACAGAGGGGGGCGAGGTTTCACATTGACTACTGTTTAGTGGTTAGTGTTCAAGGTCACGGTGCCTGCCACCGCAGCCCTGTGTCTGATGAGACTGTTTTCACTGCCTCGTTCGTTTGCAGTCGAGAGGAGGAGAAGGTTCAACATCAATGACCGCATCAAAGAGTTGGGCACCATGATCCCCAAAACAAATGATCTGTAAGTATGCACTTCTCTGCTCATTACGCTTTGGTTCCTTAGATTTTTCGGTCCGGTGCTGTACCTCCACCCATGAAAGGTGTGCTGTATTCTGACATGCAGCCTATGGCACAAAGTCAAAGGTTTGTGTATGTCAGAGAGCGATACTTTAGAGAAACGTAATCCACCTACTGCTTTTTCTCTGTGTATTGTAGTTCTTGCTGCTTTCAACTCAGTTTTCTAAAACTAATTGAAAAAATAAATGAATAACTACAGGGGATTGGTGGACATAGTAATTGAGGAGATGGAGGGGGTGGGGGCAGTGTTTTGCTAGTTTAATTCACCTCCCATCTCATGTGGGGCCCACAGGGATGTACGTTGGAACAAGGGCACCATCCTAAGGGCCTCTGTGGACTACATAAAGCGCATGCAGAAGGATGTCCAGAGAAGCAGGGAGGTGGAGAACAACTTTAAGCGCATGGAGGTGGCCAACAAACAGCTGTGGCTGCGAATCCAGGTTATTTTCCCCCATGTTCATTATCAGGTTCTCATTTACACTGGCGGCAACGCAGCAGATTTAGACAATGAATGAACAAAAGGAAAAGTTGTTAACTAACCTGAAAGGCTTGATTCATTCAGACTAGCCACTTCCTGCCTCACTTATAGCTATTGATTTGAAAAATGACAAGCATTCTAATGAGCTAATCATTAACAGGGCATCCCCTGTTCTTTCCACAACCTTGCATATTTTAATAAAATAGCAACCAACCAACCAACTGTCTGATTGGTGGAGGAGAATCCCCAATGACCAATGGCGTGCTTTTTCCCAGGAGCTGGAGATGCAGGCCCGGCTCCATGGCCTCCCAAGTAGCTCCCCGTCGGGTCTGGGAAGTGCAGAGCTACTGGGCTCCTTCGTCAAACAGGAGACCGGCCCAGAAGACGTGGCCACGGCGGACAGCCTACACCACCACGGGCAGTCGGCGCCGCTGCGGCCACTGCAGCAGCAGAGACAGCTGCCACCGCTCCCCCCCCGTTCCCAGCACCAGCAGCCACTGCAGTACCCCTCTGTGGGCAGCTCTCAGCACTTTGACTTCACCTCCTCATTGGACTTGTGCGACAGTGGGCATGGGTACCCAGACCCCCTGTCTCATCTGACCGACCTCCACTCCCTGGTGGGCCCTGGGAAGAAGGGCGAGCTGGGCTTCATGCTGATGGACGAGACGCTGTCCCCCCTTGGAGGAGACCCGCTGCTGTCCACCATGTCCCCGGAGGCCTCTGTGGACAGCAGCCGACGCAGCAGCTTCAGCATAGAGGATTCTGACATACTGTGATCTCTTTTATCAGCTGCCCTCCATATGCATGCAGGCACACACACGCAGGCCACACCAACACGCGCTCTGTATAATTATATACACATTCTTTGTTGTCACCCACCACTGACGCATTCACTGCCGAGTTTCTGTTCTTTGAAGGGAAATTGCGTGCATCCCTAATTCACCGCTCCAGTGTCGACAGTGCACAAATGAATCTTATACTCCGTGGCACATTACCCATAACCCACCAGCCTCAGCCCCTTACTCGCTCACTGCCTTTAATGTTTATGATGTGATTGTGTCTGTGGATCTAAGATAACACAAAAACAATGAATAAGACGTGAGGGAAATTCAAATTCAGAATATATGTTGTAGGTAAAGAACAGTTAAAAAGGCAGCTTTTTATTGTTATTTTTTAACTTAGAACAAGGAGGACTCTAGGCGACTGTACAAAGGCAAAAGTGGCAAAGCCCCCACTGTCATTTGAGAGGTACTGTAGCAAGACAGGATTTAACATGGTTGTTGATCAGTCAGCTTTTCACACATACTCAAGGGCCTGTCTGAAACACTCAGGTGTGGTCCTCCAGCGATGGGGTGGCCTCCACAAAAAACAAAAACGAAAAAAAAAAAAACCTGCCAAATTGCTATTTTTCTAAATTGGGAGACCTCTGGACACTTTATTAATGGGTAGTGTGACAAATAAAGACAACAAACGATGCAGAATAGGTGGTCTTCAACAGACCAGGGGTCATGCAGATGTAGCAGGCTAAACCGTGTGAACAGAGCATCAGTATGTTGCATAGCTAATATATAGTGGCCAGTGAGTCTCGTTGACACGGTTTGAGCCCAAGCTTTTACCCAAGCGCCAATCATAAAGGGCAGATAAAAAGCTCTGGGCTCTTTGTGATTGGCTAGTGGGTGAGAGATGTGATTCTGCTTGGTTTTAAACTGTACAAAAAAACAATAATAATTGTTAAAAAGTAAATGAATTGTTGTTCTATATAATATGTAGTTTGTCAATTTTATTTTTCCCAAAGCACTGGAAACATTTTTTTTTTTTTTTTTTTTTTTTTTACTTTATACATGAAATATTTTATGAAGTGACAGTTTTATTCAAATGTTTTACACCATTAAGCCACCTAAGTGCATTTAATTTGTATTTGTGGTTTTAATTTTATTCTGAAGTGACCTTCTTTTCTATCTAATTATAGAGCCATTTAAATAAGAAAATATGTCAACCATTATACTAAATTTATAAGAAATGTATATAGCCATATTATATAATTAATTTTTGAAAAGGAATGTTTAATCTCATCTGGCTTTTTAGAAATAAAAAACGTGTAATGTCATTTTTATATTAATTTGATTTGTATTCTAAACAATATTCAATGAAGAGATATGAAGCTAGAAATTGATTTTTGTTGATTTCACTGTTTTACCTGCGCTTTGTGAATGTGAATTTTACCTATTGTACAGTTAGTTGTTATACAAGGTGCCGATATCCGTTTGTCACACCCTAAGGTTAAAAATACTATTGGCTTTCCATTGCTAAAGAAGAAAATTACGAGTTTGAAAAGAGAGAATTTATAGTAATATCGGTTGTATTGAATGAATAGTTTTTTATTGTCTTCTATCCTGCATGCGGTATTTCTCTGATTGTTTTGGGTTTTTTATGACAGTGGAAAGAAACCAATATGTAGCAAACACTCCCAAAGCCTAATTATTCCATATGCAAATCTTTGACTTGGTGTTAAAAACAAAAGACATCATCCGTCGCACTGGCGTTATGTGGAAGGAAGCCTGCTCAGCTTGTGTATAATCATGCTCCGGGAATGAGAAGGTTTGCGTAGGGCACTGCTTATCAATGTTAACAAATACGTTTCTCCACCACTGTTTCACTGGGTGCTGACTGACAATGCAGAAGATTCTAGAATCCTGTGAATGGGTTTGCTCTGGATATAAAAGTTTTATCAAAAACCCCCTGTCCTCCAAAGGCTCCAGTTTGTTTCTTAGGAAGATGTGTGGTTAATCGGTCTGCTGTAATTTTTTGGTGATTTTGGACACTACGACAACTAAGTTTGAAATTGGCTTTTCATGATTTACAAGGGGCTACTGTCAATGTAAGCCATAGATGCCCTTTTCAAAATGTATTAAACCAATCAATAAGCAATTACCTGCTGCAGTAGATTAATTTCAATGCTCCACATCTCTCTGTCGGTCTGAATAAAATTATACTCCACAAGGGAGTGCACTAGCGGATGCCTGATGCATGGCGTCTGCTGGTGCACTCTCCACGTTCAATAACCATATTAAAGAAACTTAACCTGTGACCAGATTTCAAGTCTGATTCCTAGAAAGGACTCTTGAGGTAGCAATTTAACTTAAATAAGTAAATCTGTGTGAAAGGTTTAACGACCTAATGGCCCAAAAGTAGATACATATTATCTGTATTATTTCAGAAGACTTTTTTGACAATCTGGTGTCTAAGTGTATGGGGTCTCGTTTTTACAACTTGCTCAGACTGTAGAGTGTGACCACGGTAACCGATAGGCCATTACCTAAAGAATCACGCCTTCCACAGAAAGTGCTGACCTCCAGGCCTCCACTGGGCAGAGAATACTGTACCTGGCTGTTCTAGAGGTTGCTCTTGAAATTGGTGCAGGGAACCAAAGGTGTGCCAAATCAATGTTGTAAACAGGTTCCTTCTGCACAGGTCAATTCCACAATTTTTTCAGAAATATACAATAAGAAAGTGCTGAGACTGTGACAAACAGAGAAGCCTCATGTTTGAAAAGGCTGTTGCGTATCAGAACACAACTTTGTTAGATAATGGCACTGTGCACAGCAACTATGAGTTCCTCCCATGGAGACATACCCCATAGAGTCCATGATTACCGGATGGCTGCTGATTAAAGATTGTATATGCACAAGTAGAAAAAATGAGACTGATGTTGACTGATGGCAGGTATGGGGCAATCCTTCAAAATCCTTCAGATCGGAAAGGACAAACAGAAGTGGCCATTCCCTTCCAGAAATGTGACGAGACACCAGCATTTTCACTGCCACCGGCACGTGGGCTTAAGCCACACTTCTATCCCTCTTAGGGATATATTGGTATCTCCTCTATGTCACTGATTCCGATACTCAGTCTGGAAAATAAAAGCGAATGTTCAAGGGTTGGAAATCAAAAATCATATTTGTAATTTTCCCAATCTCAATTAAATGGATTGGGACGTAGCAATGTAGGTCATTATGATGCAAGCAGGCAAACTACATGCGTGTGGATTGAACAAGCACTAAACATATTAAATGAAAATCTAATATATCCTATTTATTTTCTGTAATACTGTTTTTGCATGCTTTACTTTCAAGGTTAAATGAATGTTAACTTTTCAGCACATTATATGAACATGATCTTATTCTATAGTTTTAGTGGAGTGAGGATTGTGAAATAAAAAATCTGAATCATCACAGTGGGAGGAAAACCATATTTCCTGAATGTGGTGGAGAGTATTTCCGAGGCAGGCTACTGCCACCGGTGAAAAATAAGTCATTTCTGGTTAGTTACACTACTAACAAGCTAGACAGTAGACCATTTACTACCTGGATTCAACATAATAGATATTCCGACAGCTCAACCGAAATGGTTTTTGATTTTTAATTATTGTTGTATCATTACAATATATTGTTTATGATTCAATGTGAGATTACCAGTTTGAATACTTATATATAAACATTTACAATGTAAAAGAAAGCACATTAATAAAAAACTATATAAGTTGTAGCAAGTATTTTAGTTTAGGAATGTTAACAAAGACCATTAAAATCCATTAGAAGTCAACCCCAGTAGGGTCATATTTTAACAACCAACCATTGATGCAGTGAAGTTTTATCAAATCAGTCATATAATAAAATATTAAATCTGTTTATTTTGAAATAGTTTTTACCCATAGACTTAGAATTGCAATTAATAACAGTATTCACTTCATTAAATTTTTAACTGAAAATTGACACGGACAAACTGGTAAAAATATAAGAGTTTATTAACGTAGGGGTTTTATTTACCAAATGAGCAGAAGGCGTGAAATAAGAAACATGATGAGGAAGAACAAAGTGGCGTGAGTGGTCACATTGGGGTCGATTGGTCTGAACAAAGCAAAGTAAGTAAAACGTAGTGTTTACCAGCGTTTACCAGCGTTTACCAGGGTTTGACTGTGGAGAAGTGGTCATGGGAACAGCTGATATATTGTTAATTAAAGGAGCTAGCGAGGGACAGACCACATTAATAAGGAGCACATGGCTTCTAAGAAACTAAAGGTAGATTAAATATTTGAACACTTCTTTCGTCGGGGAAAAACATTCCTTCAACAGAAATGGGTTAATTGTGGCCCCGGGTAAGTTGAAGAGTAGGGCCCACCATGAAGTACGTGAAGCCATTTCTTCCATTTCTCAAACACCAACCCGCCGACCCCACAACAGTAATGCAAGCTGCCTACTGGGAAGTTTTTTTCTGTCTGTCTTAAAATAATGTAATTTTACAATGTTTATGGGTCAGTTCTGCAATGTGCATGGACAAAAGAAAAGAAAGGACACAAATAAAAATGAAATATTTTTATATTTAAATGCTTAAATAAAAAGGACCATAAAATCAGTCCAGCTGGTTTAAATGACCACTTTCTGATGTAGCTCCTGCTTTCATTCTCGTTGAATAAAATCCGGTCAGTTCTGCCAATAGCAAGCTAGCTCATTTATTTAGCTAATGTTTGCCAGCGAGGTATTTGGCTAGCAGAAAGCAAGGAAAGAATATCACATACCACGCTTACTAACCAACTATGGGAAAATAAAAAAAAATTGTAATTACCTTTATCTTGATGTCTTCCTCATGTTTTCTCCACTGGTTCTCCTTGTCTCCAAAAGCATACTTTTGAGACTTTGCAGCCCATTACAGATTACACAGTTTGGAGGCCCCCTAGTGGCGACGGGACACCAAAGCAAGCGCATGGCTTACTTGCAGGCTGGGCCAGCTCTGGATCGCTTTTTTTTTCCTGGAGTTCATTTTGGGATAGGTCTGTAAGTTTGATTTCTCTGCAGAACTTTTGCACTGTGTACAAATACATGAATGGATGAGGAACCTGAATTGGATTTGGACTTTTGAACTAGACAACAAGCTTGCACCTTATGATTTAGACGCTCTTTTTAATTTCTAATGTCCCCTTTTGCCCATTTTTCCACCTTGTGTGTTTTCAATTAGTCCTTAGTTGTTAATTCATTCCACCAGGTCATATGGATTAGTCCCACACCCTCAGTCCAGCTACAGTGGTGGAGAATTTGGGCTTAGCCCCTCCTGTTTTTACCAGATAGACTAAGGGCACCCAAATTTGCTTTTGAGTGAAAAAGACATGGAAGACCCTGTAAGACCGGGTGCAACGAGACATCACAGAGAGCTGCTAGAAGAACAGTCCCAGCAGACAGCTTCAATCTGCCTCGAGAAGTTGGAGCAGCTATGTGCACAAGGACACCAAAACCTATCCTACCACCCCTTTTGTCTCTGAAAATGGTGAAGGGTGAATGATGGCAGGTATAGCCCCTAACGTATCTGTGCCTGTCCTGGTGGGGCTCTTTCAGCACATTTTGATACAACGGGGGAACCCTAAGCTGACTATTAAGTAACCGTAAGAGGGGGTTGGAAATGTGTTCACCTATCCTTCACTTTCTTGTCCTTTTATAGAAGGCACCTGGGCCTGGGAACAGCAGCCACCACCTCACCTGACTCTGGTGAATCACATGGACAAAATGAGAGACTGGGTGAAGATAACGTGGCCAAATAGCATGAGAATACTTTCAGAAAGCACTAACCGAACAGGAGAAAGTTCATCTGAGAAAACTATCATCAATAGGAGAAACTATCTGGGGTATCCCACCTCTGTGTGCAACTTCTTGGCTAAATGGCAAAGCCCCGAAGAAGTACCGGAAGAAGGTAGGTCAGGTGACCTACATGGTGTGACAACTCGGCAACTTTACCATATCAGTGGTGGCATGCACAGGAAGATCTGTTCTGTGTCTCTGAAAGCGGTCTTCACAGCACCCATCCAAAACGAAACCTCCTTGGAGAGAATCTCACCTACACACAGGCTCAAGATTCACAGGAACTGGTACACAACACCCTCACCTGCCACCACATCTTCACAGAACATTCATTATAGACATAAAACTGTGGCCCTGTAATATTCCTGAAGTTTGTAGAGAGACAATAAAAAGATTGTTGTAATAACTCATTTCAATGACTAATTGGCTTCAGTAAAAATTAATTTTTTCTCTTAGATTTTAACAATTTCCTGATAAATGTTTCGTACTTATAGCTATATAATTTTCAGTTAGCATCATATCGTATCATATCTATTGAGGTCTACACTGTCTTCAAGAAGAAACTGAAAATGTACCTCTTCCACCACCGCATTGCTGTCTGTTGTTGTGATCAGCGGATAGCAGAATGTGCAGTGAGAATAACACCATGCAGCCATACCTTCTGACTTCTTATCTTCAACTGATTTGGGCCTAAGAAAGTTCAGAGATCAGTAGCTTTGTAAAATCTTTGGTTATTATAGTTTGAGTTTTGTTAAATGGTTTCATAGCCATAAGTAGGAAACTGTGGCAGAACAATGTTCATACAATCCAAGAAAACTGTCTTTACTTTAGGAGTGGAGCACCAAATTTGATATCACAAATGTGACGTGCAAAACCCCAAATATTCCATAGAAGCACATATTAATTTTTTTACAAACTACAAAACCGTTTCACTCTTTATTGAAGCCATATGAGAGGGTAGGGGCTGCAGCCCTCTTTGCACATGGCTGATGTATACAATAGTTCCTCCATCTCAAAAATATTCAGGCATTACTGAGCAGAAGTCAACAAAGCCTTGTGAGTCCAACACATTATCTGTAATCCCCACTCAGATTGTATATGGATAATAAATAATAATGAATACATATTTAAATATGATATGTGGCTCTTAGGGACAACAATATGTGTGTAAGATTAATAGATTTAACAATCTTGGAACACTGAACTGAAAGAAATATTCCAAATTATTATGATTATTGATGTTCACTGATACCTCACATATACAGGCATCTGGGGGATAGGGGATGCGAAAAAATCTGAGAATTTAAAAAGTGACCAGTCCGAAAATGTGCAAGCATTAATTACCAAAATTGTAATAATGTAAAGATTTCCAAGTATCAAATGGACTATACAGGGATTTTGTGGCTGTAATGACCTCCCTGCAAAGACATGATTAGAATGGAGTCCCAAAAAGTCTCATTCAGATGTGTGTTATTGTCTTTATGATAAAAGTTAATGATGGGATAAAAGTGAGGGTTGAAGGGGAACAAAGGGTGCAAAAGAGACCCACTTGAGGTTGGGGTAGGAGTGTGAAACCCCCTGGCTACGTATGAGAGAAAAATGAAAAGCATGCATTCTGTGTTACTCACATGTACCTTAAAACCTTGTTTCTTTGTTTTCTCTTGGCCTATATCCTATATTATTATTTGTCCCTATATTATTTTAAATCCCACCAAATATCCTTTAATGTGTTACAACTATAGTGTAATGTCACTTAAGAATTAATGAAAAAAATATTTAATGCATTATTGCAAAATCCAACCCACAGATACTTTATATATAGATTGCTGATGAAGGACTTGAAGTGTCTCAAACCAGATAGGTTGGCTATCCAGAGTATTTATAATAGCGCCCCTGATGGACAAATTAATTTAATTATTACTGTTAGGGCCCCCTTCCTACGAAATCGTACTGGAACTAGTGATTCAAACGATATATACCTAGGTAAAGTTAGTTTGATATTCGATTTCGTCTTTGATATCTTTCAAAGAAAAGACAATAAGCAATAACATGTTATTTGTTTTCGTTTTTTGTAATACGGAGAAGCAGATAATTGCTATTGCGTTTTATCACGTTAGTCTAGAAAAAAAAGTGACTTAAATAGCCTTTTTATTAAAGTTAAAATAATTATAGTTGCTTGTTTTAAATCGGATGTGTTCTGCTGCCGAGATCACATGCCTGTGAAAATAACATTCAAATGCTTTCGTTTTGTTCATGTCAGTTCTGTGAGTGTAGTTTCATCATCTAAAACGAGCGCTCCTTTTCTGAAATTTTATTACAAAAAAATACGTATTTTAACTACTGAAATTATAAAAAGTCGGACAAGCAATGGGTGACAACTTGATGGCAGTGAGGTGTATTCTTATGATACGTCTCTTGGATTTCGTCAAATCAGTTTATTTAACTATTTTGATTGATTTTTATATATCAACACTATCTAATTTCCTCTGTTCAACTACGCAAACATCAGCCATTTTCTGGTACTCTCATTTTTAAAAGAATTTGAATGTTATTTTAATTTATAATAGCTCGCCACTGTGGAGCGTTTTCCTTGTCAAAAATAAAAGAATAAATAAATATATGTACATTTAATATCGGTTTTTGTATATTTAATTATGAAGGTGTGTACGGTTTTATTCATGTATTCATTTCTTTTTGGCGACATTTTAAAATGTATTTATTTATTTAGACCGGAAAACCCCTCCATGCGCCACCAGAGGGCCATAACCTAGTGGGCCTTAATCAGTATTACCTCCTCAATTTGCCACACAACCCTATTTTTCTGTGATTTTGTCCGTCTCTTCCTCAATGCAGAACAGTTTTGTGGCAGACCGCTGAGAACCACGTAGCCCCCTAAAATTGTTAACAAAAAGATTATTAAATATTTAGCCTACTGGGGTAGCTCAAATAATATAGTTTTACTTGTGTATAACATTTACATGTAAATGTTTACATTCGTTTTTAAACAAATATATACATATTTTAATAAGACCATAATTGTGGATGGTTCACTTGAAGCCCTTCACCACACTTTGAGAAGCACAGCTCTAGAAGCTGTACACATTAAGCAACAGGAAACAAATGTGGTCACTTATATTTTCACTGACCAGTTTTCTTAATTTACTTTAAATAGACTTTGTTTAGTTTTTTTACATTAGTCCTGTTGTCGTTTGGTTATAGTTAAAAAAAAAAAAGATTTTACTTTAGGTTTTTCTTACCTGTTTATTTTGTTTATTCAATCACTGACCTTGTAGGTTAATTTAATGCTTCATATTGAAATATGTGAAATCCAATTAATAACAAGCTAAACAACTGGATGCAAAGCTAATCGTAACAGTGGCAGTGTAATCTCGTTTAGCTGGCAATGGTCTCACATAACGATGTCAGTATGCTCATTGTCCCGTCCAATTAGTTTGGCAACGAGTAAACGTTAACATGTAATTTAATAAATAATTTACCACCGAGTCTTAATTATTTGTAGTGCTAATAGCATGCACATGACATTGTGGTGACAATTGTTTAAGACGTGTATTTTATGTATTATAATTCTTAACAAAGTTGGAAGCTTGCACTTGATTATTCAAATAATGTGTTTTCACAGTAATAAAACGTCACAGTTATTTGTCACAATCCACATTTTTTGGATCCACGATTTTCCCATAGCAATAACTTTCCTCCACCGTGCGTCAGACCAGCAAATCGACCCACTCGACGGACATACAAACGTCCACGGACCCGTTGCAGATATATTTCGCGGTGGCTCAGATGGTTACTGAATATTTAAGTTCCTACAAGCTTGCCTCTGATTCTACGACGAATCTTTCTGTTTCTGCGCACTTCAATATCATGATGATGGCATTGAATCTATTAAGCACCCGGGTCGGGGTTTGAACTTCGAGTCTAAATTCACTAGTTTTCGGTTACTTTGTTCTGGAAAAAAACAAAAAACCTTTCCGGTGCAGTCAACACGTGTACGTTTTAGCGCCTAGAGCACATTTTGTGATTTCAGCTCTTATTGATATCACTAAATTATTATTTCTTTCTTAATTATGTTTATATTGACAATGTAAATTTTTTTTTTCGTCCTAGAAGTTTCAGCGGATCGCAAAGTTTAATGAAAAGGGTTAACCTTCGATATATAAATAACTAGAAAGGGCGAATGAGGGTTACTGATATGTGACGGATTCTTGTATTTGTCTTGTCGTCACAATTTCCTGTCGAATATTATTGGCCACAGTCCAAGTCCTTAAATGTAGACAAGTACGCATTTTCCATTTTCCAGATTAATTTAACGGGGGCGTTATTGATACAAATATTTAATTTTCATTCGATTAGCAACCTTCTTTGGAAGACTGCTGCTCGTGAAAATGCCTAACTTTTAGTTTAAAATATTCAACCTTGGTTGATCAGAAATTTTATTTGTGTAGACCTGGATATAATTTTGTGACCTCACCTCTTTTCTCCTTCATTTTCATCTTCACTTTACTTAAGCTCTGTTTTTAGAAGTTATTGGTGTGTTGATGCTTATCATTTGAATTACACAATTAATACTTCATTTAATTAACTTCATGCAAATTGTACTATGTAGAGTGAGATACAACGTATCGTTTAGCTTATCCTATAAGCACTGCTATAGTCAATTCTACCATATAAATGTAAAAATGTAAAAAAATATATACTTATTTAATCTATATTTAATAGCTGTCCATATCTGGTTCAAAGCCATGTCTGTGATGAAATACCCTCACAAGATTAATCGCTTTACAATTAAAAATAAATGAATAGAATATCTGAGCTATTTGAAGTTATTTCGTCGCTGCCAGTCTCATATAATTCACCTTTATTTTTCCCTGAGCTAATCGTGACAGGTGCTGCGGTTAATACCATAAAAAGGCAGTGTCTGAGAAGAAAGCCACACTGAGGCGAGCCGCTTTTAGTTCGTCATTCCTCTAGAGGGTGCAAGAGATCCATCAGCTTGATTAATTCCAGTCTCACCCGCCCCTCAAAAGAGAGCTCATCTAATTTAAAGAAAGAAAAAAAAACAATTACAGAAATAGTACTGAAATGCAATTAACCTATTTTTAAATACCATTTTATTAGGGCAGTTTATTCCAGATAAAAGGGAGCTTAAAATAGGATAATTAGAGTACAGTCATTAAAGAATCAAACCAAACACCTCACTCGAAGCGAGCGTATAGTTAAAGATTTTCATTGCTTAATGAAAGTTAATAAATACAGAATCCTGCAGAAAAAACGAAGTAGAAATAGACATACTACTAATATCAATATACCCAGCTAACCTCGGCGGCAACAGTAATAACGATAGCCAAGAAAACACATTTTCAATAGGGAGCTGAAAAGGTGGATGTTTAAACCATACATTTCATTCTTCCCACGGCCGGTCAGTAGCAAAATTGAATCAATCAATATTTTGTGTGAACTTGGGCTCTCATCGTCCGCTTTTATTAATGAATGTAGACATTCGCTTTGGCCAACTACATTTAGTACATTTGTGAGATTGTTATTAACGACGTATTAAATGCATTTCCTTTACCTCATTATTTGATGCAGCTTTTAGTTGTTGTTTATTTATGTATAAATTTAAAAACCAAAACTTAGAAAAACTTAAATAAAAATTTCAACAAGCTAAATTGAATGTACAGGTTTAGTAATTTGGAAATTGGATTTGGGTTTCCGGTGTTATTAAAAATTTTTGCCGATTAATGTAGATTTTTCTTTCTGTAAAAAAAGTACATATTTTTTCTTTCTGTCCACACCAAATAATAATAATATTAATACTAATACTAATAATAATAATAATACATCTGTTCAACGTGCTCAGGAGTCCGCGCTTATAGTTGAAAGACAGATGCTTTTACAGGCGTGCCTAAAGCCTTTATCTGGAGCGCCTCATAAATAACGGTTAAATTGAATCAGCCCGTGGATACCTTTAACTGCTTTGAGAGAGTGTATGTGGGAGCTGAGTTGAGTGGTCAGCGCAATATGCGGTCGGTGGTCTTTCAAGCCCCCATGATTTATTAGATACAGTAGCGCGCAGGACAGATACATATCTTCAGCGCACCAAGTCAAACTGCCTTTTAGGCTCGAATCAAGGCAATCCGATTATTCTGACTCACAAGTTCGTATGTCTTTAAGCTTCCCGGCCGGCAATGGGCTATTCTCCATTTGTTCTTTATAATGCTAATGGACTTCCATATCTAATAAATCCCTGTAGATTTGAAGTGCAGAGATGTTACGGCTCCCGCACATACACCCCCATTCAACCTCTCCTTCGCAGTACCGCTAGAATTGCCTGCCTTGCATATATTTCAGGCTGGTTTCCTGGCAAAAGAGATCTAGAGGAAGAAAAAAAATCAAATATGAAAACATAAATCACGGAGCAGCAGAGGTGGTATTACCTTTAGGGTCTCTGTATTTGAGGTATGTCTGCCCTGGTACTGGCCAAGCAGCCCATACATTTCCTGCCTTCACACGCCACTCTGCTCTGAGTTTGACTGAAGCAAAACCCCCCTCGTGCCAGAGGGATTCTCAGACTGGGTGTAGTTGGAGAGAATTAAAAGGGCAGAGAAAAGTAGCTGACCGATTATTTTACTGCCTCAACAAACAGGTAACAGGGCACCATTCATGGCACAGAATGTGCACATTATTAGATTATGTCAATAAAACGGCTGGCCGATTCTCTCAGCAGTTTCCGTTGCGTATAATGTGACTATTTCTCAGTGTATTTTTATCTCTCGCTTCCTCCCCTTTCACTGACTGTCCCCAACAGACATGGACAATTGTCCTCCCTCCCTTCATCTGTCCCCCATGGGAGTAACTTTCAAGCCAGGGAAAAGAAGGTGAAAGGCTGCTGATTAGGATAATTTAACTCTTGGATCTTGAGATCCAAGGCCTGACTTGTCCTTCTAACAGATTTCACAGGGATTGGCTAAGTAATTTTTTCAGCATGTAAAAGCTTTATAAAAACCCTTTCTTTTATTAACATTTGAGTGACATTGTGAAGTTCGTAAAGCCTCATGCATATTGCTTTATTTTAAAACTTTTGGTATTACTTATTGATCCTTCCCTAGCCATTAACTTAAAATTTATCGCAGGTGTTTTATGATCTTGTCTCTTGATTGCTAAGCTCATATTTCCACTGAGACATGGAGTTTAAAATGTTCCAAAAACCATGTCATTTTTAGTGTATCTGAAAAGTGAAGGTCAGTCAAGCTTTATATCACCTTCTTAAATAAAGTGATTAATACTTGTTTCTCTCTGTCTGTTTTTTCCTTAGTTCTATGGATAGGAAGACTAAGCTCTAGGTCCCTGCCCAGTACGATATCAAAAGAAGTCAAAGAAAATGATACACCACTGACTAGGTCGTCAGAGATGGTTGGAAGGAAGGAACACATTCTGCAAATGCCTCCTGGGTTGAAGCAAGCCCACAGACAGTCACCTGGGTTAAGGCGAGCCAACAAATAGTCACCTGGGTTAAGGCGAGCCCATAAAGAGTCACCTGGGTTGAAGCAAGCCCACTGACAGTCACCTGGGTTAAGGCAAGCCCACAAACAGTCACCTGGGTTGAAGCAAGCCCACAGACAGTCACCTGGGTTAAGGCGAGCTCACAGACAGTCACCTGGGTTAAGGCGAGCCTACAAACAGTCACCTGGGTTAAGGCGAGCCCACAGACAGTCATATGGGTTAATGCGAGCTCACAGACAGTCACCTGGGTTAAGGCGAGCCCACAAACAGTCACCTGGGTTGAAGCAAGCCCACAGACAGTCACCTGGGTTAAG
>JAOVYW010000101.1:2040334-2050480 GCA_025775045.1 Hiodon tergisus
CCATAGTTTGGGGGACTAAATGCTTGCTGTGTGGTGTGTTCTCTCCATAGTTTGGGGGACTAAATGCTTGCTGTGTGGTGTGTTCTCTCCATAGTTTGGGAGACTAAATGCTTGCTGTGTGGTGCGTTCTCTCCATAGTTTTGGGGACTACATTCTTTTTGTATGCACTGTTGTTTCAGCACATTTTTAGCAATCAAAGATAGGTTCTACATGTTGACGTCGCCTTGAAAGTTCTGGTTTCAAATAAAAAGGGAAAATGTGCCCAAAAAAAGGTTGTTTTAATTAAGATATAGCATTCAAAGGGCAAATCTAAACTTTACAGCTACGAATAAATTGCAGTTTTTCTATTTCAAAATGAAATTCGTTGGTTTGTCCAATCTTAATCTACAAAACTAAATTCACAGAATGAAATCTGGCATATAAGAATCCATAATAAAATCATCACATTTAATTCAGAGCAATAACTCATATCATTTGAAGCACCCAGAATTCTCCCGGTACAGGGTAAGTAATAGTGGTCTGGGGTAAAGTCTGCTGAATCATTTTGGACAGGAACCATATTTATAAAACCACTGGGAGAGGGATTTGGCTAGGGGGCTGCAAAAACCATCATTTGTTCTCTGTTTAAAAGGGATAGCAAGGGTGGGGGGGATCTTTAAACAATACTGAAACCATTCTTCAGTGAGACACTGGTCATGTGTGATTTAGTTATTAATTAGAAGAATAGTCAGGCTTAATTACTATTGAGCCCTACTCTTTTGCAGAGGACTTCAAGCCAATCTTCACCAAGAGTGGGGCTTAATGTTCCCCTCAAAAGTGGTTAGAAAAAAGAAACTGCATTCATTTTTCTCTGGAATTAATCATCTAAATGGTTATAATAATAACCTTTGTGCACATTTCTGTCACTTTTAGCGTTACCTGAATGCATTTCCTTGGTCTGTTCATAAAGGGGCTTCTCGTGCCTAACTAGAAAAAAGATTCCGAAACACCTGAGAATGATTGCCTTTGTGCTTGCCACAGTATGTGTCTTAATTTACATTAGAGTTTTTTGGTTAGCAATAAAAAACTCCAGCGTTCAAAATGGCAGCTATATTGTTAACAGGATTGCATGTAACGTTGGGCGAACCCTCACCTGCTCTGAGTGGATGGGCTCCTAAATAAACGGCCTGCAGAGTTAATGAAGCTCCACATGCTAATAACGAGTGCTGGCATTGAAGCCGCGAGATGGAGGGAGAGGATATGCAGACATGTTGTCGGCGGGGCTGATGCATGATGGGAAATCATTATGTCGCCCTGTCAGGAGAAACCACTTCTTTTTTCCTTCTGTGATACATAATTAAAAGAGGGCCTCAGAAAGGCTAAGATGCCCATTTAATTGAAGACATTTTTTGTTGTTTGTTTTGTGTTAATTGGACGCAGGGAAACAGCGCTCGGTGTCTTTGGCTGTGGATATACGCACTTGTGTTTTAATATGTGTGTGTTTGTGTCTGTGTGTGTGTCTGCGTGCGTGGAGACAGTCAGCTGAGTTCTAATATGCTTAACAGCCAATTTACAAAGGTCAGGTCCTATGGATCAAACCGTTCAGTAAATTGCACCTTCAAACTCATAAATGAGAAACAATCATCTTGGTAAAGGTCACGGTGCCAGCACTGAGGATTATAATAATAAAATAAGCCTCTTGCCCTCTGACTAATTTACTCTCAAAGAAATCGGTAAAAGCCGGCAAAGGAATACCTCCTTTGTCTCTGCTTCTCTCCCCCTTATTTCACCATCTGTAGAGCGTAAACTTTTCTTGCGACCAGGAATCACTACTCCTTGGAAAACGATCGGTGGGCCAAGGCAAACCCTGGCTATGGTTTTGCTTGTTGTGGCTTCTGCCCTCAGGTGGTGCCAGTAGAATTGAGAGAGGATGCATGGTATTGTTATCCAGCTGTAAAGGTATCTGACCATTAAATATTTCCCTTTTGAATTGTCCCCCTGGAGGGCCCTATTTAATGAAATATCTAGAAATTTAGAGCTCTGTTTTTAACAGCAAAAAAATGCCTTGATGGTCAACGGTATGTGAAATACCTGGAATATTTTCAAAATGCCAATGGGTGGAAGCCATTAAAAAGCTGAACTTACGCGACTGGGATATTTTCTTTTAATTTACAATGTAGGAAAGTGATAGAAAATACTGCTTTTGTGTTCCCTTTTTTAAAACCCACATGCAGGTGTAGCTGCTGAGACATGTCGTATCTGACGACAGATGTCCTCTAACTTTTACCCTAACCTATAGGAGTGCAGTGATTTACAGTACTGTAATTACAGCACCAAGGAGTAATATAGCAGATAATAAAAGCAGAAACGTATTGAGATTATCTGCTGTAGAGCCATTCCAATGCCTAGTGGAATGCTAAGCACAAACCTTATTTAGTTACCCTCAGACCATCTGTGGGGAAAGTGGACCAGTTGCCTAAAAGGAGTCTAACAGAATACATTTTCCCAAGGTTGGTGGGGTGCACTTCCTCAGTGCACGACTCTAAGAGCCCATGGTTGGACTAAAGGGACCCCCGAAGTCCCCTAAAAGAGATGAGACAGCTGCCTGTGTATCACATTGAAGGTGTACTGGCCTCATTTGTCTCCGCCCACCGAAGGTTTGGTCAGTGTTACTCAGCATGTGACAGATCACGTGTTTGCAGAGCAACTGACTTCCCTGGAGCCCAGGAGTCTTCCGCTGCACGGAAGTCCGTTTTCACACCCATCACATACACGGGTATTTGTTTTGTTTCTGTTTTTTCTGTGTTGACTGGAACTCTCTGCCTGCGTCAGCTGATAGAAAATACACCTCTTTTCAGCACATCACGAGTGCTGGGGGCTCCCCTCTCTCGGGCTATTTACACCACCGTTACACGAAAGGGGATGGTGTACAGTACGTGGAGAGCTCAGGAGTGACGCCCAGGCAGGATACACAATACACTCTTCGGAGGAGATAATTGCTGGCTCGTCAATGCATCAGTCAGCCAGTAGCGGGAGCGTTCTCCGCCAGCCGCGCCGACAGCAGCGGGAGTCGTCTCCCGATGAGGGAGGCTCCTTTGCGCTGCACTATGCAGTGCTACGGGCTGACAGCTGGGGGCAGTGTTGAGTCACGCTGATCATTGCCACGCACGTTCCTCAGAGATCTCACTCTATCCTGCACGGGACAACCTGGCAGGGGTCCAGTCACTCGACCAAGCCGGATTAATTACACTTTTTCAATTAATGTTCTAATAACGAACTGTTGTGTGTTCTACCGATAAGCTAGTGTAATCTGTGTGGCGAAAAAGGACGACAGAAGATAGGGCAGACTGATGAAAAATTACTCTAAACAGAAGCCGGGCTGGAGTGAGTGAGGATCATAGGTCTACGCTGAGATGACCCACACTTTTGTGGATTTATACACATGCATGGCAAACACACACCCCATGGAGGGTTTACATTCCTGTAATATTGTGGTCCTGTTGTTCCGAGGTTTTGTCATGCAAAGACGAGGCGCAGCCGCCCTCCCCACCGTGCATTAACAACATGGTACGTTCCACGACTCCCATAAGGTCATTAATGGGTCACCCATTGGAAGCACGGCCACACAAACTCCTAAATGCAGCTTCAGTGAGAGCTGGGCAGCTTCAGTGAGCGCTGGGCAGCTTCAGTGAGAGCTGTCGGGACCTGTGCCACACATATTTTAGATCTTATAATATGAATGGCAACATTGTTAGAGAAAAAGAGAGAGGGTCATGGAAAATGTCTTCCAGTTGCGTCCTTTTCATGGAGACCTTTAAAAAACAATGTGGTTCAAAGATCAGGATCTGTCTCTTCTCAGTCTGTGAAGGGAAAAATGTTTTTTTTATTCTCACTTTTGTTAATCATTCTATCTCAGATTGATTTTAAGATAATAAGAATTAAAACCGTGTTAAATTAAAACACACTTTATTCGTGTTCTGTACACTATAATAGCAGAAGAATAAAATATTGAGGCTAAAGATGGGTTCCCACCGATTCATACCCTCAAATAACACGCTCTGGGCTGTAGCAGTCCCCCACTGCTTGGTGGGCCCCGTGACTATAGAACAGAATTAAACTTTTCCATTAAAGCGTTAAAAATCTGAATTAAAAAAAAGTCTAACGCATTTTTTAATTAAAAAGATTCCTAATAATCCACATCATATTATACTGTGCAGATTCATCGGTCAATTTAATAACATGGAGCCTTTTGGATCTTAATATCTTCTGAAACAGGTTTCCTTCATAACTGAGGGCCTTTGTTAATTACAGAGAGGGCCTAATGATTTTGAATATTCAGTGGCTTTCGATGTTTTGATAAATGGGTTTCCACTAAGATTTATTCCTAATTATCTCATTTGTCTTTCTCCATTACTTTTTATAGCTTAAATTTATGAAGTCATTAAGACGTTAGTGGCTCTGATAATGATTAGGAGAAGGAATTGTATGAAAGTGAATTATATGAAAATGATTATGGCTAAAGGAGTCTTTAAATGAAGCCAGCGAGTAAGTTTGTGTGGGCTTTGTTTAAAGGTGCAGGGTGCTGTTCAATCACGCACCCCCAGCTCTGTCGCAGCGCGGGCGGAAATAACTGTGATTAAAACATCTTTGTCACCCTCCTCTTCTTTTTTCATTTTTCCCCCCTTCTCCTCTCCATGTATTCATCTCCGGTGTCTGACAGTGCTGACGGTAGCAATGTTCCTCAGGCCCAGTCTGAGCTACTTCTCAAAGGGTCTATTTTTAAACGGCTTCTCTGCCTGCCGTTTGTTTCATTTCAGCCAGCTTTGAAGATATAATGAAACACATAAATACAGACCATTACATCTGCATTTCAGCTTATAATATATTTTACTGGATGAGAGCTTCCGGGGCAACTAATGTGTGACGCTGAGAATTGTCGGCGTGTGCAGTTTTAGAATGTGTGTTTTTGCTTAATTACACAAACCCAGTTGTCATATTCCGACCCCCCTCCACCACCAGAGTACGATTTATTCAACATTTCTTTCCGCCTAGAATGCTTTCATTTTTGCACTCTACCTCGTTGAATTCGCTACCCCACTTCTTTTAGCATAACTGTATTTGTATTGATTCTGCAGACCCAGCAATCTGAGTCTGTTTCATCTTGACAAAACGATAATCATTCAGTAGATCCACACGATGCCCACCCGCAGAGGCTCATGCCACAGAGGTCGTGAACAGCTGAGCTTCATTTTACTGTGCATGGAGTGTCCCGGGGAGATGGAGAGACGGGCAGGGCTGCCAGGCCGTCCACAGTTGCATCCAGGCCAACCTTCGGCTCCATGGCGTATCCATAACCACACCACTGCGTGCTCACTGAGGTGGATTGCCTTCAAGTGCTGTTGATATCTTTTATTGTGCGATCATCATGCAGGGTTATGCGTTATCCTGCCATTTAAGGGTGCATGATGGGAAATGTCTCACTTCATTCGACCGCGGTTAGTGCATAATGGCACATTTGTTTTCCCCCTAGTGTTACATAAATGTTGTTTTGCATAAAGCGACATTCAGTGGCTATGAGACACATTTTTTAAGAGTACTTGTGATTGGGATGTTTACTGGCTTTTTAATTTACGGCCGGACAAGTACGAACAATGAGTTCCTGGTATATTGCATGCTTAAAGCCATGTCTAAAACCCCACTTGAGAGTGCATGGTGAAAAGAGGATTGTGTCTTTCACGTGCTATAATAGCGTGCACCGAGTGCTGAGTGTGGAGCCATGCTGTGCAAGCTGGTGGAGCTTGGCCAGTTTTGGGTGGAGGAGTTTTGGAAGGGTTGCAATGGCCGGAAACAGTTTATTTTTTACTCTCCGTTATCAGTTATCCGTTTCAGTTAACAATTATAAAGCGTAAATGCACATCCTGAGAGGTTTTATTTCATGGGGGCTGAGGGTGGGTCAATGGTGGTTATTTGGTCTGACCACTGTCTCTCGGTGCTTTAAAATCTGTTCATTCCACAGTGGGACTTTTTCTGGTGTTGACTCTCGATGGATTCGCAGTCACTGAGCGCAGAGCCCCAGAGATTACCAAGCTGCCCTGAAGAATTTCACAATCTCTTGGTGATCCCACAGGGATCCATGTGCCAAAGGCACCTTTGAAATGTGAGTAGCTGGCAGAATTTTGTTTTCACGTATTGGTCCAAGACAAACTTCAAAAGAACTGAGAATACATTAGAACATTTTGATAACGCATCAAATCGCTAGTGTGATGGTAGTTACCTGGTGTAGCTTTCTCCAATCCCCCTGGAACATCACCTGCTCCATCATCCCAATTCCCCATCATCCTCATCAAGTACTAAAATAGACTTAGAGAATTTCTTGGGGGAGGTCCTATTGTTCCTGACAGGTGCGAACAGACTTTTCACCGAAAAGGAATTTGTTCCAGTTAAATGATTAAAACACTTCACTCTAGAGATGAGGTGTGTGTGTGTGTGTGTGTGTGTGTGTGTGTTTGCGATCTAGACCTCTGACAGTGTATGGACAAGCTACATTAGTGAAGAACATGATTCCCATAGAGCTGACCTTTGTTACTGCATGGACAGGCTAGATTATTGAGGAAAATGATTCCCAGACAGAGGACCTCTGACACTATATGGACAGGCTAGGTTAGTGAAGAATGTGCTTCCCAGAGAGTGGACCTCTGATACTGTATGGACATGCTAGGTTAGTGAAGAATTAGATTCCCAGAGAGTGGAACCTCTGCCACTGTATGGACAGGCTAGTTAAGTAAAGCATGTGATTCCCAGGCAAGAGTCTGGAAGGCCACTGGTAGGGATGGCAGTGTCATTCTCACTGCAGTGGGATTAATGATGACCATGTGTCACTTGGGTGCAGGTAATGTAGTCCTGGTGGAAACTCCTCTATCGTTCCCACATTGTTTAAGGTGGCTCTGCAAGACACAGACCATAAGTGCCCATAAGCTTTTCATTGAATATTTAATCATTTAGTTATTATTTTTATGAATTATTTAATTATTGAAAAAAATCCCAGGATAAGGAGAATCTCCGTTGTAAATGATCAAACATCTGGGCAGCTTCTTTGAAAGAGCACAAGGAATACTGAAGCAACTGCCTTCGCTTTGATTAAATACTATTCTTGGTCAGTAGGGGGAGCACTATCTATACTAGTTCGGAAGATGTTCCGGGTGGCAGTTCTTTTTCCCAGATTAATATCGGAAGGAAAATAGACATTGATTTTGCTTTAAGTATTGGCATTTTCCCCCCTCTCCTGCTTTAGCCATGCTAAATAACATTGACTTTGACATCTTTATATTATGATTTAAATTCATAATTATTTCTCACATTGAATTAATATGTAAGCCTGTTTGATTTAATATCAGGTAATAACAAATAGAAATCTGTACAATACATACATTTTTATATTTACATCTACAGTATCCATTCATACATAAATGAACACTGAGAGTCTGAGATATGAATATGAAACATTCAGTAGTGCCACTCGTGCAGCTGGCAGTTAGCTGTGAATTACCCACTTCAGAACAACTGGAATTTTTTCAGTCGGTGTCATGTTGTTGAAGATGTAGAAATAATTTGTCGGCTCTAGATGTTTTTTCTTTTTTTATATAGAAAGAAAATAATAAATATTTTTTTTCCCCATAGAGAAGCCTGTGTTGGCATCTAACCTTACAGGTGATGGCGCTTTATATTCAGTTTGCCATCAAAACCTAACCTGATATAATGAAGTCATTACATACATATACCTAAATTTCCTCGCGAGAGACCCATACAGTACAATCACACAAGTGATCTGGGGAAAAATGACAGGGTGGAAAACGCTCTAAAAATGACGATGCCTTTAGCATTCCAGCTTTTATAATTGGTAGATATTTACGCCTGCTAATAGAATTGTTTCCTGTTACTGATGCTGTCCTTGCGAAGTGATCGTTCGCCTTCGATACAATCCCTGCTCGGACGTCAGAATTGCAGTGGGGTTGGCAGTATGTAAAGTACTTTGTTGCTGTTCGGTCACAGGTTCCTGGTTTCCCTCCTGCCACTGTGTGTCCAAGGTTCCCACGGCAGCCTGCCGGAGTGCAGGCTGCAGCTAACTCATTTCCTGCCTCCTCGTGTGTAGTGTGAACACAGCTTCAGCACTGACAAGGACACAGCAGATCCTTACCTATTCAGGATCGCAGCAGAGGTCTCTCTCTCTCTCAATATATATATATACACACACACACACATATGCTGCCTTGGCTTCAAGCTCCCCAATTAATGGAAAGTGGCAGAACATCCCTGAAAAATCTGCTGAGGCCCTGATTAAAATCGCACGGCTCGAAACAGCCAAATCGCACCACAGAAATTACCATTAATTGCAATCAGCCGGACAAACCATGGGTGTCCGCGCGGCAAGGCATTTCTGAGGATCCATATGTTGGATTCCATTAAAGCAAAAGTGTGGGCCGATAATTGGCTCGGATCTCCCTCTCTAGTCACGCCATCCTTTGCCCACGTCACTCGAGAAGCCAAATGTTCTTGATTTGCCGTAAATGTTTCACCAGCGAAATTTGCTTTTGCTTGATCTTCTTTCCCTTTATATCCAATGAGTGGTTCAGCCCCATCAAAATATGGCAAATTAATTCAACTATCCGCCCAGAAGATAACAGTAATGTTTTACCTTAGACGAGTCATTAAGAGAAGACTGTCTGTTCCCAAAGACACATTCTCTTCACCCGTTCCTCCTTGGAACCAGAGCTGTGGATTGGTGCCAATGCATCTTTGTATTTCATTAATCTGGGTCTAATTTATGTTGTCTTTGGTCATGCTGATGGATGACGTGATGGTGGCGGGGCTGTAAATTGGGACGCACACGCACATTCATCAGTCCTAGGCATTAACTCTTTGTACTGTAATCACATCTGTCCGTTACAATGGCAGAAGCTAGCAAGAAAGAGAATTGCTGAAGAAGGATGATAAACTACCAGTGGAAGACTTTGAGGCTGACATTGTTACGCTTGTTTGAATTCTGTTGCTATTCTAATTCAGTTACAATACAATACAATCTTCTTTTTATATGACATTGTTGTTATTGTTGTTGTTTTTTAATTCTGCCCCATTTAAAAATAGTTTAAAAGGCTCAGCAGAACGCTGTCTACATGGAAACCAAACCCTCCAGCCTTCAATTAAAATGGGATTTCTCCCCTCACTTCCAACAACAGGATTTCTTTCACACAAGTAAATCACTGCCAAACCCAGAATGGAGTGGGGTTTTTCCCCTGATGCAAGCTCATTAATTCCTTTATTATGAAAACCAGATTATGCCCCCCATCCCTGCCTGGCGGCTGCCTGGAATCTCCACCAGAGAAAGCCTCCGTCCCTCCATCTCCCCTCCAGTGACTAATACTGTGTCTTCTGTCTAAATGAAGGCAAGTGGATCTGTGTTTAGAGAGGCGGTAATCTGTGTGTCTGTTGATGGATAGGCCGTTATCTGCGTTGTCTGCACGCTGAGATTAGTGTCGTGCAAGCTCAGCTCAGCGGTAGAAGAATAGATAAAGATGGGGGGGGGGTGGAGCAGAGGGGTGGAAAGGAAGGAGGGAAGTTGGAAGGGATGGGGGTGGGCCACAAAGGGGATAGCAGGTATATGGCCCAGGGGTCAGCAGAGAGGCCACTGGGCCCTAGCTGTGACTCACATTGACATCCATTAGAAGGTGCCACTTGGGCATCGCCACATTGACTGATCTCCACTCTCTGGCTCCACCTCTCCCAGGTGCGCTCCAGGCCACAATCGGTAAGCCCGAGTAATGGGCGGAGTTATGTGCTGCCCCTTTCCCCATTTCTCATCGCTGTTTTTTCCCACTGAGACAGTGATGACTTGCTTTGGGAGGGCAAACTGCAGTACTACTACAGGGAATATGCTGCTTTGCCCACCTTTACCTATTACCTTGCAAATGGTTCCATAATTATACCAAATAACGTTGCTGGGGTTAACAGTATGCAAAGCCATGTTTCGATGCCCTAATTATAAAAATGATGATGACGTTGTAAAAAAAAAAAAAGATTAAGCAGAAAGCATGGGAACTGTATTATTATAAAATAAAGTGTATTCGCTAATATAGTTACCTTCTCAAGCAACGTATTAGCTGGTACGGAAAC
>JAOVYW010000101.1:2058400-2075771 GCA_025775045.1 Hiodon tergisus
ACTTAAGTCTAATTATTTTTCTGCATTATTTAGCTGTGGGAATGAAATATGATGGAGTGATGTACAAGCAAGTGACACGTGATTTTGTAGCTTTTCCCCCCCCCTTTGCTAGGGTTGTTGAAAATGTCTTCCCTGCTACTTCAGCTAAGTAACCCACATGGGCTAAAGCTTTGAGGAATCATCTTAAAGGACAGACTGTAAAAATTGTGGATTTGTTTTTTGCTCTGTTCTGTGTGCATTAGAGCTTTAGATCAACAAACAGATTTCAGATTGTTTCTCAATGCTGTTGGAGCCAGGGTCATTGTTCCACCCCTTCAGCCAGTGCTCATCCAGGTTAATGTGGCCCAAACTGAACTTGGCAGGGTCCGGCCCAGCTTCAACAAAAATGTATATATGCTGGCACTGTGACTGCAGCATAGAGGAAACTGAAGTTAAGTTTTCTACCCTGGTCCCCATCCCACATGCTATTTGGCAACTCCGCACCCTATAGAAATTCATAGATTCATAAATGACCTAACCTCTCTCACAATTTAAAAATAAAATAAAAAGGCATGTTAATTGCGAAAAAGCAAAGAACCAACGCAAACACAATCCATTTGGACAACCAAGTGGTCCTTAGAGCAGCTATTCCTTTCGTAGCATACAGATGATCCATGCTCCAAATCAAACAAAAAGAAATGAGTCCTGTGCCTTTTTTTTACAGCTTCATTGACATCTATCGTTGTGAAAACAGCTGCAATATCTCCCAAGCTCCCTGGTTAGAACCCTGCGCCAGGGTGACGGGAAGAAAAAAAACATTGTGAGTGCCACAGATATCTGCTGGGAGCTTCGGTATTATTTTAAACTTTTGACGTTGATTGTTTTTAGAGGGTCGGTCGGCTTGGCGTGGTAGGGGAAAGGGAGGTGATCAAAATGTGGTTCCAATCACTCACAAAGATGCTTTTGTTCTCCGACGCGAGACTTTTTCGCTAGTCCATGGCCTGGCCGGGCGTGTTCCATCAGTCTTTCTTAATTAAGCTTCTTATGCACGAGAGGGGACATTTAAAGCTTTGAAAGGAAGCGGTTGTCTTCTCATTTACATTTGTGTTACATGGATCCTATTTCAGTCTTGCTGCAGGTGAGTGAACTTGGAGGCAAAGTGACAAGTATGAATGGGTAACAAAAACACCCTTGATAAGCAGGAATACACTGATTCCGTGTGATGGTCTTCTTGGACATTGTTGTTCATGAGCGGTGAATTTTTCAGGGCGTTAGTGCAAGCATATTAACACCATTTTCCAAGTTCCATTCCTACAAAACAATTATTTCCTAGTTCTCAATGCCTGGTCATTTTTTGTTTTCCATGTTTCTCTTTAGGTTATCCTTATGATACCCTTCTGGTAATGGGGCACACTCCCATTCCCAGAAAATGTTACCTGGTAGGTGATGTGGCCACTCCCGTTCCCAGGACATTCCGACACCCAAGAAAATGATCAGTGTGAAGAAAATCTCTATCTCACAAGTTAACAGCTGAACTCAAGTAATTAAATTCCATCTGCCAGCCACCCCACTGCTCCCGCTGGCTCTTTCTTCACCAGTACAATTGCATTGTCAGATAAACTTTTGGGGCGCAATAGAAAGTAGAAAGGAAAAACACAACTTGATACACATTGGATGGGTTAAAATAACATCCTCTCGCTTGACCATGCTCGCTGAGGCAAGCTGTTTCATAGGTGTTTTCTCAGAGGCTTGGGGAGATGGTGTTATTCTTTCAGCTGCTGAATTGACTGGTTTGTTTACCCCTCCTGGTGGACAGACCCTGTAGCACAGCAGCAAGGGCCCGCTGCAGTGTTTCTCAACTGTGCCGGACTACAACAGTGACAGTGACAAACCCATTCTCAGGTTACCCTGGAAGGGCCTAGATTAGAGTTGACTGACATCTCGCCCATGGAAGGACTGACAACTGCATGTAGGTTTAAAACAGCATTGCTGCACCAATCAGTTTTTAAATGATTAAGCTCTGAAAAGACTCCCACGATCTGCTATACCTACAGTTATGAGTCTGGGAGAACCTTGCGTCCTCAAGATATTTCTGCTATGCCTATAGCTGCAAGGCTGGGAGAACCTTACTCCCTCGAGATATATCTCCTATACCTACAGCTACAGGTCTGGGAGAACCTCACTCAGCCAAGACATAACTGCTATACCTATTGCTACGAGGCTGGAAGAACCACACTTCCCCTAGTAACACCTGCTACACCAACAGCTACAAGATTTGGGAGAACCTAATTTCCCCGAGATAAACCTGCTATACCTACAGCTACAAGATTTGGAAGAACTTCACTTCCCCGAGATATACCTGCTATACCTACAGCTACGAGACTGGAAGAACACCTCTCAGCCAAGATATACACTTTTTGTGTAAACTGCAGAAGCAGTTGCAGAAGAATATGACAGTTTATGGATGGCTGGGTGAAAAAAAGTATTTTACATTCTTCCCTCACTGCAGTTTGACAATTGCAAATCATTTTCCTATTTTACACGCATTAATCAAAAGACATTTCAGATGGCCACTTACAGATTACCAGAATTAATTTTCTTTAAATTTCTCTATTTTAACTTTTTAAATAAGCATTTTCGTTAAGAGTACCTTCAATGAGAAATTACAATATCCTGAGTAGAAAGATTGGATTACTGCCAAGATATTTTTTCCCCCTTCATCTTCTTGAATCTTTAGTATTTTTTGTATCGTAACTATAATCAAAGATGTTCTTGTAAAATATTAAGTACAAACCTGATCACAGGTTCTCTTTTTCCAGGCTGGCATACATTATTGGTATGATTAAGTATTACTCTAGCACATGAAGCACTGAGAAAATTAAATTATGAAAAATTCATAAAAGACACATTTTTTAAATGCACGGCCCCTAAAATGTTTCATCTTTCCATTTTTGGACTAACTTTTGTTTAACTGGAGTCTTGTGATGCATCTCAACGGGACAGTGTAAACAAAACAGCAGCTAGTAGAGCAACCTAAACCCAGTAAATAATTAATTTTCATGGCATTGCTACACAGACGCCTAGGCACACACATACACCACTGCCCCTGTTCTGAGAATACACTTTATTTTGCTTTATTTTGACCGTCCGACCTCGGCTTTGTCCGTGTGGAAGCTGATGCTAGCCCGCTAATTCCAGATGTTTCCCTTGAAGGACTATCCTGACCCCCACTGTTTCAGAGGTGCCAGGATCAGAGGCCTGGATTTCACATCCTATGTGCCTGTTGTACCACGGTGTGTTGTGCGTGACTTGATGAAGATTTTTCCTGTGAACTCCTAAAAAACTAGGGGTACCCTTAATGGAAAGCACCTCTCCTAACACAATGCAGCCTTCTCACTGAGTATGCTTAGATCTCAGAACGCGAGAACAGCGCTGAGTACAGGTTTACAGTCATTTTTCCAGAGAGAGCGTTCAGTTTAGGCACTCACATAACCATCTGCCAGTATATAAAAAATATGTGAATATAAAAAAATTGTTTCCTTTGTTGATTTTTAAATGAGACGCATTATTGATCTGTGCAAAACAATTAATGCTTAGAGTGAACAATGAACTGCCATTAATATAGGCTACCGGCTATACACACTATCAAGGTGAATAGTGGACATCGAAACTGGTTTTCAACGGGGTCATCCGTGCGTGAATCTGGTATGAGACAGGATAAGAGCTCCAATGGGGACGTCTGCGGGACTCCGGTTAAGATCTCCAATGGGGACGTGTGCGGGACTCAGGTATGAGACAGGATAAGAGCTCCAATGGGGACGTGTGTGGGACTCAGGTTAAGAGCTCCAATGGGGACGTGTGTGGGACTCAGGTTAAGAGCTCCAATGGGGACGTGTGTGGGACTCAGGTTAAGAGCTCCAATGGGGACGTGTGCGGGACTCAGGTTAAGAGCTCCAATGGGGACTTGTGCGGGACTCAGGATAAGAGCTCCAATGGGGAAAATCACTATCATACATATCATTATGGATGGTTGTGAATCGTGACGCATCTTGAGAAACCAGCAAAAGAATCGACAAATTAATCGGAAAAATTAAAAATGTACTTCTGGTCACGCAGCTTTGAAGTCTGATGAATGAAAAACGAGCAAGGCGCTAAATATACCCCCAACTTCCTCTGCCCAGTCAGCACAGCTATACTGAACAATGTCTTTACCTTTACAAAAATCTGTAGTCAATAACAGTGGGTCAAGTCAAGCATTTCAGACAGTGTAATAAGTATTTTATTGCATTTTATAATGCCATTGTCAATAATTAGTACAGATTACATGCAACTAGAACTACTGTACAGTTTTTTTATTGTCTGCAGGAACAGACACAAGAAGATTCAGATTACAAATACACAGATATATGTGGTTGTTTTATACAGCATGAAGAAGAATGGCAGTGACTGGCATAAAAAGGGCTATCCAGGTGACAACGACACATGGGTGGTTAGTTGCCTTTTTTCTGTCTTACTTACATCATCTCAAGTCACCCACCTCTTCTCTCCTGGGTCTCAAAAAAGAAAGGTTAAAAAAAATACTAGGTAGAGGAAGTCACTGCTGAAAATGTCCACACATTCGTAAGATACAATGAAAGGAGAGCTGAAGTGGTAGTTACGCTTTGTTGGCCAAGAAGTTAATAGTTTCGGGCAGAGCTCCCTTGAAAGGTTCCCTTTCCTGGAAAACATCACCTCAAAGCTGTCGTGCACTATGGGTAAGGGGTTACCAATTGCTTGGCAAAGTTTAACAGTGCGTTTACCATAAACAGAGTTACAAATATAAACGCCACGTTTGTTCGGTACAAGCTAGATATCACCAAATTTGGGATACATAACAACCATCCACAACCCCTCTGTTGGTGGCCTGAGACAAAATCGTTTTTGAAATGTATTTGGTATTGTGTGCCGAAGAGCATCTCTCGCATAGGAACATTTTACAGAAAACTATTTAACAGCAGTTGTCTTCTCTGTGGACCTCTGAGACTGAAACATCTCAGGTCAGAGAACCTCATGTGGTTGTCCGAGCAACTCTGGGATTGCCAGTGAGTTCTCACTGATACAAAGGGGTACAATCGGCACGGAAGGGCCAATGTCAGCTCCATTGCAATTACCACTAATGCCAATTAGCCCGGAGCGGGGGCCGTGGGGGTTCCTCATTCTATCTGTCAGCAATGCAACGGGCCGGTGTCGTGTAAATGGCACCCCGTGAATCTCAGGGCTCGGAGGTACAGCAACATTCCGAGACTACCACTGGTTAGTGAAAGACAGTGCTGAGAGGTGATGGTCAATGCAGGAATGACTGGGTTTAAAGGGAGTTTGTACAGATATTGGCACCTAAAAGGACCAACAAAACACCTTACAGTTGCTCTTTCTTTAAAGCAAGAGAGGGCTACATATTTTTCTTCAATTTTCTTTCTCTCTTTTTGAGGTTTTGGTCCTGTCTTTGAGAAAAGTCCTTCTGAGGTATCAATACACAATGAATTCATCCTTTTTTGTTTTCTTTTGTTGTTTTTTTCCTTAAAAATGCATAAATGCAGTACAGAGACAAAAAGTATCAAAATAGACCTAACTAAGATAAATATACAAACAGGTGTGTTACCTAAACCACTGATCTAACTTTTATTCTTTTTTTTTTTTAAAGATAATACACTTAAAAAATCATCATCGTCCCAGACGTTTTATGAAGTAAACTGAAAAAAAAGGGAAAAACAAAACAAAAAACTATTTAACCATGATACCTGCAGCACTTGATATGATAAATACATACACTTTAGCATAAGCAATACAGCATGGGCATTCTGAGCTCAAAGCTTTACAATAGCTAAACAGGTGCAGAGAATTAAAAAGAAAAAGGAGAAAAGTTGGAAAAATGCCCTTGAGAGCAAAGCCAAGCGGTAATATACAATAATACATCATAACAACGAGAAGGTCAAAAAGTAACTTAAGTGTTCTGAAGATCTGCTAATACCATCAAACAATGTCAATCTACATCATATAAAATCAAAACCAAATGACTGTTTACAGGTGTACCTTAAAGCACAACTGAAGATTTGTTTAATAAATGCAGCAGTTTCTCTGTTGTGAAAGTCTCAATAAAAATGTAGTATGCATTCTTCTCTTTTACTCCTCTGTGGGCTTGGCTAGCACATGCATTCTGCTTTTCTCTTTGGATAACAGTATTTCCCCCTTTCAGCGATGTCAGCTTGGGCAGGGGTTCTCACCAATGTCAGGGACAGGCAACCACCTCCCACCTGTGTTCCAGCCCACTGAACTAAATGCTCATTGTGATTCTGCTATAAACTGGCACCAAAGTGAAGCTCTTTCAGTGATCTATGGGCAATGTCCAACAAAAACATTTTCTTGTTCTTTAGTCACAGGCGGTTAGTCACTAAAAGCACTCACACTGTATGAATTTAAACAACTGTTATTCCGGGCGTCATACAAAGACATTCAGTGTTTTTTTTGGTACCGCCATCTTAAAGCCGTACTTTGCATTAATTTGAAATGCTGCTCGTTTGAAGCGCATGTGATAATGCGTTCTGCCCATCATGGCATCTGACACCCAGCTGACTGCCTCAATGAGCCTGCTCTAATGACTGGCCATCTCGATTGCTCTTATTGGCTTAAAGTGAGCCTGGTCTTCATTATGCACGCGTAATTATACCACACAATTAAGCCTCCGCATAAAGGATCTGTTTATAGAGAATATGCTAATAGATCACTTAAAGATGGCGAATATGTGTCCTGTGTAGACCTTTTAAATATGTTGACCACTTATGTTTTGCGCTTAAAAGAACTCAGCATTTTGGAGAGGTAGTCATCTTTTTCAATGTAATACGTGTATTTTGTCCTGTTCTTGTTCATGAATTTTGGAGTACAGATAACCAGACAAATCTTCCAGCCTACCACATCGTAACAATAAATTGTATTTTGGTATATTCTATTATCATTAAAGAAAGAAAAGGAAAACAACAATATTGAATGTGGACATTCAGCATCAAACCATCGGCCACAAACTTTTTTTAAAGGAGGTAGTGTTTTTTTGGTCTTTCCTAATATCTTGGCCGTAAATTACAAAGCTGTTACAATAACTTTAATATTTGGGTGCATTTAAACCTCACTTTAAAATGATAAAAACCAACTGCTTTAATGTTGAAACAATTTGAAAGGTTCCTCTGTGAAGAAAGCACAAGAACGGGGAAGCATTTGCATGTGACACAGCCCCCACTTTCAGCTTTCCTTTGACACAAATTTGTTGTTCTGTATCCAAAAAATAAAATAAACAGCAAATATACACTTTTTGCTTATGTATAAGTTGACAGAAAAATGTTTCCCCCACATTTGATGAATCCAAGACAAAAAAGTTAACAGAATCCTAAAAATTCCAGGAAGATCAGATAAAAAAAATAAAAAAACGCCCAATCTTTCTGTGAAAATATTGTCCTTCCACCATTGTCAGGTATTAAGACAAAGGGGGAGGATTCCAGAAGATACAAATGCACGTCAGATTTAGGTGGAGTGGTTTCATTCTCTGCATACGAAAAGCCTGCTTGTTCTTTTTGGTATTTGGTGTGTTACAGAATCCACTCACGGCTGTATGGATACTGAAACAATGTTTAAAAATTGCAACATCACAATGAACACCGAGTCTATTACGATAGCGTCTGGAGCCACATAACGGTATATTACTGTCATCTTTAAGTGCCTTAAGAGGGTAAAATTATTCTTGGCAATCTTCCACCATGAAGCCGGTTCAGGGCTGTGTTTAAAACACCACTGCAGCCTGAGTTTGGGAGGGAGAATCAGTCTTAAGTGCTTTCTGCACGAGGTTTGTAAATACTGCGTAAAGAACGTGGGGTTTTTTGGCCTATTGGAAAAACTTCACGTCAGATAACTAATGTTTTAAAAGCTTTCAAGCAATTCTCTCTCCTCTACATGATATACTTTGGTTTTTGGAATGCTGTGTACTGTAAGCAATGAACAAATCACTGAACTTAAAATAATAACAAAATGAGTAATAATTTAATGAAGAGATCTGAATTCTTTTGGCCATTACTTTAGAGGGGAAATTAAAAAAAGAAACTGAAGGGTTTTTGGTTTACTACTCGTTTCTTTGGTAACCTGTAACAAAAGCAAAATGGGAAAGAAAAAAAACAACAAAATACATAATTCATTAAATTTGGTATGGCACTGCAGAAAAAGTTATGCTTTTGTGCTCACTGACAAAAGATTAAATCTCACATGCTGTTCCAAGAATTCCAACTCACATAGTGAATTGTAAATAGCTCTATACATTTATAAAGTATATAACTTTGAACTGATATTGAGCAAGAGAGTCACCACGTTGGTTACCCACATCAAGAATCCCCTAATTTTTTTTTAAAACAATGGATAGTGTTCCAGGTGGAATCTTCGTGGAATGAGGTAATTCAGTGACTGCCGTTCTATTTTCTTTTTAAAGCAATGCTTTGTATCTTAGCTGATGTTATTAAAAAGAAATATAATTAAAAAAAGTTTTTAAAAAAAATTAAGCGACAAGTATTTCTCTAAGACCTAAGCTGACACAGAGCCTTTCCCTGCTAAGCCAGTTGTACTGTATCGGACCCAAAAGGACAAAACGCGTCCAGACTTCACGGCCATTTCACTCTTTAGTGCGACACAACTTGTGTGTTAATGGGCCCTCAGATCTCACTCCGTCTTTCACTTACTAGACTTCAGAACTTAAGTGCTATTCTCAATAACCTGTTCTTGAAAAGTGAGATATCTAAGGGAACTGAAAATTTGAAGGTGGGCTTTTCTTTGGGGGGCGGGGGGGGACACACACTTCTTTTAACATTAAAAATAACCCAAGTTTGGAATGGTAAGGTCAAGCGATTTAGATAAACAAAAGAAACTATGAGAGACACCTAGCAACTGAAACCACGTCATAATGATAAGCTAATCCAAAATAAACGGCAAGGACAGCAAATAAAGGAAAACAAAACCTAACACACACAAATTTGTTATAATTACCTACAGTATAGTCAACTCTGTCTCAAATATGACATTCCCTCCCGGTCTAACGTGAGCCTGCTTTGGAGGGAAAACTCTTGTCAGTCATGCTTATGATGAAGAGAAACAAAAGGCGAGTATGTCGATGTTATTCTTCCATGACTATTGTTTTGGGAACATTGTTCTTCCATTTCTGTTAAATGAAATATGAAAGAGGATACGCTCCAGCGTGCCGATCCTGGTGGAAACCAGACCACAACAGGCTTGACAAGGTCTGCAGAAGCGAACCGTTAATTTCTAATTACAAAGGTTAACACTGCCGCAACACAAGAACCTAACGGTTAGACCAGCCATTTCTCCAGTCCGGTGATGGAAAGGGAACCCACCACGTCGGTCCCAAAGTCCTCCTCTGTGCCATCCAAAGGTTTTTGCTTCGCATTCCCCCCGTAAGGGATTTTTTCAGTTTAATCAAATTTCTGACCAGTCACCGACTGTCCCAGCTTCCCCTCAAAAAGAAAAGAACAGAAATAAGCAATGAAAAAAACAGGGACACTTGGCTGAGTAAGTCAGGTATTGATCAGTGATTTTGCTGCGTGAACAGATCTCTGAGGTAATCTCGAAAAAAAACTACCGCCAGCATTTCCCGCCTGGTGGCGGAGCGGTGTTTTTCGGGCTAAAGTCACAGAGGTCAGTACCTCGAAGATAGGGTCCCGGAGCTGTATACATTACATTCGCTGTGTGTGAGCTTGCTTTCACAAAGAGTCACACACCTGTATGTATACTGAACTCTGGCTGATGTTCCTCATGCTGGACTATTGACGTGACTCTCCGTGCACGTGTATTGGGTCTCTGTTGATCCTGGAGGGGTGGTGGTGGCAAGATTGGGGTGGGGGGCGGGGGTTTGTCAAGTGTACTTGGTGCATGTGGGCAAGGGGAAAAGAAAGATATGAAGAAAATATATACGCTGGTAGATTCGGAAGCGAATTGACAATGCAAAAAAAAAAAAGGAAATAAAGGTGAAGACTGGGAGCGTGTGACGCATGATGTTCACGCTCCGCCTGGTGTCAGACTGATGTGTGTGAGCAGATACGAGGTCTAACCCTGTTTTTTTTTTTTTTCTTTTCTTGATTTGTGTGTCGTTTCTTTTTCTTTTTTAACTTTACGTCAAGGGGCAGGGGTGCGCTACAAAGCTCCCCATACTCCACCCCTTGTGCTTCCACCACAGCCCTACTCCAGCTCCTCTGCTGGAATCTCCTCTTCCATTTCCCGCTCGTCGCCAGGCAACGCTAGATTCTGGGTGACGTTGGCCATGAGGGACACGGGTCTGCCGTCCTCCTCCATCTCTGCAGGTTCCTCCTTCACGTGGACCTGGTGGCTGGATGGGGAAATGTCAGGTCAAAGCTCTTTACAGATAGGTTGACAATAGTTGTGCTCATGCTGAACTGGGCCTCTTCAGGTCGACACTATGTACAAGCCAAGTGCACGGGAGCCCTGCCATTGACCTGGTGATCGTTCTGGGCACCTGTTTATTCTCCAAGAGTTACCCTTCTGTGCTTCTGTGCATACGTCTGTCACTCAATCTCAACCCAGCCCTTACCATGTGGGTGTGGTGTAAAAAACACATGTTGAAACAGTGGCTAGGGGGGTGGAGTGTGAACGTGGCCTGGGCTCGACCTACCCGTACTGCTGGGGGGAGAGGCCCGGGCTACAGCTGCCATTGCTGTTGACCTGCTCCACGGTGCTGCTGACGTCGTCGTGGCCCACGTGCAGCATGTTGAGGCTGCCGCCGGTGGAGGTGTTCACCAGGGAGGGGCTGTTCAGGAGGGTCAGACTGCTCTCCGCCAGGGCGGCCTGAGGGGGGGGAAACACTGATTCAGCCTGGCTGGCGCATTCAGGTGCAGGCACATCTACAGCTGATATTGAAGTCTGACGCAGGGGGTTGGGAAAACGACAGGGCGTTCCACATAAGGCTGAGCTGGAACGGGTTAAGCACTGACAGCTGGATTCAGAGGAAGACGCTCTGTACCACCGCGCGGCGGCCTGCCCTTATTCAAGACTGGACGGAAATTCAGTCATTCTCTGCTTCCATGGCCAATCTGTGGGTCCGTGTCAGAGATGCATGTACCAGGGAGCTTGGAGGCATTCCTCCACTAGGTGTCTCCTGTACACAGCTGTTTTGCTCTTGGAGCACTCAAGGGGAACCTTGTCTTACAGTTTCCTAATGAACGTTGAACAGGTGGAGACTAAATAAGCCTAACCCATAAAGTGATTTCAATAAATCCCCCTAAAAAAGGCAATAAACAATAGGAATAGGAAAGTTTCACCGTTTCATTTTCTCAAGTTCTCAACAGCTTGATTATCAAGGTCATACAATCTGAATTATTAATGAGTTAAAGATCAGACAACCTTTTGATTATTGTCATGGTTTATATATAACCAGGGACAAAACTACCAAGAATACGCGCTAACGAAAGTGACTACATTAAACAAAAACGCATTAAAAACAATTCTTAAAGAGATGATCTCCTAGATTATAAAAATAGGGATAAAAATATCAAAACAATTAAATAGGTATTTCCTAAAACCTCAGTGGTAGTATTCAAAAGAGAAGCTAATTTACGAGATTTTAGTTCACAGTGAACATAAAAGAATAATTGATGGAATAGGTTCCACAAATACTTTAGCGCATGTAAAGTGTGTAAATACATGGACAAAACAACAAATATCCACTTAAAATCTAACACCAACTGTAAAAGTAGCAATGATGTGCGTGGAATAGCCAGTGAAAAATGTGATCAGATAAAATATGTCATGAAGTCAAACGCCCACAAATACTGGCCGTAATTTTATTCAAACAACGTATGAACAACGTATTGAAAGGTTGGGCAAGCAGGCTGTTTGAGCTAAAATCCATATACATGTATAAGTATATTAAAGAAAATCTTGGTATTTTGGGGAGGATTTTACACTAAACCTTCAGTTTAATGTAAAAGACTGGAGTAGATGGTTTTTATGTGCTCCCGGTGCCAGCTTCCAGTAATAAACAGAGCTGTCAGGAGCAGTTAGAGGGGCTGAGGAGCCTTATATCACTGCCCGTGGCTTCACAGGCCTGGAGCGGGGGGCGGCCCCTAAACGCGGGTCAGCGTCATTAGCACTCAATTGCAAGCGCCGCACACAAATCTTCAAAATTAGATTGCTAAAAGTCCAGCCATAAAAATGAAAAATAAATAAAAATGAACAGCTTAAAAAGAGCAGTCTGCAATCAGTAAAGGTAAGGCTCTGGGCCTTTTTATAAAGTGTTTAACGGTCAATAATAGAAGTGCCATGGCCCTCGAGCTGTGCTGTTAGCCGACAAACGAGGGAGAGTGCTGGTGTGGTCATGCGGATCTGGGATCTCCACGTCGACACTCCTGGACCTGCACACGAGTCCAGCATGGAAGCCCTGCCGTTGACCAGGTGGTCATTCTGGGCACCTGTTTATTTTCCCTCCCGCTCCAGGACCCGTAAGCGACTGGGATGAGACAGTGACCCTACAGGAAGGAACAGCCCGGGCTTCGGTTGGAATAATGTCTTATTAATAGGCAGCTTAGGGCCTGTATTTCTTATTCATGACGGCATTTTAAAGAGGTTGCACTCCGCTAAAGGGCAAGGCGGCCTCACACAGAACCTTGCTGTAGCAGCCGAATACTGTTATTTATACTTCTGTGCGTGTGGGTGATGCCCCCTCGCCTCGCATCTCAAGCCAAGCTGAAAGACAATCTGGATGCAAGACGGACCCTTCGCCTTCTAGACAGGATGCAAAGTTCAGTCGCCACGCAAAAATAATGAAATACTGTTAAATACATTTTTGCAGTGAAGAGGGGAGACCTTGTTGACAAGCTGAGGCGCTTTTTTAATCCTTCACTTACAAGAAGCCTTTTCTGGTGGGGCGGGGGGGGGGTGCCTTTGAACTGCTGGCAAATTTACATAGCAATGCTACCCAGCTTCACAATGCTACCCTGCATCACAATGCTACACAGTGGGGGGCAGAAGGCAAGCGGCCCTCCCTGAACTGGCTGCTTTGTAAAGGCACTGAAAATGGTGACCGTAGCGGCCTGGCCGACCACAGCCAGGGCTGGCATGACCAGAGTCGCACAGTAATTCAGGCCCAGATGTCTGTTTGGCCGCGGCGCAGGAAAAGGGCAGGACACCTGACATCTCCCTTCAGATAACCCCAGGCATTCTCCCACAGCGACTACAGGAAGCCGAAACACAGTGACGTGGCAACGTTGAGGGAAAAGGGAGGGGGAAAATCAGTTTTTTGGTGCTGGAAGCAATGCGAAATAAGAGCTTGACACTGTTGCTTTAAAATGGATTTTCTAGGACAGGCGCTAATTTTATGCTATGACCTTAATTGACAAATACTTGATGCTATAAATCATCTGAGGCTGCCGCTGAATAGGTGGGGGGGTCGTTCGTGAACGTGCTAATTACAACAGGAAATTGATATTAGTGCCCTTGTGCATTTGATCCATCCCACACACACGCAAAAGCAGCTCAGCCGCTCTGCCACTCACCTGGTAGCTGGCGTTGAGAGAGCCAAACCCCAGACCTGAAATCATGTTCTTCACTAGAGTGGGGCTTCTGGAACACAACAAAGAGAGAAACAAGCCATTTTTACCAAGTGCTGAGGACGGAATTCCCTTCCGAGGCAGAGTCCATCATAGACCAGCCCCCAAACCACCCGCTTCCCCTCCCAGCAGGCCGCCTCCTTTGGCAGCCTGTGAGAAGGCATGTAACATCTGGTTGTACAAACACGAGCAAGCGGCCTTTCTTTTGAGCATCTGCTCTGGTTGTGAGCCAAGTACGGGAGACAGGCCGCAAACAGCAGCAACAACCCACGAGCAAAACAGTCCAGCTAACAATGCTAACATCTTCATAGTAATCCTACACACAGGCACCACCCTCAATATATAGTTTCTGTTTGGAGCTCCAGGCAAAAAGTGGCCCTGTGTGTATAAAAACAGGAATGGTACCATATTAGAGACCTTGTGGGCTGACGACTGTGGCATCTCTCGGGTGGGAAACGGGGCAGTACCTACCCGGTCATCTTTGGTGGTCTCCTCTTTTGGTATTCGACTTCGTCCACGGTCCAGACAGCTCCCTTGACGTTCTCCACCCGCACAAAGCACTTGTGCAGACTTAGGTTATGGCGTACAGCGTTCTGTGTGAGTGGGTGGGGGAGAGACAGAGAGGGGGTCACCGTCTGTGGTG
Organism: Hiodon tergisus; assembly: GCA_025775045.1. Classification (NCBI taxonomy): domain Eukaryota; kingdom Metazoa; phylum Chordata; class Actinopteri; order Hiodontiformes; family Hiodontidae; genus Hiodon; species Hiodon tergisus. The sequence goes on from JAOVYW010000101.1 coordinate 2,072,663, forward strand.
CTCCTTGTCTTGACTGCATCGGCCATTCCCTTCTGACATCGCTACGACCAGCAACCCCGCAACGGTGGCGCTAGCACACGACCACTCAGGTCTTTACAGAAAGGCCTTCTGAATAGCACCGTGTTCAGAATGGCGAGCTAACGTAGCACAACGGTAGCGCTAGCACACGACCGCTCAGGTCTTTACAGGAAGGCCTTCTGAATAGCACCGTGTTCAGAATGGCGAGCTAACGTAGCACAACGATGGCGCTAGCACGCGACCGCTCAGGTCTTTACAGGAAGGCCTTCTGAATAGCACCGTGTTTAGAATGGCGAGCTAACGTAGCACAATGGTGGCGCTAGCACACGACCGCTCAGGTCTTTACAGGAAGGCCTCCTGAATAGCACCGTGTTTAGAATGGCGAGCTAACGTAGCACAACGGTGGCTAGCCAGAAATGCTTCTGTGCGACCTGTTCACAGGGAAAAATTACTGTCAGGCCGCACTTTTCCTACCGCACAGATGCAGCACTAATTCAGCTCCATCTGCCGAGGGGCAAGGCAACTTGGTTAGCGCCAAAACATCTCTCAGAAAAAAAAGAAAAGGAAAAAAAAAACATTCCATCTTTGACGCTAAAATAAGAAGATGCACAACCGTCCCCTCCCCTTTAAATTTCACTAATCAGCCACTATCTAGAATAACACCCCCAAGGGAGTCCCGTTCCTTTTCATCTGCTATTTGTAGTTTGTTCATGCCCAATTTCATTACCAATTTTAATTCGTGTATAATTAAATCCTGTGTATTTTTTCTGACACGCTTTTTTAATCCATAAGGGAGAGATGCTGATGCCGGAATCACTCCTAACCGTAATTACAAGTGCCATAATCAGGCGAGGCCTCCCTTCTTTGAATAAATTTCTGCACGCAGGAGCGATGATGCTTAGTTTTGCAAATTAGTATGACCCCAATTTCAGACTGCCACCTCGCGAATTTTATTTGCATTCCCATTCGTGATGAAAGACTAATTCTCCCAGTTAAAACATTAGCAGCAATTTAAAGGGGGTCAGACACCGCAGACACAAACAAAATGCCTCAAACGAAAAGGGAGGCGGGGGAGGTGGGGGGAGGCACTGGAGAGGTGCGGGAACATTACATAGATTGAACCTGCGATGCGGGTGTGAAATACGCCTCGGCTGCTCCAGCAACAATGCCACACAAAGGACAGCGGAGATGGCAGCCGCCCGCCCACTCGCCCGTGGCATCCATCCACCTTTGGCAACCGCTGTTAAACGCACAGATCCATGCAAACACCATCGGTACTTATGAAATTTGCAATGGGGACCTCCTAGGCACTTCTGCTAGACACCTGCGTTGGGAAAAACGTTCTTTTTCAACCTTAACATTTGCTCCCTTCCCTTTTTCAGGCCGTCTAAAAACGTATCCATCCACCCCCCATGCAACTGATCCTCCCGGCCAATCATCAAAAATAATTAATTACGATTAGCCTCAAACACATACAACAGGACCGCCTTTGTTGGCAAGCAAACCACCGCTGTGTTCAGAGGCAGACTGACATTGTGGCGCTAGGATTTGACAAGCGTTTGATGATTCTCGGAAGATGAGGGGCGGGCGAGGGACAAAAACAGGACCAAATCTGCCAGTGACTAAAGCGTCTCAAACATCAGCCAGTAACACGGCCTCTCTGCGAGTTCACCACAAAGGCCCAATCACATCACGCCAAGAGGCCACCAGGAGTCTGAGGAGGTTACAGAAAGACAATCAGAGTGTCCACCTTTGCGGTACAGGGTGTGAATGAAATACAGACGATCATTAAGGCCGACGAGGATAATCTCTCTCCATATTTGATATGGGTGGAAATGATCGATGGAGGAGGAGAAAAAGCCAGGCCCTGGCAGAGAGGAAGCGGCTTCTATTAATTGTTAAATTCCATAAAAGTGAAATGAGTTGTTAAAAGATAGTCCTGGCAACCCCCAACCCCAAGTCTACACTAGGCTCTCTGTGACGAGGCAGTTCAAGGCCATTAGACAGAGGCTCTGCCCAACCCCTCCCCCCACCTCTGCTGCCCTGCTCTCCAGAGGAGCCGACACACAAATTAACGGGACTCTTTCTGGGAACTGGGTCAGCACCTGCAAAGTCTGGGGCTGCGAATCCGTAATGAGGCGCGGTGACAGCCGACGCAGCAGTTAAGTGGGCCTCGCTCCGGACACCTTGTCAGGATCTCAGGGCGCTTTGCCAGGTCTGACCAAGGCAGTAAGGTGGGGAGGAGGGAGCTGACGTAACAGGGCGGGGGGGAGTTTTCTCCTTTTCTCCACCACTTTATAATGATGGTGTCAGGGGTGCGCGTGTCAGTGGACAATGGCGGTGGTAGTGGGCCAGTAAATGGGATGTTATCTATTCTGTGAGGAGGCATTAATGATCAAAATACCACATGTCAGGTGGGCCAAATGGTTGGGACAGTGGGTTGGGACAGGTTAAGAGCTGGAGTGATAGATCCAGGAGGGGGAAGGTTTGGATTAGAGGAGAGGAGTTTTTCACGGCCTGCACAGGGGACGCGTTTCCGGTGGTTTAGGCTACATGTATGGTGGTTTAGGCTATGTGTATGGTGTGTAGTACTAGGGGGGAAAAAGGAAAGGCAAATTCCAAAGGTATGTTGGCAGGTGGTTCTCGGGGTCCCACTACCCCAGGCAGCAGTGGGTTTCGGCAGCAGGTGGCCTAATCGCTATGGCAATAAGGCAGCCTCCAGGGCCGCAGGGGGCGTCGATCAAGGGCCGCAAATTAAATGGGCAGATAAGATGGCGCTTCATTACCCTTAACTTTCTGCTACGCACCTGCAGTCAGATAAAAACACGAGAGGAGGGGGATGGGAAATTGAAGCCTGCAGACAGCCTACCTGGGTATAAAAACATGCTGCTGTGCCAGGTGCTACAGAGACGGGCCTACCTGGATATAAAAACCTGCTGCTGAGCCAGGTGCTACAGAGACGGGACTACCTGGATATAAAAACATGCTGCTGAGCCAGGTGCTACAGAGACGGGCTACCTGGATATAAAAACCTGCTGCTGAGCCAGGTGCTACAGAGACGGGACTACCTGGATATAAAAACATGCTGCTG
>JAOVYW010000101.1:2098042-2108160 GCA_025775045.1 Hiodon tergisus
TAATGCCACACGTCACCGCCTGGATGTTGGGTCCTCGTGTTCTGTGTAATGCCACACGTCACCGCCTGGATGTTGGGTCCTCGTGTTCTGTGTAATGCCACACGTCACCGCCTGGATGTTGGGCCCACATGTTTCAGGAACGCAGGCGATAATGGAAAGTCACAAAGAAGTAAGGATGTTAGTGTCTGACCATGTCTTCTCTAGTTTGATAGTGCTAGTCCTATGACCTAATGTAAATAAATAAGGTTTTGGCTTGTTCACGTATTATTGTTTTATACCAGTTGGCTACAATGGTTTATTGCATTGGAACACTGAAACACAGAAAAGCATAAACACACGGAAAAAACCTGAGAACACGCAAATTCAGAAACCCAAAAATATTGTGTGTGTGTGTTTCTGTGTGGATATTTCTCTCTGGGTTTAGCCATGTGTGCAGGTTATGTGTGTGTGTGTGTGTGTGTGCGTGCGTGCGTGCGTGTGTGGGTGTCTGCCTCTTTCTGTGTTTTTGAGTTTCTGTGTGTGGGGGCAGGCTGTGGACAGGTTTCCGTAGTAACCAGGCAATGCCCCTTCCACAAATAAACACAAACACCTGGCAAGTTCCGATATATCCATTAAGACTGCTCTGGGAAGCTGAAGTGACTCACCTGCCTTACTGTAAAATGTGTTTCCAAATAATTACACAAATTTGGGTGAGGATCCAGGAAGGGTGGGGGTGTTGGCAAAGGTGGTGAAAATATTGAATTTCCAAGGTAGGTTCAAACAATGTAGAAATAGAATGACAGCGCACCTACAGGGTCATTAAACATACACACACTTAGACAGACAGATTCACACGCACACACACACACATAGACAGACAGATTCACACGCGCACACACACATACAGACAGATTAACACACTCACAAGCAACCGCCATCAAGTGTGGGCTTTTTCACTTGCTTGTATTTAGCATTAATTCTAATTATAGTGATGACAAACTTGAGACAGACAGTTCTCAGACAGACAGGTTTTCTGTCCCCGTTTGGGACAACAAGGCAGAGGCTGTACAGCGCCACCAAAACTGTTTGTTGTACCACCACGACTGGAGGCAGCTGATTACCTGCACTTAAAGGAACAACAACAGGTTTTCGGTCCAGGTCCAATTTTAAATGAAATCCAGTTCCTCCCCTCCCTCTCTCGGGGACTTCTAGCAGAAACAGAAAGGGAGGGAGTGAGCCCCACGCTGGGACAGTGTTGCTCTCTGTGCTGGTCACTCCTCTGACCGAGGGGATGGCCTTAGGCGTCTCGAGGTGAGCCAGCTGTGAATGACCTGACCCCCCCAACCCCCACCCACCCACTCCTCAAGCCTGCTAATGGAGGGCGCCCCCAGACCGGCAGGAGGTGGTCACAGAGAAAGAATCATGTCCGCTTATTGCCCTCACGTATCGGACACACAGTTGGAGGGAAGCAGGTTCCTTTCGGAGACAACGACCATGGCGCCATTCAAACAAATCAGGGCTCTGGTTACCGTCTTCAGGCTAACCCCAGTCCTGCGAAGTATGCCGTACTCTGATTGAACCTGGCACACCTGCACACAGGTGGTGACGGTTACTCAAGCAAGAGGGGCGGGGCTGAGAAGTGAAGGACTTCCACCTGACAACCGCCGCCAGCATTCTCAACGACTCCTCCGATGTTTCCAAACCAGAGCGCTTCAGCGTAAAACCCAGGAGAAAGCTTAAGATTCAGTAACAACAGGAATGTCAGCCAAAAAAAAAAAACACTAGACAAAAAAGTATTTAACAGACTATTAAATTGCAGCAAACAAAAAGTCATTATTATTATACTTGAAATTATATTTTAATGTTAAAAAGTATTCCTGGGTGACCCTGGATTATCTCCCAAAAGCGGTTTCCGAGCGATAATGCAGAAGGCCAAAGTCTTCTTCCAGAAACATAATACATTAAATCTAAATACATCTAAATACATTCACTAGGACACTGCAGCCAAGTAATGGCGTTTATTAAATATTATATTTAAAAATAAATCATGTATCAGTACTATAATTTTAGATTATCAAGGAGCTTTTCTTATCTACACTTAACCCAACTTATCAAACTAACATTCAGCTTCCTAACAATCAATCTACCGGCTGTTTAATGCATCATTGTACAACAACTGTGATGACAACTTTCCAAATTAACAACCTCAACTGTTGTGAGTCTGGTTTGTGTGTGTGTGTGTGTGTGTGTGTGTGTGTCGGGGGTCGGTTACCCATTTATGTCAGTTAAAATCAGGAGCTAATGTGTCTCGCTTTTTCTCCACCCCCCACCGTTTTGCTTCATTCCCTCTCCCTGTCCTGATGTGCAGTAAACTGGATGAAAAGGGCCCAGCTGTGTGCCGTTATTGTTAGCATCAGTGGGAAGTGCTGATAGCTTTCGCAGTGAACAAAAGCTGGATGAGAGAGCACAGGGGCGGCCCAGACTCACTGGCTCCACGTGGGGCTTCTCCCACAATCCTCTGCTCTGCGCAGCCATTGTTCTTATGACCCTCCCACCTCCCTGAACTCTCTCAGCGTGACCTGAAGCTGGGATAACAGGATGTTTAGAAAAAAAACGGGCTGATGTGTGTGTGTGTGTGTGTGAGAGAGTGAGTGAGTGTGTGTGTGTATCGGGGGGGGGGGGGGATTAATATTAATTCAATTTAATTTAAATGGAGAGACAGTATGCGTATATGCTTTTGATTATTCCTAAGATCTAAAAGTTCTAAAAGATACTGCTATTCTAAAACATGCTGCTGAGCACAGCAATTCCTCTTGGCACAGGGGGTACATTATTATTAGTATCCAAACACTCATGGTATGCAAATATTCTGAATTGCATTGCCGTTTGGTGCACTAAAAAATATTGGTTTACAACTGCGACCATGACTACTTGAATCGTCTGGTATAGCTTACTAGAACGAAGTGTAAAAACAGCTTTGATGTACTTCGTTTAAACTTCGCGTTAAAACACACTTTTGAATGAGTAGTAATAACTATATAACAACTTTATAATTTCAACGCAATTCATTTTAATTTTGAAAACAACTTAGCCTTTCCTTAAAAGCACTCGAGAACTATGACTGAAATTCAATGCTGTTTCTTCTCTCCGTCTTCTCCTTTCGGAGTTGATGGAGCAAAGCTTGCGACAATGTCCGTCTGCAGGTGTGCAGGGCAGTAATCTCATCAGAGGGTTTTAGGTGATAAATGAACGACGATTTATTCCGGCAGTTTGTTCTCAGGGTCTGCGCTGCGCAGGTGAATGGGGGAGTGTGGGGGCTGCAGTCTGCGGTAGCCATGGAGACCGCCCGCGCGGCGCCAGGCTGACAGCCATCAGGGGACTGTATGAATGGGTGACGTCACGAGGCTGGCGCCTGCCAGTCTGCTTCGGCTTGTTTGGACAATCTGTGGAAGATTCAGCGCGGAGCGGAGCAAAGCCATTTAAATGCGCACACAACGTTGAGCACTCAGTGAAAACATGTGAAGGAATCTGTTCAGCTACTCTCTGGGAGTTCGTTTTAATAAGGGGGAAGGAAGAAGGGGGGGGGGGTGGAGGGAGTGTATAAATATGCAATTTGTAAGCATGAAGAATGTATGGGAATTTATAGGAAACAGCAAACAGTGTAGGCCTAATATCTTTCAACATTGTGACGAATAAACATGCGTAAAATGTTATACGTATGGCGCAAAGAAAATATATTATATTATCTGCAATAACTTCGTGCTATCGGTCGTAGTTGAATTTTGTTTAAAAAAAATTATTTTATTTTTAAACATTCTGTGGTGCCCAGCCGGAACACTGCGATTAAATTAAGGGAATAGGTACATTATATTTTATATTCCTGCAGTTCACGGCGAAGCGCATTTAAAAAAAAGTATTCATGTGAATACATGAGAGTAAATAGTTATATTTTTATGGAACAGAGAATAATGAAGTTTTTTTGTTAAATAAAACATTTAAACAGTAGAAATTCTTTAAAAATTAAACAGTAGCCTAACTATAGATAACGTATGAAAATATGCCCAACTTTACCAAGCATGGCATCTAAAGGCTACATTTTAAAACCTATTCATCCAAAACATAATTGCACAATTTGAACCCCCACCCCCGTCTCGAGGAGCTTTCTACACCTGCAGAGCCCCCCCACCGACAGGACAGCTGGCTTCCCACCAATCACCCATAAAAACACATTTGTTTCCATTTGCCACACAATCCTCTAACGGATTGTAAACGTTGATAACCAACTTTCCGTCTCCATTGGAGGAACCGCAATGCCGGATCATCCCTCTTCGGCGAAAGTTAACTTTCTATTGGTCGTACGAGACAAACGTAACTTTGTTCGGTCACACCCCTAAATCTCCAGGCAAGATAAAAAAGGGTGCATACGAAGCGGCCTGTCATCTTGACACATCTGGGCAAAGAAGTTCGTCGACTAGAAACTTCGCGGCTGTCGTATCTATTCTACCAATTCGGACTGTGACTTACTCTCGTGTGGACACGCAACGAACTAAGACCGTGCAGATCCAAAAGAAGCGGGCAAACATGAAAGAAGCCGGATCCACCTGCGGGCTGAAGAGCAAGGTCGGCGGCGAAGACCTGGTGCGCTGTCTGTCTGACCAGAGCTTGGCCATTTCCAAATGCAAGCTGCCATTGTTGGACGAGCAAATGACCGTCTTCCTCCAGGACATGAACAGCTGCTACAGCAAACTGAAGGAGCTCGTGCCCACCCTGCCACCCAATAAAAAAGCCAGTAAGGTGGAAATTCTGCAGCACGTTATTGACTACATCTGCGACCTGCAGATAGAGCTGAACGAACCGGGAATTACTCTCCAGCAGAATACGAATTCCGCAGCGCACATCCGCTCACCTCTCACTACCCTCAACTCGGAGCTGGCGGGCATAGCTGTTGAGGTAACTTTCGTGTTTTTGTTACTACGTATAAGATTTGTTGTGTACCCAGAACAACTTGTCTCTCTAACTCGCGTTCCGTAGTTGGCTAGACTTTTTCCATCACCTGTTCAGGGTTGTATTGTGACTTTGCCTTAGGCCCATGTATCTCATTACATTTCTCTCCTCAGAAAGGGTGCTCGGATGACGGAATCCTGTGCCGTTAACTTGACGAATTGAGGCATCGCTGGTCAAGAGGCGTCGGACGGGAGGAGCTCAAGCAAGGTTCCAAGGAGTGAATTACAATTACTTTGAAAACCTTTAATAATGTAGGAAAGTTACAATCATCCCTGCGTTACTGAAAACCGCCCCAGTGGCGGCCCGCGACCGAACCGGGACGAACTAAGCGAATGGCGTTTAGAGTCGCTGAATACTGGGTTTTTCCAAGCCGCACCGCTTGTAAAGGAATTCGCAAGAAAGATCGGTTATTCTTTCATTTAACTTCTCTTTTTGTATTGTTGAATTTACACGTAGAGATTTATACATTTTGTAAGAAATGTCAAACTTCTCAGATTTCTGAGTATAAATTGTATTGTATATTACAATGCTATTACAATAGTCATATTGTTTGTTTTTACAATGTACCGAGATTTTTTTTTTTTCCTTAACAAGACAATATTTTTATAAACGAATTACGACTACTGTGTTTATTTATGGGGAAACATCTCGCATCCTTGATGTTGGCTTGTGTCATTTTTTTTTTCCAGACCTACTGATTGCGCAGTCTCCGGTTTTAATGTTGACATAATGAAATAGATTGACTTCAAAACACAGTATAAACCGGTGTAAAAACGTAAGCACAGTTTTTAACAGGTCCTATTCCTACACATTTATTTAAATAACTTTCTGATAAATATATTCACTTACAAGAATGTGAGTAGCTAGAGCCACTGAACGTTTTCGAGTGGACCAGAACTTTGTTTAGGTTAATTTGGACTTCATTAGGTCTTCAGTTAATGGACTTTGAATTTCAGCAAATCCACCGTACATTAACTTAACACTGCCCCACGTAAATTTAAGGAATGCCAAGAGATACACACTACTGGTAACCTTGCTACAAATCTAGACACCGCACTAGTCAGCCTGGACGAAAGTTTTAAATAAATTGTAAAATAAGTCAAATGCATCTATCAATACGCGCGCGTGCATTTATTATAAATGTGTCTAGTGTTGCCAAACATACACACGTTTATTTCTGACTCAATCACATAAACTAGCTCTCACACACACACACACACATACACACACACACACACCCATCAGATAGACTCCGTTTCTTGGCCGCGAGCCCGGGCCATCTGCAGCCCGGCCCAGGGATTACCGTTTGTTAATGTTTAAATCAGCTGTAAGCTGAGGAATGCGGACCTATTTAACCTGAACTTCCCCAGGTGTTGCTGGGCGCCGCTCAGTCTGGGCCCGACTGCCCTTTCCTGCCCTTGGCACGGCGCTATCACACAAAGCAGACTCACACTGGCGCTGCCTGGAAACATCAGCGCTGCAGCTGTACGCGTCGCGTGCAGGGCAATGGGAGAAACGTTGCGCCATAGAGATGGGATAATTCTTCAGATAGATTGCAATGGCATGTAAATAACTGGGATTAACTGTTGCGCTGCTAAACCAAAAATCAATTTGCCATTGAAATAAAAACACATTGCTGGCCGAAGACTTGATGTATATGTTAAGCATAATTACGCATAACATAATTACCTTTTTGGTCGTATTCTGTGTGCGTTTAGTCTTTCAGTTTAGGCCATTTGACTTCATTGAATTAATTCCCCAAACCGTAGCGTTTTATATAACAAGGACCGTTTATTTTATTAGTAGATTATAATAATTCATCTTGTTTGGTTTTTAGTTAGTTTAAATCTTGACTTTTGACATTTTACCCTACAATGTGAACTTCCATCCTCTGCTCAGTTCAATTCAAGGACATATGGTTTAAACTAATATAATCGCGTCCTAGTGCGGAGGATAAAGCGGCCCGCAGAGCTATTTAAATTATAATTCGTTTACCGCGGGGATAAATAAATTTACCACTTTATATAAAGTACGTATTGTTATCAGAATTTCAGGACAAGCTGAAGTTTGACTATTCCTGACACCGTAGCAAAAACAGCCAATGCTTAGTCCTACTGCGCCTCCCCGTGGTGGAAATGTAACGCACAATAACCCCCCTAAGTTCTATAGTGCGGTTTTACCCAACTTTGAACCCTTTGTGAATAGACAGACCCACACGAGACAGCCCGGCTCCTGTCGCTCTCACTGTAACATACACACACAAATCGCACCAAGGTCAGTACAACTTTGATTTGTTAAAAGGGGTGGAATACCTCAGGGCCCTTCACGTGACCACTAGGAGGCCCCACTTAATCTTCTTTTACATCTCCCACATTAGCCTACTTTATTTAGGTAGGCGGTGATATCAGCGCCGCTTTATTAGGAACACCACCCCCTACGTGAAAATGGATCGCTCCAGCACATGGAGAATATCACGGCTGTGGCTTGCTTTATAAAGCCTTCAAAACCCAAGCGACTTTCAGCGTGGCAGGATCATCAGCTGAGGCACCTCCTGCATTACAAATCAAATATGGCCGTCCTTTCTGGGCTTTTCAGGAAGGACAGCAACTTGGGTTTCCCCAAGAATAATGCAGGGCTGGATGGAGATGTGGAAGACCAGTGGAAAGCTACCAGGCAGGCCTGTAACAGTAAAGTAACAGCACAGCACAACTGCATATCGCCCCTAGGTTTATTTAGAGCATTCGCAGGCTTCTTCAGCAACAGTCCGTTTCATTCTATTTTACAAGCATCCCTTGTTTTTTCACCCCGAGGGGCAATTAACCGGTGAGAAAGGCCATGCTAGGAAAAGAATTAGTGAGAAAGTTGACCAGATTTTGGCGGGGTTGTGGAGTAACGCTGAATTGCCTTCTTGGGATGTGGTGTGGAGTAATGCAGTTGCCCAGTTCAGGAAACATACGTATTTCATCATAACAGCTGAAGCAGATGAGAAATAGCTGGAGTTTCAGATGAGACATTTTTTAAATATAAAATTTAATCAATTATCAATGGAGCATATTAAATAAATGTCACATATTTCACACATCATTACTGTCTATCAACAGCAAGACAAACCCAGAACATGCTTGTGAAAGTAACGTTCGACCAGGTCTAACTAGTAAACAGAAGCAGAAGGCCCTTCTCTCGCATTCAGCCAATGGCAGCTAAGAGGGGACGAAGAAAACTAGTTATTGTAGCTAAATGTGATTTAAAGAGCACCAGTACTCTAGTTACACTATGCACTTTAAATTCACAAGCTTCTTCCCGATTTAATCCAGACCCGACACAACCTGGGATGCAGACACAGGCACGCTGAAGTATGCCACAGCAGAGAAATTTTGTGTGGGACATTACAGCTGTAAGAACTCGTATGTATGTGTGTGTGTGTGTGTGTGTGTGTGTGTGGGGGGGGGGGGGGGTTGTCAGAGAGCGAGTGTGGACGTGTGTGTGTGTGTGTGTGGGGGGTTGTCAGAGAGCAAGTGTGGACGTGTGTGTGTGTGTGGGGGTGGGTAGGGATTTGCACAGCAAATCAAACCTCATCGTTGACTTCCCTGAGTCATCCCTCCCCATTGTTCAGTGACCACTGACCTACACACCCTCACAGGATTCTGTTATAAAAGTCTCTCCACTCGATGTGAGCATGAGGTCAGCTGACCTGTCAGAGGACAACCATCCCTTCAGCGGCGTAGCACTGTTCTTAAAAGCGCTAGGGCACCTCTGGCATTGAGTAAATCCTTCTCTCCCATGATTCTCTTCTTAGATTAACTACACGGAGTCATCCATCCATTCTGTGCCCCCCCCTCCACACCAGATCATCACAGAACTGACTGGTAGAGAGGCTACGTGCGACGGGGTTTGGCCCCCCCGGGGCTGGGGGGCTTGCTGGTGGAGCCCAGGTTCACCCGGTTCTTCCTCTTCCTATCCGCCACACTCTCGCCCGAGCGTTTCTCCCGCTCTCTGTCCTTGTCCTCGCCGCCAGCCTTCTCGCTAGTCGTCACCGAGGCAACACTGCCTGCGAGAGGGCGGGAAGGTTAAAAGGAAATCTGGGGCAAGCGGGTCGAGCAGCGACTCTCGGTCAACGTTTGTGGACATTACGTTTTCAACCAGTCAGTCGCCAGTCTCTTTTAATTACAGTGTTATAATTTCTTCTCTGTGAACCCGCAGTTCTCAAAGCATTCATGATTATAGGTAGCACACTCACCTCAGACCACTCAAAAACAGAACCTAGTCAACAACCACACACTAAACAACAATTCTTCTATTAATTTTGGCAACCTGAAGACGCTGTTGTGACAAGCGACTTAACGCTCTGTTCTCTAACAAGCAGGAAGACCTTGCTCCTGTCCCAACGCCACTTAAATGGAAATGCGTAAAAGCTAACCGGTCTGGGAAAACTACTGCTCCTGACAGGATCTGCCAAGATTTATCTCCAATACCTCCACATGAGCCTGCCTTTATGTCAAAAGAATTCACTTGGAGCTTAACTGCTGGATACATAAAGATTTATAGTGTTTTTCAAATTTCTCTCACACAGTAAATGCCAATGGTATTTATTAAATGATTACGGCAGAAAATAACCAAACACGAGCTGAGTCCTAACAGAACCTCAGTCACAAATCTGCCAGGCTTTGCTCATAGTACAAAGTTCATCTTGAAGTCCTGGTTATATTTTCAAAATAAAGAAGGTTAGAAGGACACGTTTACGCAGTCTGCAGTCACCCTAAGAAGGCCCTCCAGTTAGCAGCTCTGTGTTCACGGTGCCCCTCTGCCCATAACGCTCACCCTCTCAGCGAGCCGAAAGGGGAGCCAGACGAGACCGGACGAGACAAGCGATCATTGTGAGGGAACGCCGGTTTCCAACCCCCCAACAGGGTGCCCAATGAGCAGACTGGCACGGCCAGTAAAATCACATTAATCAGAAGCAAAGAGACGGAGAATAAATGCATGCAGGGAGAACCTTCTTCGTGTGTGACAGGCAGATCTGGCTCCTCTTTAGGTTCCTCTTTGACTTCCTGATCCAAGCACAGTTTACCTGTCAAATCAAACACACACACACACACACACACACACACACACACACACACACACACACACACACA
>JAOVYW010000101.1:2145747-2160462 GCA_025775045.1 Hiodon tergisus
AATCACAAACGATATATGTATAAATATAGTAAATTTATATGACATCCCCATCAATGTCATCATACCACTCAAGCTGCAAGGCATTTAATACTTTTTATAGTTAAACTATTTATTTACTCAGCATCTTTTAATTGTTATATCAAGCCGATATGCATAGGCTTTTCTAGCAGTACTTTGTCTTACTGGGGCATCTGTATTAAGACTTGGGCTGGAAAAAATCTAAATCTTAGCAGCCCGAAAGTAGAAGTAGAAGTAGAAGACATAATACACTTATAAAATAAAATTAAACGTAATTAAATACTGTTTCATTAAATGATTGGTTAGCGGGTAGTCTTTGTTGTTATTTTACTGGTCCTAACTGTTAGTCGCCCTGAATAAGAGGGGCATGCCAAACAAACACTAAAAAATCTAACATATAACGCATCAACGTAGCATGCTTACAGAATAAATAACACATTCATTAACTTGTCGGCGGGTTACGGGAAAACGGATTTAAAAAAAACGAATAAAATAAATGACACAAACACGCCATAGTAATTATTATAATATAATTATAGTTGTAATTGTTGTTGTTTAATTATTATTGACGTTATATTTAATTTAAGGAATGTCGCCTACTATATTTCACACTGAAGGTATTCATAAAACAAGATATTTTTACAAAATAATTATGTATTTATATCTTAATAAAATTAAGTTTGCAAAATGCGTTTATATTTTATACATTTGCTTTACGATTGAGTGACTCATGAGGTGGTAATCAGTCAATTCATTCTACGCCTTTCCTGGTTCTGCTGACGGACGCAGAAAGGAAATGTAAGCGAGTGGTAGGGAGCTAGTGTTGTGTAGTAGTGTGACCATGCTGCCGCGGTGGGGGTTGGGACCCGATGATCAAGGGGATGTCACCAGATTTTTTAAGTTATCTCCCACTCTATTTCTCCCCCTACATTTTTTAACTCAACCAGCTCACTCTCGGCCCCATGTATGTTTTTCCCCCACTTACAACAGTGCACGTTTTTTCCGATATAAATACATTTTTACAATTACATTTTCGTAGGTATATTTTATAAATAATTTTTGTTTGAATAATCACAATACAGATGTTAATAATGACGATAATAATAAATACCCTAATATACGTAAATTGTAGAAGTCAACTGGAAAAATTGAATCGCCATTGCTCATGGCAGATAACTAAATATTGGTTTAGCTAACTCAGGAGTTCCTAAACAAAAATACTGCTCACATAGATGGAGATGGATAGATCAGTGCAGTGATCATGTATAAACGACAGCGGGAGCACTTAAATGTGAAAGTGTCGTGGCCCCGTGGCGCCGCGGCCCCTTAATGCGAGCATGCCCCCTTGTGGGTAGTTCATAAGACACAGGTAAGAAGTGCGTTTTGTCGTATTTAATGACTGAGCTGTAGCCTATAGTTTAACTATATACCGGCTTTGTGAACTGTTGAAATACGGGGCGGCTGCCTGCAACTGCAGCAGTCTCGGTTAAGTGAAAACTGTACTAGTATTATATAAATCTGACGATATTGCTTTGAAATCCACGATAAGTTAGGTAAACTTCCCATTCCGTAAAAAATAGTTTGATTAGCTAGGCGCAGTTACAATACAATTGATGTAACGAGTTTTCATTTACCGACAAAGCACCCTTGGATCCCTAACGAAAAACGTAAGTAATGAAATGTATTGCTTTATCAAAAACTGCACCTGGAATGTAGAACTAGGAGTCATATCAAAGTAATTATTTTATATAATTTGTTAGTAAACTACTACGATTTATTTCGTGTGTATTTGTTGGTAAGATATCGTTCTATTTAACTTAACAGGTACCGACACAAGGCACCAAATTACCCTTAATCTTTAGAATTGCAACCCTCTAATTGAAACCGTAAGCATTTGATCGGAAACAGTAAATGTGCTTCACGGAACATTTTTGTACTATTCAATATTAAACGTTGAATACAGCAAATATATGTATCCTGGATTATATCAATAAATGTACTTATTATTTTAGTGATTATTCATACGAGTTTTTAAATCATCATTGTGTAGATGTATTGTGCGGTCACTGTGTTTTAATCTAATTTTATTATCTTCAGTATAAATGCAAGTTCTGATGCAGTAGACTATTTTTAGTCGTTTGACCTTCTAAATAGCTCTTTATTAGAGAGTCTGCATACTGAATGCGTGTACATTTAGGCCTACCTTTCACAACAAATTGATTTACCAGGTGTATAGGTTTTATTCATGTGCACACAATACACGATCATATGTCTTGTCTGACTTGTACGGGAGACATACAGAGAATCTGGAGAGAATTCGTTTTAGCGGGAACCTCGTTAATTTCACACTTCTTCCGCTGTCTACGTAAAAGATTAAAATATTGCGAAAGCCTTGCATACTTAAAAAATCTGCGCCTATATAACGAAAAACAGAAATACAAAGACTTTAAATTTACCTTTCCGATATGCTTAAATAGTAGACTATTTAATTAATTAACAACGTTATTATTTATCGTTACAAGAGACTACAAAAACATTATCATTACAAAACCTGTTAGACGTCCGCAACCACGTGACTAAATCGATGCAGAAAAATAAATACTAAAACTAAATACAATGTCTATTCACCAAAGGTCCATAAATATCGCACAACTTACATTTTGGACGTTTACGATTCACTTAAAGCGTTTACTTAATTTCCTTAAAAATTTGATATCGTATAATCGAATACTAAATAAATACTAAAAATGCCCCGCATATTCCACGACTATTTTTGGAGGCTGTGGGAATAAGTATAAAAAAGTAACATAAAAACTAAAACCAAATTTAGCAGTTTTTAAGAGTAGGACAAGACCATGTCCATAACTCAATTGCAATAATAGATATTCAAAGCGTTCGTAAGCCATTCTTGGCCACAACCTCGGCTCTCCGGCGTTAGTTTACTTACCGAATAATTGAAGGTCACTATCTGTTGGACACATTTTGTAGCAGAATCTTTAGCTCGGTCAATCGAGGACTATCGTTTTTTGAAAATCTTTTTTTTCCCCTCAAAGTGAGCAGAATTGTCCCGAATATTTCAGGAAAATCTACTTATATAAACAAAGGCAAAGCACCAATAAACTGCTTCACTGTTAAAAGTAATTAATCTCGTCGAAAGAAATGGTTCCACTGACGCTACATCTCAGCACTTTTATACTCATTACTGCGGTAATGAAATTTGAAATAAATTAAATGAAAAAAACTTCCCAACCGTCCGCCAACTGTCTATTAAAAATATTTAAAACATTCCAGTGAATGCGAAGCTCTGCGTTTGCAGATGGCGGATATTTTTTTTCTTTTGTAATAAACCACTAAACCGTGCCCCTTTACCAATTAACGCCAATTAATAAGGCATCTGCTCTGAAAGAAACCACGTAACTCAGATTACTAGGCGTGACGCATTACCACAAGATATAAAACTCATTGTTATGTTCACTACAAAAGGGGCAATGCGGTCAACAGATAAGCGCGGCTCACCTGTTGCGGTGGTGGTTACGTAACACTTCGCCAGTCTGCCAGTTAAGGCCTGAGTCATAATGACAAAATGTAATGGAGGGTTCCTATCTTTTCCCAGAAATGACTAAAAACCCGCGCACGGTGAATGGGAGTGGGTTACTTTAGCCTGCAACACGAGCCTGTTTGGCAGCTGGCAAAGGTACCCACGAGTCATATGCGACTGGCCGAGGCTTCAGCGTCCGCCTAAGTGCTTTAGGAAGTGAATTCTTCCGACTCATTCCAGAGACACGAAACCCGACAAATACGTCTCCCGTTTTAATTGGTTAAAATCCTAATTAATTTAAACGGTATATGTAATGATTTGCACACATTTCGAAAACTTGTTAGGATGTATTATCCACTCAAGGTCTGTTTGTTTACCATTGAACAACCCATAAGTAAAGACATAATTTACTGTTTGATTGAATAGTGCAAAATAAATGCTGACACAAAGCCTCCCAAACAAAACGTAACCGTAATGATCTAACCATAACGCATAGGCCTACTGCACGATAGATTTTAAAACGCTCATAAAAATTTCCGTTGATTCATTTGTTAATAATCCAAATCCAGTTTATTAAAAAACGATTAGACGGCTTGTCTACTCGAGAATAAATTGGATATAATTCTCCAATATTTCATTCTTATACTAATTCTATGAGAATTATCGTATCTGCTACACAGACTTAAATACGCACCTAACGTTGCTATGTGAGAATTCCGCCTATGAAGATCCAGTTTTGCTTCTAAACGATGTTATAACGGTCAGATCACGTACTTAATTTCGGTTTGTTGTTATTTAGTCATTTTCTGGTTCGGCAGTCGTACCAAAATATGACAATCTCAATATTATACAGTGGTGTACTGCCTAACTTTTTCATAATTCCTCATAATCTTTATATATAATCTTCTAATATGTTATGAAATGGCCTTAGTCTCTGTCGACACTCTCTCTGTTGCTGGATAAGCTACATTTCTATGCTGATTGGATATAGAAAGTACTTATGTTTGCTGGGGGGCTGAAATGAAACTCAATGTCGAGTAAAGGCTTGATATGTGGGTGGCATCCCACATAAATTAAATCCCGCAATTAAATGCAAATAGATATTTAGTCCTGTTAAAAGCATCTTCAGGCACATCAGGCAATTCGGCCCTGCCATTTTGTAGTTTTACTTGTAGGTCCCCCAACCTTTTGAATAACCATATGACAGCGGCTCACATTTTTGGTGCCAGGGCAGTCAATTCCCAGAGCCACAGTGGGGCGATCAGTGATCAGACCCAACGTTTGATGCCCTACCCTGAGATCTACCTTGATGGTGTTTTCAGGTGACTTCCATCCTCCCTTACCCACACTTCTCTGCACCTCATGTCAGAGATTTTTACGAAGCCTATAGTTTCCGTGACTTCTGAGGTGAAGGTTAAACGTAAGGTTTTCGGACTCAGATTGTGGTGACTGGCGACGGTTGTGGAAGACAGGCAGTCGAATCGTGAATCGTGTCTTTCCATAATTTATTCTCCCAACGGTCTCCTGACTTGAGAATCAGGAGAGCTTGATGAGTAGTCCGTCTGATACTAATTACTAGTCTCCCGGCAACAACTTGCAATGCAGAGGACTGGCAGCCTGTCAGTCGATAGAGATTCCAGGCTGATTCATTAGCCGCAAACGAGAGCTGGAGGGCAGCAGAGAAATAGCGGGAGATCATAAATGGAATATAGGTGTTTGTCTTTCCTGACCAACAAGTGTTACTACGGAAGCCATTGTTATCATACATCCTGTCGATTCAACAACACAAAATAATGTAACTCCATGCCAAATTTTAAATATTTGAATGTCTGAAACCCAATAAAAAATCTTAATGCACTTATTTCAATTTTCTGTGCCAATTATATTATCTCAGTTTATTTTAATTATTATCGTTAACATTTTTGTTCTTGAGTGATGAGAGTTCTATGTATTATATAGATATACGTTTTATACGTTCACAATACCTGTAAAAACATGCCACCCCAATAAAGCTTGAAAGAGTTGAATTGAGAGGAGATGGGGAAAGCATTCCCATGTTTATTCGTTTAGCAGAGATCCTTCTCCACACTGTCATATCTTATAATTTTACATATCAATGTATATCTATATACATTTATACAAAGCAATAAGTGTGTGTACCCCTTGGAAAGGCACAGTGAAAAATCCGCAAATGTAGTTTATGTAACCATTATTCTACATTCTATTTCCTTGAAAAGAGGAAGATGAGGAGGCTTCAGCACCCTGGACAGCGGCTCCATTTGAGTAACGCGGGAGAGGGGAAAAGGAAGCGCATTTAAAACACGAGACAAAGTCATACAACTGGTTCCGAAGAGAAGGGTCACGTGATGGCGAATAGCGAATGACAACTACAGTCTGCTTTGCTTCACCCTATCAGAAGACTGCTGGAGCCCAGGATTACCACCGATCCCAGTGTTTTTCATCTTTCCGCTTATATTACACGCTGATGTGATTTCGTTCAACAGAAACAATATATTTAACTTGCAGGTCAATTCTGAAATCTCCCCATATACACAAATATAGCCTGGGTACAAGAAAAAATCTACCAATCGAAAATACACTACCAAAGACGTAAGTTGTGAGACCACAGATCAAAGTAAGGAGAGATTTATTTGACGGAAAATACTGAGGCTGAATTCTATTACAGCCGCAAAGACTGGCTGATCTGTTGCAGCTTCAAAGTCGTACTTTATTTCACACAGTTCAAGGCTCCCTCTGCTGGTTACAAAGTATGGTCCGTCTTTTCTCCCCAATTTCGAGGGCCGGTCCATTTCGAGGGCTGGTGGGCAGGTGGACCAGAACATTTCAAGGGCCGTAGGACCAGTCCAGTTTGAGGGCCGGAGTGTCAGTCAGAAACTGCTAATGTTATCATAGTTTAAAATTACTAATTTATTTAAATATTTTCCTTCCTAGCTCCATTTGCTAATGTGACAATACGCTGCCTCACAAATTCTTCCTCACCGGGCTATTTGTTTTTTTTCACATCACAGGTCACATCACATTTTCAGGTCACATCACAAGGGATCCAGGATTTTATCGTACGCAGATATCCCAACTCTCCCGGATGTTCCCTGACGGAACTCCTTAAAGGCACCCTGACGCCCGCAAATTATATACAAAATCCCGGAAATCGATTTTATTTTTATAGAGAGAGAGAGTTCAATGGTCATTTCTAATGGTAGACGTGCTCGTCCGAGAGAGCGAGTGACAGATGAGGTGAGAGAGTGACACAGCGCCCGTCCTGATTGGTCTCTCTTTGTGCTAACTAAACAGTTTTCTCGGTAGGCGGGCTTTAAAGTCAACCCCTCTCTCTCTAGTTCATCCATCAGTTTTGTTGAGTTTAGTGTCTGCAGCGCCATGGCAGGGTGTCCAAATAAAAAAAAAAGAAGTACAAAACGCACTTCACCCCAGACTACACTAAAGTTTACCCATGTATTAAAATTTCTCAAGTGCCCATGGTGGGTTGAATGACTGCATAGCTAACGTTATTTTAACTAGCTGCTATATAAGGAGCTACTGTATTGATGTCTAGGTGATGAGGCCAAACTCCCTGTAGACATGTGTAAAGTAGTTGTTGAATAAAAAATGACTATATTAGTTGAATAATACTGTTATTTAACATAGTATAATTTAATACGAAACAGTGCAAGTACATATTTTAATGTCACATTTTCTGCATATATACCAGACTTAGATTAGGTGAAATCACAAAAACAAAGTATGTATGTAACCTATTACATATGACAAAATAATGAGGATACAACTTCTGCTTTTATTTATTTTAGGGGCCACTACATATTAGGGAGGCTAAGTGCAGGGACGGCTGCTCAAGTATTTCACAGTTCTTTTCAGCATAAAACCAAAGTCTGACAGAGAAGGTCACTAGAGCTGAGATGTACTTCACATCTTTCATTGTTGAGCAAAACCTGCCATTCCAGGTGTGTAAGCATGCAGGCAAGCGATTCAAAATGTTTCCAGATTCAGATATAGCAAAAGAACTATGCCTGCTCATCAACCAAGACAGCAGCTAATGTGAACATGGCACTGGAATCTGAATGTTCAGAGGATCTGTACGAGAAAAAAGGCCATACAGTATTTTGCTGAGGAAAGCAACGATATCATGTGTGAGAAAGAATGTGCCATTTTAGCCAGGTACTATAATGAAACACAGGATAAGGTAACAGTTTTGTATACATTTGTAGATATGCCGGTGTGCAATGGTGCCAAAGCTGAAAACATATTCAACTGCATTGCATCACCCATGCATGACAAAGGCCTTGAATGGTCTAATTGTGTAGGATTTAGCAGTGACAACTACAATGTGATGATTGGCAAAAACAACTCTATTATAGTGAAAGCACAGGCCCCTCATATTTACAGTGTTGGCTGTCCAAGTCATCTGGTCAACATTTGCATGACATGGCAAGCTCCTGCATGACATGGCAAGCAGCTTTATTAAGCTGAAGGTATTGAGAGAACACAACATTCAGGAGATAAGCAACACTGAAATTAACCTCCCAGATGAAGAGCTTTTATTGGGTACCTGGCAAGGAGGCCGTTGCTAAGTGAGGAAGGACAAGAGATGCCCCCTTACAAGACAAAGCAGTTCTTTAAAGATGCCAGAGCTCTGTCAGGAGCTTAAAAAAAAACTTAGAAGTTCCTAATGAGAGACCAAATCTTGAAGAATCTGTCAGCACCTAGAGCGGGGATTGTATCCACTAGATAGTTGGTTTTGCATTGGTCAATATGGAGAACCAAGATGAGGTGAATCCAGAGCAGATTTTGATTTTGGCAGAGAGATTTCCAAATGTGATCAAGACAGATGCCAGAGAACAGTTCCAAGTCCTGGATTATGTGTTAACTAAACCTGGAGGGACTGGTGCCAAACTACAAAAGTTTGCCAGTTGATTAATTCTGGGGGAAGCTGTCCAAAGTTAAATATGTGAGCGTGTACAGTAGCCGGTGAAGCCACCTCCCAGAAATGAGTTTTTGCAGGTTGGACAAGAAGGCGGCAAAACAGCCTCTAGGCAGGGCTGGAAAAGGAAGAGAGAAAAAGCACAACGCTGCAAAAATCGCGGCTTTTGCTGTTAGCCCAGAAGCTAGCACTAGCAAAACGCTGCTATGAAGATAAAAATAGCATTTTAAAATGAATCTCATATAAACACGTGTTAAATAAGAATAAATATCACTAGTTTGTGCTTTTTTCTTGGAAAATATTAAAGTCTGAACTGATTTACAAATAACACTATTGAGCACACCAGGTGGTCTTGGACGTGGATTAATAAGTATGAGACGGTCAGTATAGCCAACAGTGAAGTAATAAGTAGTTATTTGATGTTTTATTCACGCTTTGGTTTATTGACTGCTTTTGCTTTTGTGGTTATCTGTTGTTTGATAGAGAACATGATAGGATGTTGGTAATATGTATTTATTTTTATTTTTTAAATAAGCCAACACGGGGCAAATGACGGCAGCATCGTAATGTACACGTGTACACTTCAGCATGTGCAGTTCTCTGTGATATTTCAGTCCTTTTTAGTACCCCAAGTTCAGACTTTAAAACACACAGGGTGTCCAAACGATCTAGAAATGACTTTGAATGTACAGAAGTTCAAAGATGCCAAACTTCTATGTGGAGCCCTGTATAATATAATCATCTCAGATGAATCTCAGATAGCACCGAAGTAAATGTTATCATTAAAGTGCTTATTTTCCCGTTATTTTTTTCCAATATACACATTGTCTTTAATTCAGTTAATGAGCTCGAAACATTCTCTAATTATGGGTAATTCCATAACTAGAACACTGATTGTAATGGTTAATCGTTTTGGGTATACATTTATTTTCAGTCTTAAGCAATGTATATGATTTTTGTTGCTTAGTTTTAAACCAGTAGAGGGAGCTGTAACCTAAAGTAAACGGCGGACAGAAGCGTAACGATCAATTGGCACCCGCTGGTCTCAGGTCAGTGACAGCAGAGGAGCCTGGCTAGTCGCGGTAGACGCATTGTCTTGTTAACGCAGTCTTTTGTTTAGCACAGAAACCTTTCTTTGGAAACATAAGATGGATGCAAACTATTGCTGCTGTTCAAATTTAACAACAAAAGAGACACTCAGAAACCCTTTGGATGACTAGGTTGTATTTGATATATGGCATAACTTACCAATGGGCGAAATGTGTTGACTCATGTAAAATTTATGTAAAAAATAAGCCTGGAGCAAGGCACATTGTTCAGTCAATATTCAGCCTGAACAAACAAATGAGCAATGTCAGTCCCTCTGGACTAGAGCGTGTGCTTAGCAACAAAATACATAATATATTATATACATTATAAATATATATTTTAAAATGTACGCTTTTTTCAGTCGGCGAGTAAGTGGAAATAGCAGTAGCCAAGAATGCCAAAGTGGTTCACATTGTGCTTATAGCTGCGTTCTCTGGCATGTCGCATGAATATACAGGTGCATCTCAAAAAATTAGAATATCGTGGAAAAGTTCATGGAAATCAAAAATCCAGTATCTGAAAATATTAGAATAAATAATGTATAATACAGAAACCGTGCATACTACCGTGCATACTGATGTGGTGCGAGTAAAGTTAGACGAAGATAACAAAATAATTTATCCAACAATGGTCAAAACAGGATTAGCAATCTGAATAATTAGTATTGCATAGCCAAGATGGTGCATAACCAAGATGCAGAGACAGGATCCATGACCAGGTGTGTGTTATTTCCTCATTATTTCACTTACAAGTAAGCAAATAAAAGGTCTAGGTTTTATATTAAATGTTGCATTTGGAATCTGTTGCTGTTAACCCTCAATGTAAAGTCCAAAGAGCTGTCACTGCCAGTGAAGCAAGGCATCATTAGGCTGAGAGATCAAAACAAACCTATTAGAGAGATTGCAAAAACATTTAGTACCAAACCAATTATTTGGTACATTCTTAAAAAGAAAGAACGCACTGGTGAGCTCAGGAACACCAAATGGCCCAGAAGACCATGGAAAACAACTGTGGTGGATGAGAGAAGAATTTGTTCCCTGGTGAAGAAAAACCCCTTCACAACTGTTGGCCAGATCAAGAACACCCTCCAGGAGGTAAACGTATCTGTGTCAAAGTCAACAACCAAGAGAAAACTTCACTTGAGTAAACATAGAGGGTTTACAGGATGTAAACCATTGGTAAGCCCCAAAAACAGAAAGACCAGAGTTTGAATTTCTCTCTTTTTTTTTTTTTAAAGAGTTTGCCAATAAACACCTAAAGAACCCTGTACAGTTCTGGAACAACATCCTATGGACAGATGAGACAAAAATCTACTTTTACCAGGATGATGGGAAGAGAAGAGTATGGAGAAGGGAAGGAACTGCTCATGATCTGAAGAATACCACCTCATCTGTGAAGCATGGTGGAGGAAGTGTTATGGCATGGGCATGTATGGCTGCTAATGGAGCTGGTTCCTTTGTATTTACAGATGATGTGACCGCTAACAAAAGCAGCAGGATGAATTCTGAAGTGTTTAGGGTGTTTAGATATATTATCTGCTCAGCTTCAGACAAATGCTTAAAAACATGTCTAGAACATGAAAGGCTTCAGAGGGGATGCCCAGAACACGAAGGGCTTCAGAGGGGATGCCCAGAACACGAAGGGCTTCAGAGGGGATACTCAGAACATGAAGGGCTTCAGAGGGTTCAAAACTGGTGGAAAGTTACGGAAGACACAGAAAGCAGTTTTGCAGTGATTTACTGGCTTGTCAATGGCCACAGTTAATTTTAGTCCAGTTTTGCAACAGTGCATTTTTTCACATCTCATGCCCAACAGACCGACCAGCACCATGTAGTCATGTGAATAAAGCCAGATGGATGCAGGTCTCAATGTTACTAATTGAGTCAGAATGGAGACAATGAACGAGGAACTGGAGACAATAGACAAGGAACTGAAGAGAATGTTATTTGTCTCCAGTTTATTGTCCAAAGAACTTGAGACAATGGACAAGGCTTGATTCAGGCCACAGATTTAGCTCTCTGAGTGCTCTTTACTCATGGGCAGAATGCGATGGGTCGACAGAAAGAAGTACAAAACATTCATGAGAGGCGATCACAGTGCACAAATCGGTTCTGTACTGAACCAGTGACATGTTAGCAACCGTGAACCAACGCTATCCAAATCTGACTCTAAATATTTGGACTGGCAAAACCATCCCCGTTTCAGGGGAGGGATTCTGACGGACATTGTGCGCCAAGCTTGTGCACTAGCATCTCCAAAAATCCGATCTTAACAAACCACTTCAAGTGTCCGCCTGCCTTTCAGAACAAATTTAAAGCTTAACAAATGGAAAATTGAGGGACCAAAACATCAAGGCATGTGAAGGTTGAAGGGTTACTCCAGAGGCCCGACCGCAGTGCAGTGCCCACAATGACAGTGACAAATCACAGCAGAGAAACATACTCATCACCCTGAAAAATGACTGTGGATGTAACAAATCCAGTCCCAGGCACTTTAATCCGGCAACTCAATCCTTGGGTGGGGCTTTCCAAACTACTGAAAGGTTTGGTTTGTTTTCAGTGTTTGTTCTGGGGACGTTACATTTGAGAGATTTGTCGTCTTTATGGGGCCAAACGTTGACGTGAATTTAATTTATTCGAAGGTGAAAAATAACAATAACCTTGTATGCAACACCAAAGTGACCCAATGAAAAGGGCTGCACCCCGAGCTACAATGGTGGAACCAGAGGAACTAATAGGTCACGCAGCTTGAGACTCTGCAACCCAGCCTCTTCACCGTCACAAGCAGCATCACGCTGTTTTATTAAAAACTTCCGGCCAACAAGTTAGAATGAATAATGGATGAATGTGATGAGGACGGTTGCCCCGCAGCTCGCACCAGTCTCTTACCTCACTTCTATCACTGCACAACCGGAGACTGGAGCACTTGAAGCCCAGGGGAGATGGCAGAGATCTCTCTCACAGGCAGACCAGTACAGTCGATGTCAGAGATATAAATGATGTGACAGCTACTGTGTATTACATTCATTCGCCTATTGGTTTGTGGCCTGTTTGACAGGCTCAAAGTGAGGCTAGCATTTGTGCCGCTACACTAACACTGACGCAAGGGCCAGGGATCATGCTAAAACTAGACGGCTGGAGCTTCAGTCTGACAGACGGTATTCTCTCCGCCAGCCCCCTCCTGTAAGGGCTCAGATGTGTGTTGGCGATATGCAATATAGTACAGTAGTAGCATTATCTTTTGCAACACTTTGGCTCCGTTGCTAAGGAACAAGTTGAAGAATGTGGTGAGTTTGTGGTTTACAGAGGCAAGACATCAAAGGCTGAATTAATACAAACCTTGAAAAAGAAGCTTGGATGAGATTACCCATAAGCTTATGGGAATACAATTTCACCAAAATCTCAGAATCTCAGAATTCTGAAAGTAATGCTAGGAAGTCATACACATTAGATTTGTGATTAAATGTGATGTGACAAATACATGGGTGTTGAGTGAGTGCCATGCAACAACCCCGCTGCCTTCACAAAGAATATAACCACCAAGGCCAAGGCGAATATGTGATCCTTTTGAATAGCCGCCCACATAAAACACTAAGAGGGACAGAACTACATTGCTACATTGCCACGATTCCAGGAACTCCCACATAATGGCAATATCCTGGCAAGATCATGTCCACTCACTACAGTGGCTGTTATTTTGGATTGCCTTGGATGGATGAGATCTCCTCCCTACATGCACCACTGCTTTAAGGGATCAAAAATTCAATTTGATGAAGAACTGCAATTGAGATGACAAAAAGATTTGCATGATCTTCATGCAACCAGCATAAGTGACACTAATCCCCTTCTACCACATCCAAAATCTGAATTTTGTTGCCATAACCACCACAAAAGAGGAGTGCGATAAAGAGCTGCCTTTTTACATCCTTTGATTGTTTATTGTTATTTCCATCATTATATTCCTCTTCATTGATAAATCTGTTGGTTACCATCATCATTATAATTTAGTTGCTTAGCAGATGATTTTATCCAATGCAACTTAGAGAGCTTACTATTGCTACATTTATCCACTTCAACAGATGGATATTTAATGAAGCAATTCAGGTTAAGTACCTTGCTCAAGGATACAACGGCTGGGTTGGAACTAGAACTGGCAACCTTTCAGTTACAAGCCTTACACCTTAACCACTACTCCACCACATTGATAAATCTTATTACCATCATTATATTTTTCTTCATTGATAAATCTTGTTTCCATCATTATTGTATTCCACTTCATTGATAAATCTTATTACCATCATTATATTCCTCTGCGCTGATAAATCTTATTAATTATTACCATCATTATTATATTCCTCCGTATAAATAATTGATTTGATTACTTGTTTATTAACTCATTGACTAATATTATGGCAGTGTGGTGCTGTGCTAAGGGTGTTCACCGGTAGATGCACAGAAGACACAAAGGATAGAGTAGGATAGAGTAAACTTGGGGCTGTCGGCCCCTTTTTTTACAAACAGGGTGAGGCTGGGTAGGAATGCCGCCACCACGGACAAACTTCAGAAAACATCCTTCTTTTCGTTGTGACAGACAGAAATCTGTACGCAATGTGTTCAAATGATGTATGTATTTACATCACTATTTTTAATTGGGGGCATTTTATACACCCACACGGCACCTATAATAAATTAGGACTAGGTGCAAGGTTTAAAAGAACTGCTGATTTTCCCTGTGCAGAGAGGGAATGTGTCTGCGTTTTGGCTTAGAAGAACTCCATGGCTGTCGGGGGCTGGAGTCTCTCTCACCTGTCTCAGGCTCATGGCTGTCGGGGGCTGGAGTCTCTCTCACCTGTCTCAGGCTCATGGCTGTCGGGGGCTGGAGTCTCTCTCACCTGTCTCAGGCTCATGGCTGTCGGGGGCTGGAGTCTCTCTCACCTGTCTCAGGCTCGTGGCTGTCGGGGGCTGGAGTCTCTCTCACCTGTCTCAGGCTCATGGCTGTCGGGGGCTGGAGTCTCTCTCACCTGTCTCAGGCTCGTGGCTGTCGGGGGCTGGAGTCTCTCTCACCTGTCTCAGGCTCATGGCTGTCGGGGGCTGGAGTCTCTCTCACCTGTCTCAGG
>JAOVYW010000101.1:2205376-2220622 GCA_025775045.1 Hiodon tergisus
GCGTCATGGAAACAATTGGCTGCGAGCAGAAGTGTGCGAGGATGGGGGTGAAGGCCGTCATGGCTCCCCATGCTGCAGCGGACAGCAGGAGAACTTTCTCGCCACCCACCCTATGTGGAGTAAAGCAGAACTACCATCAGCCTTTTGTACTGCAATGGTCATACGTCTTGTTTCACAATTCCACGGAATCTATCACAAAATGCCATCTCCATGCATTATGTAAACGTCACAAATTGTCTAATTTATGTGTCAAATATGGACTTTTATTGCTCTTTTTCTTTTGTTTACTTTATACGTTTTACAGAAATCTAAGAAAAAAGGTGCTACAGACTACATCCTTCCACAACTGGTTTCTTTTTTATTTGACAACAGGGAATTTAAATAGGCCCACAACACATTCAATTTTCCAGAACTAGAATGATAATGATGTGTAAATTGCAAAGATATATACGGACCATCCTTATTTTATTATTATTACGACTTGGGTTTTGGATCATGCATTAGTTTACTCACACCCCCAGCGTCACAGAGATCTGAAGTCAAACCTGAGATAAAAATAACGAAAGATTTGCCCAGGCAAATCTACCACGAACAAATCCATGTGGGCTAACAGTAGGCTCTGCATTGGTGATAAACAAACCCTAACAGGTGATGAAGGTCTGCCTAGGCAAGTAAATAATCTCCAAGGGCGTTAAAACTCACCTGTCACTAACATATCCCCCGATGACCTGAGTAAAGCAGTAACCCCAGAAGAAGCTGCCCAGCACCATGCCGGACTCCCTCTTGCTCCACTTGAACTGGTCCGCCATGGTAACGGCGCAGATGGGCATAGCCACCCGTGCACAGTACAGCAAACACGTTCCCAACAGGAGCACCACCGTCCATATCCGCGCTAATGGCCTTGAGCGACAAAGCGACGGCAGGTAACATCCTGGTAACATCTCACCAAACTTTCATCCAGGATTTACTCATTGTATTTATCATTTATATACAATATATTTACCAAATTAGAGTTTTCATATTAGTATTTTTCATGTTAAAATGCAGACATTCTTTTTATAACTGCATTTATCACGAAATTACGAACAAATAAGCCTGTAATGGAACCGTAATAAATTTACTAATACTACAACTGATTATGATAATAATAATCGGAAATCATAATGATCCCACCATAAATAAAACGTAATTAAAAGTCTAGTTAGTTAGTTGCGACATTAACCTGGTTTCTTTTCGGGTTCAATGCAACCTGAAAGTCAGTTTCATGACAAAATATATTTTGAACACATTTTCAGCCTTTTGCTGAATTTTTTTTTTTTTTTTTTTAAACTCCAACTAGTTAACGATTCTGGATAATCAATTCACACAGCACAAGACTTTAACACCATTTATTTACATGTTTTGAGAGCAGGCTTCCTAAACCTTACGTGTCCGATTAAAGGACCTAGCGAGTGTAAAAATTAGAGCGGATGGCTAACCAACCACTAAACTATAACTCTTCCCCGCCCAGAAACTTAGCTGGCTACTTCGTTATGTTCAGATAAGACTTTGTAAGGACAACACATTTTGCGAAAAACTAGAACCATTGCTACTCACCTCGACCAGTTGGAATTTGTCTCTGCCCACTTCTTTTGAGAACCGATAGCCCCGAAATTCTCAGCGGGGTTATCTTTAAGATTGGCCAAATCGGGACTCGAGTTCTTTCCATATTTTTGTATAATTGCCATTCAACGAGTAGTGTTTCTATTTTCACTCGTTTTTATTCCGCAGTCAAAAAAAATCAGAAATCTAACGACGGTGAGGAACAAGAAAAATATGAACGACTTTGTCAGGAGGAAACACAAGTATCATTTCTTTTTAAACAGAGAAAAATCCACAGATGCCAAAGCTACGGATTCCGGATAGGTATGGCAAGCATAGGATGGTGGCTAAGCTAGCTAGCTGCCTGTCTACCTGTCTGGTCTGTCTATTTGGTTGAGTCGACCAAGCCTGCTTTTTCTTGTTTCAGGATCTATGAGTGTTGATAATTATCCACGTGTCAGTTTTTTTTCCTTCAGCCACGCAGTCCGCAGTTCTTCCTGCCAACGGTAGGTTAAATCAGGAAGTAGAAGCATTCGAATTTACCAGGAAACGATGCGGAATATTGTTTTGCATTGACCAGGGACCGCTTAAAATACCCTTTCGCGATGAGTCATTTTGCATACAAAACAAAAGCTGTCTTGTCAAGTTACGCACTTGGAGTTTAATGAATACTAGAAAGTGAAAAACCTGGCTTACTTACTTGATCGTGTATAACTTTAATAAGTTATACACGATAAAGATGATATACGTATTATATATATATATATATATATATTTATATATATATATTTTTTTTTTTTTTTTTGCGTAATCGTGACTCAGGAAATTCCACATATATGCTCAGCGTAGATGCTTCACAAAGACATGTGCTTAGACATGTTAAGAAGGAACATGCTTGAAATATGCAAAGGCACTTGGTTCGACACTGTTATGCAAGACACTGCAGTCAGCAGTATTACCTTTCAGATATGACCACCTGAAATTCACAGGTACAGCGCAACTACAAAATATGTGTGCTCCTTTTTCAGAAACTCCCTCAATCACTTAAAAAAAAAATTAAACACTGAATATTTTATTGAAGGGGTGGGGGAGGGGGGCATTCTGCATTGTCATGTTTAACTGAGTGTCCTTAATTCCAAGTAATTTGATCTCATACGTTTTTCCAAAATAATTTATTTCATACAAGTAAATCTTGATGCAAAAACTTTAATTGTTCACTTTGATAGCAGTTATATATCTGTAAATACATTATGTAGCAATATAATAAAGAATTTATATTACAATACATTCACAGCTCCAACATTTACATACCCTAAGCAATTCCCTTGTACCTTTCATAACATATTACAAAAAAGTGCATGCTTATGCTCAATAAAACAAAACAAGAAATGGTTTTATTCATTGAAACGACTGGCATTTTGCTATGGTCTCGTTTGACTGACTACTCCTGCTTAGACCCATACACAGGTTGGCAGACTTCGGTTTTTCACGTGACGCAACACATCTTCAGTATCCCTCACCAATAGGCCTCATTCAGACTTTAACGCACCATAACCACAACTGATATTGTAGTGAAAATGAAACCATAGAACAATAATGAAAACTGACTTGTGCTGACGAGAAACCAATTATTTAAGGTCATAAAACTGTCATTAATTTGTTGAAATTTGGTGTCTGAAAATACACATCTTTGAATTAGTCAACAAATTTTGTCCATTAGTCCGTTTTAGAATTCACAAACCCGGTCTGAATAACCACTTGAATTCTCACGTCAGGCACAAGTGTTTATTCACTTCCATCACTGACCGATTTTAAATGGGTAGAAATAAATGTCCTTTTTGTCTCTACAGAGCACATTTACTTGGGATCTTCAATTGTACCCTTGCTAAGGTCAGTCATTTTGGGGTATTTGACCTTCTTCTGGTCAAGTTCATTCTGAGCCCATAACAACAGTTTCAGCAGCTTTGCAAGTTTAGGTGTTGACTCTCTGTTTTCATAGTCTAGTACAGCCTGGTTTACCTCACTCCAAACCTACAGGAAACAAAATTTTAAACAGTACAGTTACACACATTTGCACACAAAAAACATTGATGTCGCCTTTGTAAAATGCAGTATCTAGGGTTCCATAACAAGATTTAAACTCCCCATGAAAAACAGACCATGACCTCACTGCACGGCCCCCCTTGACTTCTCAGGGTTTTGAAACAATCAATATTACTCTTTACAACAAACAACATATTTTATCAGTCATTTACTGGCAGAAATTTTCATAAATACAGACAGAAGTGGAACGGAGCCTTGCCTAGACCGACGGATGTGTCTTTTATTGAAACCAATGTATACCACACACAAAATCCATGTGCTTTCACTTGCAGCTTCCGTGTCATGCGATTGTCTTTTGCTCACCTTCTGTCGCTGCATCATGTTCAGCAGGTCGCCGAAGGGCGAGTCTTCTGGGTTGTCGAAGGCGAGCAGCGCCAGCGTGCGCTCCATCTCTGTCAGGCACTCCCGGCTCTCCTCCCCCTGCTCGGCCAGCTGCAGCTGAGCAAACTCCAGCGCAGCCTCCGTCTCCCGCAGGCGGATCAGCTCGATCAGGTGCTGCTGCTACAGGCCAAAGTGCAGGGACGGTGGGATGGGGAGGAGAAAAGGAAGAGAGAGTTAATTATACGAGTATAAAAGGAATACGTAGCAGTCCAGAACAAATATAAAAGTGGAGGAACAGTGTGAAACAAAAAGGCAGTGCAAGATATAGAGGGGCGAGACAAGGCGATAGTTTTTGGCAGGACAAAAGTTGGGAGAAGGAACGAAGGACAGGCATAGGAGTAAGAAAATAAAAGAGTTTTAGAAACATATCTGATCTTTGCAAGAAATGTCTCAGAACAAACTTTACCGTTATTTACTGTTTAGGTACAAAGGATGTGTAATAAAATTTCTAATTATATTATTCTGGAGTCACTATTAAATAGCACGTTGAGAAGTCACATTTACCTGAAGATGGAAGTACAGATAGCGGTTAGTGTCCAGCAGCTCTGGGTGGATGCTGTTAATTAGCGCTATAGCTTCCTGAATCTGCCCTTTAAGTATCATCTCCCGGATCTTTATCCTCTCGTCCAGTGAGTCCAGGTCCACACTAGGCTCGATTCCAGACTCCATTCTAAACTTTTCAGCAGCTTCCTTAAACCCCTCTGTTTAATAAACGATAAGTCGGTAACCATTAAGCTTATGGTTAATAATCCTACTGTAAACAAATTTAAAAGGACTTAAACTGACACGCTCTGGGATATAATTTTACCTGTCACCAAGTAGTTCATGATGAGACGGTTCATGTCAGCTCTCTGTATGTGTACGTTATTGAGTTTGTCCATCCATTCATCTTTCGTAATATCTTCCGGCTTTTCAGCATAACTCATCATGAATAACCTGCAGAGTTGACAAGGATAACCTATTGGGTTACCTATTGACAAGGATAACCTATTATCCACGACTACACCCTCCTTAATAAGGTCCGTGTTTCTGCAATGGCGAGATACCCACCAAACTTAAATATGACATGTTGCTAAAAAAATTACGCGGTACCCATGGATATACACATGTACAATTTAAGACTCGGTTAAGAGAAAATGTACACAAACGCTAAACCTTAAAGCAGGTCCTAATGCATAACTGCCTAGTAAGGGACTTGGGGAATACTGAGCGTCCCTAGCGAGACGTCATTAGCTAGCCAGATAGCTACACAACAAACCGCTGGCTACACGTAATGGAGTTACACGTCCAATTCTTATCGACGTAGCCTTCTTCACAAATAACAAACAATACCGACGAATTATTTAAATGTAGTATGGGTAGTACTAAATGTACTGAGGCCTCCTACAAAAAAGAAAAACATTGGAGCCTGAAATTTCCTAGTAAGCAATACAACGCCGACTTGTTTAACATGACGAGAACAACGTAATTTGTGAGATACGCGTAATTTATGTACACTTGGGGGTTCGTTGTACACATCGGCACATTTTATTTACTCAAATAACTGACTTCTCATTAAAATATACCTGAAATTCTGCTGCGCTCTCTCGGCGGCAGCTAGGGGTGTAGGGCCGTAGTGAAAACCCGCGATACGCGCGTCTTTCGATCAACTAACGGGATTCAATAGACCTAGGAAATAATGGTGCGTGCCATGGTTTAGAAAATGATGGTGCATATGTAAGCTGGTTAATGAATTTGTCACAACTTATATTGAGTTAAAAAAAAAATGTTTATTTTATAATTTATGAAATATTGTAACAAAGAAAATTGCCTTGATTTTATTCGCTGATTCAAATGTTTATTTATACATTTATTTGACCGTTGGTTTTCTGCAAAAGAAAAACTAATAGTTGTGAGTTTTATTTGAGAGAGAAAACAGGGAGGAAGAGAAAAGACAAGATGTGAGGGACTGTATTGATACTAACGTGTTGCTGCTTTTATAGTGTTAAAATGTTTATAGGCCTCCTCCTACCGGAAAACATGTAATGTTGGCTCCATGAATCAGCCCACCTGCTTCTTTGGCGATTTTTTCAATCATTTAAATGCATTTGTTTTCTTTACTTAAAATATAAGTGAAAAATCCTTTAGAATTAATTTCAGTTCACATTCAGTTTGTAGATAATATTTTTGGACATTTGACAAATGGAGACAAATCACTTTTCCCGTTTCAAAAAATGGCAAATTAAATACAGTTATAACATTAAGACGGACCTTCAATGGACAAAAAAACAAATATAATTTTTTGGTAGTTAAACTTTAAGAATATAAAACAGAAATCAGTATAGAATAATTGACAGAATAGGTTCTACAAATATTTGCACTAGTACATGTAAAGTGTGCAAATCCATGGACAAAATTATGATAACACATTTGCATCGTGTGAGATGCAAATATACATTAGTATCGATACATTCGAATATAATTGATTTTCTTTTATATACACGTTTGAATTTTGCTTTATTAAAATAACCATAAAATGTAGCCTCCTATTTCCTATCATATTTTATGTTTTACTGTTTATATTCACTTAAATGTTGCAGGTAAAAAACTAACAGCTATAAAAAACGAGACATTTCGCCAAAACATAATTTTTGATTATGATTTCCATTATTTTTGATTATGATTTCCATAATTTTTTATTATGATTTCCATAATTTTTTATTATGATTTCCATAATTTTGTCTCTTGAATCATGTTCTCCCAAGTTCTTTTCAATTTGTAATCACTAACGTAGGGTGCGCGCACGTCATTTTGCGTCTGACCGAGAACGAGAGTTAGCTGAGCTAGTGCGGGTGCTTGTTTCTAGCTTACTCTGTAGCTACGTGTGTGCGCTATTTCTTGTGATGCGATCATAATCGCGCACTGTTGAGGAAACCGAATTGAAAATCTACCAGAGACTTTGTCCAACCAGCCAAACGGTAAGAAATACACAATTGTAAGCGAACTGAGATATTAAAGAAAAGATCCCCGTGTGTTCTATTAACAAGCTAACAATTTTCCTGCCCTTGGATTACTGCTGACCAGCCGTGCCTTGTAGCTACCTATCCCAATATGGATGCTGTAATGTGCTGCAGTTGATGCAGTAGAGATTAGCCGCTTTAAATCCCGCTTGTCAACCGATGCGAAATAATCCTCAATCCAAGTCTAGCATTTGAATGATATATTTCTCAATTTCGTTTTCCCGTGCAAGTCAGTCAACCCTGCCTCAATGCGTTACCTTGCCAGAACAGAACGCAGTGATTTGTTTTAGTGATATATTAACAGCTTGATCATTCAATATGAAACCTTGCCGGTACCTGTTCTGGTTGTTGTATGCGAAATCGTTTTTGTATTTAGATATCTAACTATACACACCTTTCTGACGTATTGGTTAGCAAAAATAGGACCGATTTTAACGGGAAGATCTTGCACGTAGTATCCGTGCATCCCTTAAACCGTGTATAATTCTGATTGTATTATTTAGTTCACTAGGGCTAACGTAACTAAGGAACTATGTTAAATGTTTCACGGTGCATCATGCTAGCTATCAGTATTGCGGTTTTGGTTAGTTTGAGGCCCTGAATTTAATCACAGTGATTACTTTTCCCCCCTCAAAAAAAACACAATTTTACTGGTAACCAACTATAATTAAGCATAATTAAGTAATTTTGCATGTACTTGATATGTATTTCACGAGTTGTTTAGCTTATTTTATATACATTTTAGTGTTATGTTACCCAGTAATGACGTTGACGACGACCATGATGATGATGATGATGATGATGATGACGACGATGATGATAAATCAGGATTGCGTGAAACGATGTATGGCGCCGTTCGATATAGTCGTAAATCATCCCGAATGTATCCAGGAAATATATGCTTAAACGCCGTAGTCAGCAGGTCACTGTGGAAACGTACTTTTAAAACGTTGTATACGCCATTCCATTTCTGTTTGTGAAGGAACAATTGGCAAATTTTGCCTCAGATTAATAAATATTTTTTCGTTTTACAATATTAATGTATATTAAAAAAAATTGTACTTATACATTGTAATGTACAGCTTAAATTCCACTTACCTTTATGTTTTGGAATTTGTTGTTAGAAATGGTTACACCCTTGGGATGCCTGTTTCTGATATGAGAATATGTTCTAGGTTTTATCATCAGAAATATGTGAACGTTTAAAAAAATATGCATCTCTTTCAAGATCTTTTGGACTAAGCATGTTATAATTAACAAAGTCGAGAACTAAAGTACCATAGAATTATCTATCCATTGATGTTTTTTTGGGGGGGGCTCTTAGACGGTCCTTGGTTTAAAAGGAAATGACAGAATATACAACTTATCTTCTGCTGTCATTTTTTTGATGTGATAAAGGTGAGCTGCCAACAGGGTTGAGTAATCCAATTGTGAAGATGATTCTTCGTGAACACCATTGTGTCTGAAGGAAAACTGATGCAAGTTCTCTGTCCACATGTTACTGCTGCAGGTGGGGGTTCCAACCTCAAAGGATGTTAGCTTGTTGATTGAGTGGCTCTTTCACAGCAAACTGCATCTGTCATCCTAGTGCTATCGTTCAGTGATATCCCTGTAATGAAAACCCCTTTTGACACTCCCATTCAATTTCTGCTCTGTAACCCTTAGGTTCGCCTGCCTGCTTACTCGGAAAAGTTTTCATGATGCTCGAAGCGCAAATCTCTTAACCTTTCTGGTGAATCTAATTGTCAGATATGTTTAGGTAAATCTTTTCATCGCGCTTGTGAATCTAATGGTGCACATTAATAGCCTTGACCACCATATTTATGGGTTTTTTGGCAACAGGGTTTTCTAAGGTCTAAAAGGTCTTAAGTACCCATAAACAAGCATTATCACTGTAACCTGTAAGCAGTCAAATTGGCATTAATTATTTTTTTGGTAGACTTAAAAATGTGTTCTGCGTGGCTGTGTTTTTGTTTTTTTTCCTTTTCCATAGAGATTTAAGAATCTCACAATCGTTATAGAAAAGGCACAATAAACCCTTTTATTTTTCTAGATCTAAGCATTGCAGCTGGAAGATACACTGTACTGAACTGGCAAATTTGGTCATATCGCATATCGTGTCTTTAATATTGAAAATGAATTATGCGAATATCTATCCGTCTTCTGTAAGAAATATGCTTTAACGTTATGGAATTAGCAGTTGGGTCACAAGTTCTGGGGAGGAAAAAAAAACCTACCACATTTACTTGGTTTATGCTGCTTTGGTTCAGATGGGCCAATTGAAACTAATTCTGTGCTAACCAGTCAATACAGTCTGTTAAATATCTGGAACAGCAGGCACAGTCGTGGCATTAATTCCCACACAGGGGTTTTTTTCCGGGCATGAATAGGGGTTAAAATTCGGTTAACTTCGCATTTTATGCATTAATAAAATGTTAAGTAACTAAATACAGGTGTCATACAGTGTCAGTTTACAGTTTTTGTGCTGAAACTCTTTTGTGTTTGTGAAGAAATGGGGAATCTATAAACTGCTTTATTAAATGGGGTTTTCAAATTGCTTCATTTAGTAAAGGAAGGCTTTTTGTTAATGAATTCATTAATTTCCCTTCATCGCTTACCCAATTCAGGGCTGCGGCTCACCGGAGCCTAACTCTGCAGATACAGAGCCTGAGTGCCCCCAGGATGGGACTCCCCTCTATCGTAGGGGCAGAAGACAGACAGGCGGCCAATTGTGGTTATACTGAAATTATTCATTTGAGTTTGTTTTTAATCATACACGAAAATACTTCCTTGGTAACCTTGTTAAATGTAACAAGAAACATGATTTAACCAAAATGATTGTACCTAATCGCTGTATATTACTGCTGTATATTCCTTTTGTGGAATCATGAAAGTTTTGTTATTCTTTAAGAAATATAAAGTAAGTTTAATTTAATTTGTTACTCTTGAAACGGTATTATAGTCTATAGATCTATACTAATTACAAAAACATAGCTTTCATTTCAAGTTGGTTTCAGGTAAAAAATTTTTTAACCAAAATGTATATATCATTTTAATAAACAGTCAACTTTGGGTTTTAACAGCTTTGGGAAAACATGCAGCATTTTGATCATCAACAGTAAGTCTTAACCAAGTCTAACCCGGTCAAGTTCCTTGAGCTAGAACTACATCCTCTAGTGCAAATTGGTCAAAAAAGTGAATGACGTGATGGTTGCATGTTCCGATCACCCTTTAACAAGGTACAAAGAACTGAATTGCCAAATGGTATATTCCCACTGTTCGACATCATCATCATCTTCATCATCATCTTTTTGTGTGGGGATGCGAGCAGCTGTGTTTACCTGTGTTGTTGTGGGTTGTGATCGCGTTACAGCGTATTGGTCTTAAGTCGGGGAATGCCCCAGTTCATAAAGAGTTCTATCCACACGCAATCAATATATAGAGAAGCTTCTCACCCTCTCATGTTTTATCTGATGCCGTCATGTGGTTAATTTCTAATGATTTGACATTTCTTACTGCTACAATAATCAGTCACCAAGAAAAATGTATTGCTACATTTTAACAGGCAATTCACTCCCAGAATATAAACATGAAAGTTCTTAATTAGTTGTTTCAGATTTTGGCTTGATTATTCTTTAATTTATACATAAGTTTTATATGTAATATCATCCTCTTGCCTCTTAAAACTAGCCGTTTTATTCTTGCCCATGGACTGAAAACAACAAACTTATGTGCACAGTAAGCTTGTTGGTATATCACAGCAATCTTCTGCCTTTTATGCAATTTGTGTTTGGGTGATTTAAAACGAACAAAATTTTTACCAAAATTACATATATTATTAAATAGTTTGACCAACTAGCAATAGGTATACGTAAAAGGTGACGTAAGCTCTTTAGTAGAATTGTGAGAGGACCAGATGTTCGCATTGACTTGGTAAAGTAATAAAAGAGAGAGGAAGTGTTTTATTGGGACTATTGACACAGCAGTGATGCAGTCAAAGGCCGAGCTGTAGGACGTCTTTTAGCGTGTGTGCGCGCGCGCCTGTGACCATTGTCAGTTAAACCATATGAAGAGGCTGTAGGCAATACTAGCCGTGCGGACCTTAATCTCCTGTAACCTAGTTTAATCTCTGATGAGTCTAAGTGGAGTAAATCTTTAAGGGTGTAGCACTTGGCTAATATTGTGATATTCTCAGTGTTAAATTGTAAGATTATTTTTGTTTTCCTTTTACACAAAAAAGAAACTGTACTTCATCTCATTGATGAGGTGGAAAATGTTTAACTCTGATTTTTTTGTTCTGTACATTTCCCTAGAGATAAAATTAATCTCTAGCTCACGACTGAATTGAGCTCCGTCATTGCTCGATTGTGTTTTTCACAAGGGCTGTGAATTTAAATCTAACATGTTGTTTTAGTATTTAGAGAATCCCAAAGCTCCTGCGTATTTTTTCAGGTCAAATAGTTGTTGTCCTTTTAGAGTAACTGTGTAGTAATAAACTTGTAGTGTTTTTGCCTTCTGGTTGCTGTTTATTTCCTGTTGTTGTTGCCTGCAAAAGACCCAATCAATATCTAAACTATTATTTAGCCACTGTGGTTATTGGTGTCTCTGAGGATACCACCTCTTGGGCGTTGCTTTATGTATTCTTAAATAAATTCCTCTTTTTAGGTTTCCTCCCTGTGCACTGACCGTAATTCTGCAGAACTTTTATTAGATTGTAACTTTAACTTTAAGTACTGCAGTGTGGTCGTGTATGGATTTGAAACCAGCATATTGCCCCAGGTATAGCCCTGCTTATATTTGATGTGTAGCGTGCAATCCAGCTAAAATATTTCCTGACTCAAAAAATGGTTTTACATCAGCTTTTTTAAAATACTCCCTTATACTTAATTATTGAGTTGAATGCAAAATGATAGGGGGTATCGGTTTCCGCATGCTCTTTGCTGGAATACTGCTGTTATTTTGAATATTCGAAAAAACAAAAGGACCAAAGAATGCATTTAATCACGATTAATTTTATTGAAGCAGTTTTTCGACCTGACACGGGACACAACTGGATGTAAGAGGACAAGGGCGGTGACTCTTGAACTCGCGACGGTGAATATGAATGGGGACTTAACGTGCTTAGCGGTTTTGACCGCTTTCCCCCGCCTCAGTTTTTTCCTCAAGGTTCAAGTTGAGAGTTGAAACTTCCGAAGCCCTGTTTAATCAATCTCAACATTCGTTGTTCTGCTTGTATGTATGAGCATTATCAGCAGAGATTCCTAGAAAACCTGGAGGCAGGGCCTCAATAAAATGTTTGAGAAGGGGGAAAAAATAGGGTGGTTAACGCCTGGTGCCACAATCGACCCCTGGTGACGATACGCAGTATTTCCATGGCGACCGTTGTCATTACAGTGGAAGCCGGCAACTGCGACAAGGGAGGTCACGGGCAAAATCCCCCATGTCACCCCCGCGATGGGCCTGCTGCTGCAGACGGTCGGTGAATAGAGAAGGTCGGCCTCTCTCTTTGTTTCCTCGAGGACAGGATTCCTCCTCCTTCATTTCTCCTGGTTCACTGGAGGCAGAATCAGGGGGTGATGGTGACTTAGACAGACAGGCGGGCCCAGCTACAACACAGGGGGGCATCCTGCACCGCACAATGAAGCCACTAACCTTTGGCGGAGGGGCTTTCTGGTGGCATCGCACATAACAAGCGTAGTCCTAACCTTTAAAAAGTCCCGCCTTGGCCCAGTGTCACAGTTGATCTCTGTCTGCTAGGCATGCAGGTAGTCTCCAACTGTGCGCTGGCTAAGTTACCTAGGTAGGGTGGCCAGGGTCCCGCTCTGGCATGCGGGGGAACCGTGGGGTTTTGCAGGGGGTATGTCTCACTGTTCTCTTCTTCCTGGAAATGCTGATGAGTTAAAGAAAACACTTGAAGTATCACTGCTCCTTTAGCTATCATTTTTATCAGAACTCTTATAAATACTGATTATTCGTGTACATTACTGTAAATGCTCAACTCCATTGGCAAAATAATTCTGTTTTTTTTTGTAAAAGGGGTGGATGCCATTTCTGAGATTAACACACATACGCTGTCCCATTGATTACAGCCATCTGTCTTGTAATTGGACATCCTGCTCTAAACCAGTGCACGCTTCCAATGGCTTCCATGGAAACAGGGAGAAAAATCCGGGGTTACTGCTCCTAGAATAAAATCCCTCTCTTTCCGCTCTTTGAAACAGAATTTTCTCCAATCTTGATACGGCGTTTATGTACATTAAAACACAATGGTGCAAGCTGACGAAAAGATATTTCCGCATAGGTGGTTTTTCAGCTGAAAGATAATGGATGGGTGTGCATGGGGAGAGAAGAGATGGTTGAGAAGGATCTAGCTGGTCCATATGGTGCAGGCGGTTTGGGGGGGTGTCGAGGGCTCCTTTTCTCTGGGAAACTGTCAGTAATCTGGCTTAATGAGCGTCTGGAGGAGCTCCAGTCTGGGCATGACTCATAGATGGAACAGGAGAGAAAAAGGAAGGATGGAGATTATTTAAAATAAAGTGTACACTTTTGAAACTTAAAATGTGTGTCTTTCAATTTGGATTCTACACTCGTTTAAAGCCAATATGGAATATTGTGGTATATTATGCTCTTTAGAGTGTGTATAAAACTCGAAGGACATATAGGCTAGGACATATATAAAGCTTTGGTATTTGAATTGCTTTCATGGCTGTGGAGAGTAGATTGGTATTCCAGTATCCATGGTGTTCCTGAAGCCACAAACATCGTGACTTGGTCTACAACAGTCTTACAATTAGCCTTAAAATGAGCACTGCTTCATTGCATCATGGAGATAAGCTCCCTGGGTGTGACACTAATAAATGGGAGTAATTACACTCATGTTTAGTGAGTTCCTTACTTAAAAAAAATGGCCGCCCTTGTCGGGACCCTGTTGTGTGAGCATGGCCCCCAACCCGATATTGTTGACTCTGTCCAGTGTATCGTCAGTAGGTCTTCCAGGTAGACGATGCATGGTGACCGTGGGAATTGGGTTGATCAGGTGCATTGCAGAGTCCAAAAGGGAGAGCCAAAACTGAGATATGCCATTCCCAATGGAAAAGTCTGTCGTAGGGAGCAGCCCTAAGTCACTTGTAGTAAACAGACTGGGCAACCATTACATGGCATTAATGTGCTGACGTGGCGGGGATAGACGTCATCGTTGAGTGCGCTTGTCATTGCAGACTGCTGAGGGACGCAAGCTGCCATGACTGAACAGCAGAGACAGCGCTCGCTCTCCACGTCAGGGGAGACGCTCTACCACGTCCTGGGCGTGGACAAGAACGCCTCGCCGGAGGACATCAAGAAGTCATACAGGTGAGTCACTCCACCCATTGTGGTGCTCTGGAAAGTACTCAGACCGGTAGTAATGCAGTAATTTGTGGTGTTGTTGAGTGGTGATGAGTCATTAAAATTGACTTAAATTTAGGACTAACGGGTGTGACAAGCGATTTACAGCTGCAAAATGAAAAATATGCTCTCCATGACCACTGGGACGGACTGATACAAGATGGCCAAATTAATTGAATATTTAGCCATAAATAATGTGTTTTGTGGATGGAGTCAGAAGCCAGATCACTTCCCCATTGAGTTCCATAGGAGGGTGACGTTGAGCTCTGCTGTGTGTATCATGATGCAAGGAAATGAGGAAAGGATAGGGGTTGACAGAGTAAAACAAGTGTTGCTTTCTGTGAAGAGGTGAACACTGGTATGTAAAAGCCTCTGCTGAGTTTGTTGACACTGACCGTGATTAAAATTTTTATAATTAATATCCGAGGTTTTGTTGATAACATTTTATAGTATACTGCGGTATGTAATTGACAAATACATGTGCCAACTCCACTCCCTGTTCATATATGGGATTTACTGCTGTTAACCGTTTCGTAAGATTCATTATCACAGAGTGCTGTAGTTTCCTCTACACTCCAAAGTGTTTTACAAATGTTAGGTTTCATAAAACCTGAAATCATGAAATCCTAAACCCTGTATAATTGATGTGTAATATTGGCGTGGGTAGATGATTATATGCGTTCCGTCCGTAATTAACCGAGACTGATGTTATCTGACAGCACGTTGGTTTATTTTATCGAGAAGTGCGACATGATTGTACGAGGTAGTCGTGCCGCATTAGGTACGTGCGGAGCATTCT
>JAOVYW010000101.1:2271441-2283941 GCA_025775045.1 Hiodon tergisus
TCGCCGTGTGTTCAACACTGCCCTCTCGCATTGCAGCAAGTCTAGGCCGCTCGCCAGACTGGTTTCTGTGACTGAAATGGTACGAGGAGGAATCCTTTTTTCCGACTTGTGCCGGGAAAGTCAATATATTTGTAGAAGGGAATAATTGATCAATTTTTTTAATTTAAAAAAATTTAAATACTGCCTCCATAGTGCTCCTTTCAGTCATGTCAAGAGTCAAAAAAGTAAGCCAACTGAATCAAAAAGGATGGTGGTTTTGAGTCCCAATGGTGCCAGGGCGTTACACACATGAAGTCTAACCATAGTGAATGTGGGTGAAAAGACAAAAACAACACAGACCAATGGGCTTTTAGTTTGCCAACCAGCCGAAACTCCACTCTAGGGAAAAGCTTTCCAAAGAAACCAAGCTGACTAAAGGTATTGGAAAACAAAGCACTTTCCTTTCGTTTGTGTCCGCATATCCTCAAACGCAGAGACTTTAATTTTCTATCTCACCCAGAGTAACTGTTCCACTGACTGTTCCTACAGTAAAGCTATCAAAGCCATATTTTTAGGAAGTAGGAATACATACTCAGGTATTAGTCAATTACTTCAATGCAATATTTCTTCTAGACAGGAAAAATGAC
Source organism: Hiodon tergisus (assembly GCA_025775045.1). NCBI lineage: Eukaryota > Metazoa > Chordata > Actinopteri > Hiodontiformes > Hiodontidae > Hiodon > Hiodon tergisus. The sequence continues at coordinate 2,272,068 of JAOVYW010000101.1, forward strand.
ATCACTGTCAGATATCAGCACATCTAAAAATGGGTTGCAAAAGCCTAGCCTTCAATTTGCATGGTTGCAAATCAGGACCTTTGTCGCAAATTTGATAGAAACAATAATGGTCCTTTATGAACAATCAACGCTTTTTCAAGATAGTTGCTTGATCTTGCACTTGAAATATTACCTTTACTTCTGGATTAATTTAATTAACCGTCCAAAATTGTAATTTCTTTCTAACATTAAGAACATTTGTTTCTGACATCCACTTTACTCTACTAGTCGATAATATATTGGCAGGAAGTTAGAATTTGGCTATTTTTAAAAAGTTGGCTTTCTTTCTACACCTCCGGTTTACACCAGGGCTTACACTCACAGGTCCCAGAGACTTTCTTTACAGTGCACTACCGTCCATCTGAACAAACAGCATTCATTTATCAGTTTTTAGGCAATTTTTTAAAGGAGGAATCTGAGGAACGGGCCAGATTTAACTGCATTACTACTTCTACACAATTAACCACACAGAATTTTTATTTAAGGAGGAGCCATTTCATATGCAGGCATACTGAATGGCCGGGCACGCTGAATGAACCAGCCTCTGACACGCGCGCAACCATGGTGACCAGGAAGCGCCCTGGGACTGACTGGCGAGCGCTGAGCGATGGCGGTACCTGCACCACCGGGTGGCCTCCGGCAGGGGCCTTTACCGCGCCCCTGCTGCCCTCCGTCTCGTAGTGGGCGCGGTGGTGGGGTCTGGGCTGAACCTCCAGGCGGAGCTCGTAGTGCTCCGTGCGGCTGGGGAGTGGCCACTCCAGCGACGGCGTTGAGGCCACAGGGACGCTGCAGGGGAAGGGAACGGAAGGAAGCAGGAAAGCAGGAAAATATAAAAGACACCTCTGACACTGAACTGTTCTTCCATTTTAACATTCAAATTCAGGATATGATCGGAAGATATGCACAGCCTAAGACGCTGAAATGTGTTCATTTTTTTCATGGAGGACCTCAATTGCAGGCGTATCAAGGCATATCAGTTACAATAAAAACTAGGTATATATGTTAAAAGGGAAACACTTCTTGTTTTCAAAGAGAATATTCTTACCCTACAGTGATTTCCTGCATTTTTTTTACAGCATGTGAATGAGCCCAGCTAAACTGTTCTCTGAAAATATATTTTCAAATGACAAAAATTGAGGAACATCAGATTTATTGTTATATTGTTATATTAAACACCATTCTTTTGGATGCAAAAAGGAAACTGGACCTGGAACTGAAGCATTTTGCTGCAGTGACTCCAGTGGGTTAGCCACAAGTGCTGGTTAGCAATGTCTTTTGGGTGACACATTACCGCAGATAAGGCTGACCCCTCATATTACCTGCAGATCCCAGGAACCAGCTGACCGGGCCAGATGGGCGGCACGATGAAGAAGGGCTCCTCTGCAGACCTGCTCCTCACGTCCTGTTGGCCAGCGATCGGGCCGTCCTGGGGGCGGCTCGGCGCGTACATGCCGTAGTCCAGATTGGTTTTGACCATCTTCGTCGGGACGGACCCGGAGAGGCTGGTGCTGAGGCCGTTCATGGCGTCGGTCAGACTGCTGGTGGGGCCGTGATGGCCGGAGGGCTGGGGTGCCCCCGCCTGGTGGCCAGCATGGTGAGAGGGGCTGTGGGTGTGTTGGGGGCTGGCGTATGTGTCGTAGCTGCGCTTCCCCTGTGGCGAGGTGGATCGGGAGCCAGGCCGCGGGGAGGGGGACCGGGAGCGCGGACAGGTCTCATCTGCCGAGCCGCCGCGGGGCGAGGTGCCAGGGGAGGTGTACGGGGAATTGGCGTGGATGCCCTGCAGGCGGGGGCAGAGGTCCGTGGCGGTCAGGCCGTTGCTGGGCGACACGCAGGGCGAGACCCACGGTGAACAGCTCTCAGAGTGGCAGCTAGTGGAGGAGTTACTGCTGCCCGGGCTCAAGCACGCTGGCTCCCGGTAGGCCACGCCCTCATATCCAGGGACAGTCAGCATGGGCCGGGGGCTGATGTCGAGGGGCTGGGCCCCCAAGGAATTCCTGACATACTGGTACAGCTCGTGCGAGGGCGTGATTTCAATCCTCGGACTGAGAGCAGGGCCCCCCATTCTGGAGGGGTCAAGGTTATTTTTCTCCGCTTGACCATACCCAACAAAGTCCTCCAGGACAGACTTGTGGTAAGAAGAAGGGCCACAGGCCTCCTCCTGGGGGTACGGCATGCTCGGTGGAGCACAGTTGGTTTTTGCAGAACACGAATTTGACTCATCTGTTAAGAAAACCGGTACTATTGAGGGAATGTGAACAATTAAAATCTAACAGCAAGGAGCCCAATCTTGCAACGTATTGTAGTTATACATCCCACATATCATCAGTTATATCAAATTCACACTTTAATACAACAACAATGGAAAAACACAATATCTACGATATAAGAGAATATCGTGTATTTAAATACACATTCGCATTTTAATATACTATGTAGCATTAAAGAATTTCATACAGTACATTCCATTCCACACCCATATATATAAAAGTATTTTATAAAAGTGTATTTCATAATTTAACATTAAGCCACATCAGTTGTATTTATTTCAATAAATTAACTTTAAAATGGTATTGGGCTGAGATAGGTAATACATCAAAAGAATAATTAGTAATTTTGTTTGTGGATTGTATAAAATATATTTATGTCTTTAACTGAAATCAATGTCTAATTGCTTCTGCCTAGAGCATTCAATAAATAGTTATTTTTATTTTTATGTATGCTGTTAAATTAACTTGCGTACAGTTGGAATACACTTACACACGAAAATATCAATACGTTAATAATAATTAAGATTTTAATGTGCCTTATAAATCAAGATTCAGTTTGATGTACAAACCTTCCTCTTCTACTTGCAAAGATGGGTCGTACTCAAACAGGTAAGAAAAGTCTAACTCATCATGGCCATTTACTTCTTGGCCGAGATCTTCCGCGAGCCCCAAAGAACTGGGGTCCTTGTCTTCGTAGATGGAGTTCATCTGTCTTGCTTCCGAGATAGTTTAATCGAAATTAAATAAAACACCTAACAAACGGGATTCTTAAATATTTTAAGAAGATCCGCATTCAACGAAAAATCTGTTCTAACAAACGCGGCTTTTCCCTCCGTAAAATTGGTCCGCTCCTAAAATTACAGACGTAATTGACACATTTACCCAACGCCTGCCTCAGATGAATACATCTGAAATTATCAAGCAACAGCTTCCTGTTTTACCGAATAACCACTTCAAGATAAGGATGACCTTTCTCCTTTAAGCGGTTAGATACAGCACGATGGCAAAAGTTGTAGACGCCTCTAAATAATATACGAATAAGGGGAATAAATGAAAAAATCGAATTGTGTTTTTACTGTCTCGCACGTTAAAAAATACTTAACTAAACAAACAGAGCGCTCACTTTATAGTAGTGAGCTCTAAAAGGTACTTATGAACTACTGCCCCCAGGTGTTTCACACAGAACATAGAGCAAGAAAAAAAACACCTATACTGGAGTGGCAGTTCTGATTTTTGCAGCCAGATTATGGCCCCCAAATGCAATAGAGGTCAACCTTATTTCGGAATCGAGAAATATTTCAAAAATATTTACTTCACGTCATGGGAAAATATCAATAGACCTCTTATTGTTCAGTTTATTATTATTGTTATTATTATTATTATTATTATTATTATTATTATTATTATTATTATTATTATTATTATTGTTATTATTATTATTTATTTTAAATGTGATTTAAACATATTTAAATATATCTCTTTCAATAGGATGGGAGGCTGGAATTCTTGATCTTGTTTTGCTTTTAGTTTTAATACCATATAATGATTTAATATAATATATACATTTTCATCCCAGAAAAACCACTGTTCAAAATCTGGGCTGCTACTCTATGTCTCCTAAACGAACCACTGGCTCAAAACAGATGTTCACGTATCGCTTTATAATATTTAAATTTAAATATATATTTATAGTATTTAATATTTTTACAATATTTGAGAAACCAATAATTTAATCAAATTCCCATTTAAAGCCATTTATTTTATGATTCAGCAGTTGGACATTTAAATTAAATAAGTTAATTAACACAGCTTTTCAGGAGGTATTCATACCTTGTTCCATTGACTTCACTGAACTCGATACCGTGCCTGCCTCCAAGCTTCTTCAGGAATAGAAGAGAATGCGTAAAAAAATAAAAAATAAATTTATGTAAAACAGTAAACGAACATCCATTCAAAAGCATAATAATGCTTGTCCGGGAATTTTTTAAATGAAGGAAACAGGTAAGAATAGACACATAAGGACAAAATGTAGGGATAAAAAACTCTGTCCTTAGCCTGAGGCTCACAAGGGCTGAGAGATGATCTGGCTCAACCTCACACTGCGCTCGGAATGGCCGGTTGCTTCGAAATGAAGGGATTCCCTCTGTGTTTCCTCCTGTTTACGTGCTTTGCCATGGCAACTTGGAACAGCTCCATCTGGTATATGCAGGGCTTCCCTTGAAAAGCCCACATTCAGGGCTCAGTGACGTCTCCGACCCCTGTGCCAAGGAATTCCTGTGGCGGGTCTCAGTGAGCAACAATTACTTCATTGTAGAAATACAGAAATTAATGAACGTTAAATATTTAAAAGCAGACAGGACCTTGTTGCATTACACTGTTTCTTAAGTCTGAATGAGGAGAAGAAGTAATTTCTACTAGTAGCATTTGCTTTATAATGGAAATTTCCATGCGATTAATTCTGTGTTGCCTGGTTCAGGTTCCCTGCTACACACCTTGTGAAGCCGACACTTTGAAAACATTATCACATTGCTCTTGCATAGTGCTGTGTGAGTGGAAATACCAGAGATATCTCTAATTGCGACACACAGGATATTAGATCATCATTATGCCAACGTCCAAATGTTTTCAGTACAAAAACAGTGAATTCAGATAACATTCCTGCAAAGCACACATCCTCTGTGAGAGGGTAATAGCTTCCACACCGTGCCAGCCATTGTTTTTACTCTTTTACAGGAACACGCATGTTTTTACGTTTTTTAAATTCAATAGCAAATCTCCCGTTTGGGAGGGAATGCATCCAAAAGGGAAGTCACTCTGACAATAGAAGCAATTGTGCAGTTAAGAAGCTGCGAAATTCATTAGTTAAGGTGGTAGTGTCCTGCGCAACATCTCGCTCTGGGTTAGAAAAGGCGGTGCTTTTAAAATCCAATCAAAAAAAACTAAAAATCCAATCAAGCAGGGATTGTTCTTCTGTCCCAGTCTAATTTATTTTGGAAAGGCATTCCAATTGTTTTACAATATGTTTTACAATATTTCATAATATTATCATAATGTGAACAGTAAATCTGAAGGCAATTCAAGTCGCGAGAAATAGAGATCAGTCAATTTACAGTGAATCAAAAGCCACAGATGAGGCCCACCTGCAGAAGGTCTGCAATGCCTTAGTGGCAGCGAAGAAACGACAGATGAAAAAACAGATCCTCCTCGGTAAAGTCATTTACTTAAAATAACCGAAGATGCCTCATTATTACTGCTTCGTTGTGTTGTCGACAAATTGAAGACTCCTAGATCGTAGGATGGCTAGGATGGGTGAGGGTCTGACTGACTGGGGGTGAGTGAACTTGGGCTGTGCTGCTACTGGTGTGTGCCTCAGATATGCTGAGATCGCAGAATAAGCTTTTGTTAGTTTTAGCTAAACGGCTAAGGTTTTTCCACGACACACTCTGCCTTTCGAGCTGTTTCTTACCCCATGCTATAATTGGGTGCCTGAAGCACAGAAACACAGAAGTTGGAAGACAAACTACTGCGCCTTCGGAAGGAGCATCTGTTCCTGCGCCCCCCAGATGGAAGCAGCGATCCTGGCCCAGGACCGGCGAGCGGCCTCAGCCCTGCCCTTAGAAGAGGGAGAGGACTGTGGACCGGCGGCACCGCCACACGAGCCGAGATCCCTGGCTGCAGCTGCACCACCCGCCCGGGAGGTGGAGGAAGACGCAACTTTGTTGACTCTGGCTGAATCCCAGTCAGTGGCGGTGGCGCTTGGGTGGTACAATAAGGGCAATGAGACAGACAGCCGGCTAACAACGGCAGCTCGGTGAGACAGACCGGGGCTTTCAGGAGGGAGCAACCCTGCTGGCAGTGTGTCAAACCTGGTCATCTGTGAGCAGACTGCCCCAGGGGGCTGGTCGGGTCAGGGGAACGCCGGCCCGCGGCGTCCTGACTACCCCACCTGCACAGAAGATGGCCTCGGGACAAAGTCTCTGCTTGCCCTGTTGCCTGAATACAATGGGGGTATATGGCTTTGGTGGATACAGGGTTTCAAACCGGATATTCCCCTGCACACACTGCCAACACCCATCCGGGTGAGAACTACAAAAGGATTCAGAGTCCAAAGGCTTTTGTTGGGTCTGCGGATTTTCAATGATTTGCTGGTCCAAGACCTCACTTTTAACTGTACTATAAACAATGTAACATAAATTATACTATACAAACGCAATGTGTGTTCTCCCTTGTTGTAGCGATGGCTGACTAGGTGGCAGCTGATGGCGCCCTGTGGATCGCGGCGGGACATCCTAGCGCAAGTGCGTGGTGCACCGGGCATAGGACACTTTGGCGTGATGCACGGGCCGTGTTGTGAGATGCAACACATCAGTTCTAAATAGAGAACAACTTAAGAAAAAACTTACCTTGTTCCTCGTGTGTGGTCGTCACAGTTCTGAGTCCTTTGCTTGTGTGGAGAGTCACCTTTGCGGCAATATTGTGGTTTTATACAGGAAATGGGTGTGTAGCGCACTGGATTACTGAATTTGAATACTGAATTTTCTATAGACATAGGGGACGTCCCACTTCTCGGGACTCATTGATCACAGGAGATTTCAAAGGCGTCAAAAGCCGAATGCCTTTGAACCAACGTCGGATTCTGTTAAATCCTTGATGCACCGATATGTCAGTGCTCATCAGTGATAACATTTAACATGACATTACTCAACAGTGATAACTCTTTTTCGTGGCACCTGTGTCCAGGATGTGGCTTCTTCAGGATGTATCCGGCTGTATGAATGTGTTAAACGTAACATAATACTGCTAATAACAATTTTGAATACATAGCGATAACTGATTGTGTGACCTTGCACTCAGGTTTCTTCAGAGGGGGCATAATTCCAAATAAAAATTTTTATGATTGCTGGTTTGGATCTTACCACACTAAGTGACAGCATCAGTAGACACATATCTGACATATGTCTCAAATTTACATGACTTTTATCATCAATTTTCTATCAGTTTAGAAAATTAAAGTCCATCCTTTTAGTTTTAATCAACTGTATATACAGGCTTAATTAAATAAATAAAAAGCTGTGTGGAAATGACTGGTCTTAGTCTCAGGTTTGATTGATTTGGAGTGACAGCACTGATGGCCCCAGATTGCGTTGCGTCCACCAGATGGCAGAGTGAAGGACACTCTAAAAAAGACAAAAATCCCCACAAGTAACCGTGATCATGTGCTGGGAAAAGTCACTCCCGATTCCTGTGCAACTGTGGCCCCAAAGCAGTTCAGGTACACACATGCACACACCCGTGTTTTTAGTTTAATCAGCTGCTGGAAGCCTGTCGTGTTTGCTAGTGTGTTTTCTTCTGCCGCGAAATTGTCCAACAAATGTCAAGAACCTCTGCGCTGTTTGATTCATTTTTCTGGAAATTGTTAGGGTTATAAATGGCCACGTTCAATAGCCTTACAGTGAGTATGTCATCTGTTGCCCTCCTGGTAGCACTATTCAGGTTGTTTGAAATTTAAGTTTGGAAGCATGATATCTCTTAATCCGTTTCAGTTTGACACTCCAGAAAAGCTATTAAAATATCCATCTCCACATGCTAAAACTTGCAGATGATGCAATTACCTACTTTTGGTGAGGTCACTTTCCCAAAATCATGAAAACACAAAAAAAATTCTCATTAAGTGAAGATATGGCAGCATAATTAACAGATAAGGCTAATTGCATGAATTGTATTGCATTGTTTTTGGTCAACTGGATTGTCGGCAAAACAATACCCAATAGCATACTTGGATTACTTTATACAACCAATAAAAAACTAGATGAAAAAGATTGATTAGCCAACTGTAATATCCTACAGAAAGCCTTCTGTATTCTGAACTATTTTTAGTTTATTTCTGGTTTACCTGAGTGTAGGCACTTGTTACATGGCGCTCTGGATCACTAAGTATCTGCTAATTGAATAAAATGTAAATGGGTGAATGCCACATTAATAAATCAATGTCACAACCATGCATAACATGTTTTATTTGTCATTGCAGCTATTTGCCTTTCACTCACAACACCATAGCATAACAAGTTTACTGGGACCATAGTCCAAAGGGGACAACCACAGTCCATGGCTGGAGACCTTGAGGAGGTATTTCAGCGAGAAATCGATCAGGTTGAAAAAATTACTGTACACAAAATGGGGGCAAGAGAAAATGTTATAACAAGTTAGAATTATATGGAGGAGAGAGGAATTATCCATGGACACATTTGCGAGTTTGGATGCTTCAATGGATGGGATTTTCTTTTCTAGATCCCACTCTAGTTGCTCCCGAGACTGATACAGTCATTGTCATTGACTCTGACCCTGATATAGCCGCTAAAACGGACCATGTCAGTGCCCAGGCACATTTAGCCACACAAGACCTAGAAACTGGTCGGCCCCCTTTATTATGCAAATAAAATATTTCCATTTAACTTTTGTTTTGCGCACTCCTATTTTTTTTTATTTTGGGCTTTGAGTACGTCATTAGCCTACGCACGCTGGTGGGAGGTCACGGTGGCTACTTTCAATGACGGAGAGCAGGGAAGACCACAGCCCGCACAAATGTGTCCTTTTTGTTAGTGTCCTAAGTAAACTAGATAAAACCGAATAAACCCAAACCCTCTTACCCTTAGCAACGACTCCTTGTTCAGCGCACACCGCCATCCATGAGCGCTAACTGCGAAAATCTGCTGTTGTCCAGTTTAGTCTTATACCGTCTCAATGAGGGAAAATAAATCGTGACTTCTTATGGGCACATTATCGAACTACAAGGAATTGCCACTAGAGGGGAGCAGAAATGTGTTTCAGTTACTAAATTAATTAAAAAATTAACCATTTACTGTTTTAATTTAATTTAATTAAAAAACAATTGAAATATCTGAGCATAGACGAGATATAAAGTATTTAAGAAAGACGTATATGTTAAATACTCATGCGGTTGTCTTGATAAGAATACGACCAATTCTTTTTTAAGCTATTTGTCAAAACCAGATGGCAAACTATTGACAAATGGTGTATAAAATATTTAATCTTTTGTATATTTCGTTCCTTTAAATTTCCTCCTCAGTGCTGTGCCATTATCTTACACTTATTTTTATTTGTCTGCCATTGTTATCCCCCCGATCATTTTATTTGTATATTCTCCTTTGAGCTGTACAAGACTCAATGTCAACATTTACACAAAATCCAAACTCTGAATGAGCGGTGCACACGGTCTGATTGAATAACAAATCACAGACGAGGGTTGGAAACTTGTGTACATGGCTACTGACCTTGCCAGGGCTTCGGGATCAGGTCCTTAATGAACCAAGACATTTTTATTTAAAATTAGTATATCAATTAGTCACAGCATTTCTTTCACTTAGAGAAGGCATTTCTGCCTCTGTTGGCCAGAGACTTGTGTACCTTCACTCCTGTAAATTACAGGGGCTCAGCTGATGTGATCACACTGGAAATAAACCTAGCTTTCCCCAAGCTCTCCCTCACCTGACTGCTCGTGCCTCCGAGAGAGGGTGTTAACGTCACAATAACGCAAATGGAACCTGAGGCCTCGTACGGGTATCATAAAAAGGGGGAGGTGAGTATTTGATATCCACTCATTGGCACTGAGGTCAAACAGTGCATGTTTTCTGCCTGGAGTATTTCACTGAGGGGTTGCTAGGGTTCATCCCAGAGAACACAACCACCTTCCTGAACCCTCTTTGCTGGCTTCCACCCAAAAGCTTCTTCATCATAACTCTTAAAAAAGACATGCCCGTTCTTGAACCAAAGACATCCACCAATTATATATGGAGACGCAAGAGTGTATAGTTCCTGGAAATGTGAAGGTTTTCAATGTTACATTTGATATTTCTGAGGTTTTTAAGCTGCAGGATATTAAGAAGAGCTTTCTGAATCTTTTTTCAGATAAAAAATTATACAAATTCAGAAACAAATTTGAAAATAGCTTATTGTATAAATATATAAGTGTTTTATACAATAAATAACTTATAGGAGAAAACACTGTGGTTTAATATACTTATTTACAGTACTGAGTTATTCCACATAGGCCCCTATCTGCCCATCCCTTGCAAAGCCATAATACATTGACATAACTGAAGTGCTGTTGAGTGGATGGACATCCAGTTGCTTTTACAGCCGGTCTCTCTGGTCACATTTAAAACTCTCGATTATCACAATGTCGGACACATACCAGCCTTGTCCAATAGCCCTGGTGGGTCTGGCACCAAGCAACTCCTATTTGTACGACTTATTTATGTTCCATGTATGGAACTGGTCCGATACATCGACCGAAAGCCAAAAGGCGTGAAGCATAAAGACGGTCCACCTTACGTTCAGGCTTGGGGACTATCACTGTTTTCAGAGTCACCCCACCTCTCGAACCTCCGCATTGATCGCACTCACCATCATGTCAGGAATACATCCCTCCTCTTTGGCCATGATTCGAATACAACCTCAGCGTTTGTAAAACCAATCATTTGTCTTTCTATGTGCATACTGCTTTGGACTTTACTGCTTTGGACTTGTAGAAAAAACTAAATGAATTTGGAATCTGCTTTAATGGGATTTCAAGTTATTCCATTCCAAAGACACCCAGACTGACACATTTCATGCTTAGTTTGCAGAAGTTATAAGCACTCCAAATGATTGGTAAAACAAACAGAGGTAATCAGCAGAATGCTGAAAGTTACACAGTTTGCCAGGTGATGAAACGTTCTGCACAGAAATTCAGCTTGATCTCAATCAGCGTTGTAAATTTACCGCCATCCGTTTGCTAGGCCGGTGCCGTCTGGCCAGTGAGCGAGCTTGCACTGAACCGACTAACCCCTGTCAATTTGTAATAGCAATCTTGAGTCACCTATCCCCTGAGTGCGGAAGACCCAGGTTCAGATTTTTGTTAAGGTCAGCCACTCTTGTTCTTGATTGGCTCTTGTTCCAGCTAGTGCCGGTCCAGCTTATTTTGTAACCTGTCACTCTATGGTTCACATTGTCTCATCTGCACAGACCAAACCAATTTTAATCAGATCATGTCTCCTGGGTTTGGCCCAAAAAGTTTGGGATTAAACATTGCTCACATATTATTTACCACGCGTTATTTTCTAAATTAAATCACAAAATAATCTGCATTGGATGAACTAACTGACTGGTCCTTTATCAATTAAGAATGGATTCCCACTACTAAAAAATCATTAATACTTTCATTGAATCCTATTACTCTTTTCCTTGTCATTTTGTATCCATATTCATTAACCAAATTGTTCAGTTTTTGAGATAAAATAAAAAAAATTCAGAATGCAGAAAATATTTGAAAGTGTCTGTTGAATGCTGTATTGTTATGACACCTGCTCATGGCAAGCCCTCCCTTTCTAGCACTGGTTCGAACCCGTCTTCGCCCAGAGAACCATCTGAATTCTTACGGGGAATGGCCTCTTAAACATTCCACAGGGATGTTGGTCTCTGCTCACACGATGTCATCGTGTGGTCGCTACAGATTGGAATCTCGTTCTGCCAACAGCCCCTTCCATCTTATCCCATAAATGCTCAACTG
>JAOVYW010000101.1:2288941-2302006 GCA_025775045.1 Hiodon tergisus
CTGCACTTAATGACCCAAAGCAATTTTTTTTTTAAATGCAATGGTGTGAAAATTAAAGTCCAGGAGTTTACCTTCAGATCAATCTACTCCTTTCAAACTGGTTTTGTGGAGTCTATGTCCAATGGTTGGGAATTATAACAGCACATACCCGGAATAGCTATGTCAATGTTTAACACGGTGCGTTTGTAATAATGAGTTTTTTGCCTTAAATTCCTGTAGGCTATCACCATCTGTTCCATTTACCAGTCGGACTTTGGACAAAGAGACTGTGCTCGGGGATTATGTCCTGCCAAAAGGAGTAGGTGGCTTTAGTTTATAAAATGCTACTGTTTTGATGCTTCACTAGGAAATCACTAGTTTACTGATCTTCTCCAAACCACAGTCTCTACATATTTGCACCGGGCCCTTTCTCAGCAGTACGTTTCCTGCACATTTTGTCGAGGAACCTCGATGATGTTCCAGAACGGCTGTTTGCTGCGCGCAATAGTGCTCCCCTACATTACTTTTTCCATCTCTGCAGACAGTCTTGATGATAAACAGCCACGCCCTGGGTTCAAACGAGGAGTACTTTGATGACGGAAAACAGTTCAAACCTGAGCGCTGGCTCCAGGAAAAGAACACGATCAACCCCTTTGCGCACGTGCCGTTTGGAGTTGGGAAGAGGATGTGCATTGGCCGGCGCCTTGCCGAGCTACAGCTGCAGTTGGCGCTGTGCTGGGTAAGTGCACACATTCATCCCACCACCAAAGACTGTGCCTCTGGTGCATGCGCTTCTAGAGCTGGGTGTGAACAGAGCTGGGTCTCCAAAGCTTGTGTGTAGCGGTCATTGGCAATAGCGTTCGTAACGGGACAAAGTAAAGTCATCGACAGAGGATAATGGCGTGCGGTGGAATTCTTTCATTATTAGGTATGTAATTCTTTGTTGCTGGCTAAAAAAAATAAATCTATTTTTTCCCGTTTTGTTTGGATAACAGGTGATAAGGGAATATGACATAGTGGCGACTGATCGAGAACCAGTTGAGGCGATTCACTCTGGAACACTAGTACCTAATCGCGAATTGCCAGTGGCTTTTATCAGGCGATGAGGTAACAAGCACTCCGATTATCTCTTTGCACAGTAGAGAAGTCTTCATTTAGCAACATCCACGCAACCCAATGAGAGTATCCATGCAACCCTGTTAAAAAACAAAAAAAACAATGATAAATCAATGCGGGTCAGTCTGACAGAGGTGATTGCCCTGTCCATTATCTCTACTCTACTCTGGCCTCCTACCAGATAATGCCCGCTCATTCTAAACTACTGCAGCAAAAATGTGTTCAATTAAATATTTCACATAGCAAGGGAGCTGAACAAGTCCATCCATTCAGAATAAAATATATTTATATTTATGTTATATTTAACTTTACAAACAGACATTATGTTAGCAAAATTAGTCCTTCATTTGATTAATTTCCTGTATTTGATCTAAACAGGAGGCATTTTGGCCCCTCCATGGTCAAGACTGTCCTACACGAAGCAGAGGACTATGGGAAGTTGGACAGTGAACTCCGAACCTGCAGAGTCTCCAACACCAGCTCATTAATGACAACCGAGCGCAAAGAATGAAAAACAGCTTGACCAGAATCCAACACAATACCTCAGAATGCAGCTTCAGAACTAATGAAATGACCCTACACAAGGAAAAGCTGTCTAAAGACAACTGCACTTTAAACCCTAATCACCTTTGTACAAATATCACCTGTCCCTAAAATAGGAATAACTCATAATGACTTTGTACATATTTTCTTTGTGTACTATTAAGCTCTATACATTTAATATGTATTTAAATGATTATCAAAGCGTAAGAAATTGTGTAAATATACTTTTTGAATATATTTTGTTACATATACTTGTTGCAGATTACATCTACTTCTGTAAAAAAAGCAAATATAAATAATTGTTGTTTTGATGGAACTATTCTTCTTTGTACCTGGAGTCAGAAATCATTCAATCTTAGGAGCCATTCTCGCCAGAATAGTTAGTGGATAGTTCAGAGCGAAATGTTTCTGTCCATTTAATATACATAAATTACTGTAGCAGAACAAATACCGAGATGCTCTGATCTAAATCCAGTATATGATCTTACACATTTTATCACTATTATTATAATATTTTTTATTATTAATAATAATATTAACAATACGATTTATTTGTATATCACGTTTCATAAGACCAAGCCAAGTGGGATTCACAAGATTAAGAGCAAATGAAAACAGAACAGGACTAAAATGAGACTGGGTATGAAAACCAGGTATAGGCAAGTAGCTTGCTGTCACGAGGCAGATGTGCAGACATGGCAGACATGTGCTGTTATAACTAATACCTTACCTTGGATTAACCAAAGGTGCCATAGTAAATGCTTCAATGCTACACTGCAGTCCAATGACTCATAGCAAATTCAGATTAAGATAGAGACAAAGTACAATTATTATTACAGTGGTTACCCAATGACATGCTCACTGTCTGAAAGCATAGATTACAAATATTTGTGCATAGTAATTTCTTACCAAACTGAAGAACTGAGACAGATGTTTACTGCAAAACCTGTGGCCAAACCTGAGTGAAAGAAAGTGTTTTAAAAACATGAACATAGTGAGACAGTGATATTTAGGCCATTTAATTTTGCTGATATATAAGTTAATTCCCGATCTTCGGTTAATGAACAGAGTGAAAGGAATTCACTTTGGATTGACTGATTAACACTGAAACCTCACAAGTACAACCAACTACCACAAATTAAATATGATATTAATCCTTTAGACAGCCCCCAAAAGCATACACCTTCTGCACCTCATTGGCATAAAAATAAAACAAAAACTCAACCACAAGTGCACTGTTTGTAGAAACTAAGTGCTTGCATAAGGGCAGGCCACTGTAACCTTACCCCCTGAAAGAACCCCCAGTTTCCCAACATTCTTTGCTTTGGACATCTGCCCATGTCATTCACCTAACATAGGAATTGCGGCATTGCTCAAAACAAAATATTAACATGTGAGAGTGGATATTAACTCCAGATATTTAATGTTCGTCGATCTATGAAGACTTGTCTTCATACATTTGAAGATATCAGTAAAACACTGACTGTCTTCATGTGTCTTCATGCTTTTAAAGATGATGTAACAGCAAAAGGGATATGTAGAAAAATTGTGTAATTTATATTTATTATTTATTTGTTATTTATATCCACCACTAAAACAAATATAAATAATTAATAATTATAAATAAAATACATATAATCTTAATTCTATGAATATAAAAGGCAGACTGCAGACTGTAACCTCAATTTTAAAGCGATTAAGCGTGAAAAGACAAGGAAAAACATGGATTGCAGTGCCACCTGCTGGGATTTAATTGTATGTAAGGTTTGATTCGGGCGTTCACGTCACATTTCGGCAAGTTTATTCCCACATCCGAAATTACCCCAATCAGGTCTGTTTTTGTCTCACGGTTTGTGTTTGCATCATTATGTTTCCATGCTCCGGATCCAACATGACACTCAACACTTAATGGCCGATTGTTTAAGTGAAGTTGCTTTAATTGGGAAAAAAGTATTAATAAATGGTGGTAGCGCTGTCTCAATGAGGAAGATTTAAGAAGCGAGATAAGATAGCGGTAGTATGGGGTACATGTAATGAATGCCGCGGTGCTATTTTCATTTCAAGTCTCTACAAACCATGAATAGATGTATTTCATCGCTGGAACAAGGTCTACGAAGTGCCCTCTGTGTTATATTACCACATACACTGAAGTCGAATCCATATGTTTAGATATGTTTTTATTGTTGTAGACATTTGGCTTGTATCAAATTGGGGATTCTTTGTTTGAACAAAAAGACTACCACTGTCCCAATATAGTTTAATACAGTTTTTGAGCTATAATATATTAATTATTTTAATTAAACTGTGGTAATCATTGAATTAACATTTATATGTGTCAAGAGTTCACACTTAAAAATTTACACATCAAATTCTAATCAGCGCCACAACTGCAATTCAAATTATGTGTGTTTGTGGGTCACACTGCTTTTAAAGTGTAAGGCTAGCATTTACGGGCATCCTGGAATCGAGTTAATACGGTAAAGTGTGCGTAACGAACTGTGTGGCCGCCTATGATCACGTTATTTTAGGAGTCCAGTTGTTTAGCGGGATCGATGCCATTATTTATACTCCAGCGCCACACGACCACACGTGGCATCGGTATGTGTGTAAATTGTAGCCTAGAGCGCTGGTATTGGCAGAAGTGGGTGCCAGCTTTCCTTAATTAGCTATCGACAAGCACGCTTCCTAAACGATTTTGTAACATGAAGACTGCATTAAGGCTTAATAGGTGGAACGTTGGGTTATTTTCAGTGATTACAGTTGACCACTGGCCTTCAGCAGAAGAACGTTTTTACACGTTCGTTTTTGCGAATTATGTTTACAACTTCTTCACCCAGTGCCAAGTCTTTGAAGTTACATGCTGTTTTAACATAATACGTATTTAAAAGGACGCAAAAGCGCAAACGCAAAAGAGGAGTTATTGCCTTAGGCAAAAAAAAAGTTCCATAAACAAAATGTTTCACTTTATATGGATCTTAAACCTGTGTGTATGTAGTATGTAGGTATTTTCGCAGTCAAGAAAGAATACTTATTTTAGAATTATATCATTTATATCATATTTTGTCTTCTCGTACCCTGCCCTGAATTGTATTATGGAAAAAAATAGAGAATTAATTGTGTTTTATTTTTAATCAATGTCTCAAATTGTACACAAGAACATGCTTTGCATATTTGCAGGTCTGTTTATGGCCTAAAAGGGGATGTTACGGAAAACTTTTTCATGTTACGTTATTCATGTCATTCTTGAGAATTGATGTAAGCAAATGTATCAGCAAGAAACCGCTGTATTATATAGCCGGTAACTGAAGTGAAACGTACCAGTGAAACCAAAATGCACTCACTATTGCAAGTGAACTCGAAGTGGCCATCACTATGAAGATGAAGTTGGACTCTATTAGGTGCATTTGAATTCAATATGAAAAACATAAAAATTGTCATGAACACTGATGCATTTTCAAGTTGACATTGTGCTATTGTGTAGAATTGGTTTGCTTCAAACTAAATCCATTCGTTCACGTCTTGGATATGTTTAGCAGTTCTGCATGCAGAATGCTTGGTTATACAGATTTATCTACACCCTTTTGCATCCCTCACTGATGGAGAGTTCGGTTGTGCGTGTTTTGTTAGAAGCCTGCTTACTGCTACTCCTATACTGTTCTCCTCAAGCCTTCAGAATTAATTCAAGTGAATTTGAATGGCTCATTTAAATATGCTGTTTTTCAATGCTTCCCTAGTAGGAAGGGGGTGTGTGCAGGTGTGGACATTTCAACGGTATCAGAAAAAAAAATTATTTGTGTTTTTTTTTGGGGGGGGATCCCTAGGCAAAATCACATGAAATAATAATGGAGACATTTTACGCTAAAGAAAGTAAGGGTGGAAATGGAAACGTGGGTAACTTTGGAAAACTCCGCTGGGTGCAAAGGGTATGTTACAGCTTTGAGGGCCATTTAAATAGATTGCAGTTGACAAGAGTCTTCAGTGTTGACTCCTGTCCTTTTAGAAACTTGGCAAGTTAGTGCATTCCTCAGAGCGAGCGGCCAGCTTCTTCCCGGTAGATGTTCAGACGCCCAGCCTCAGCTCCCCTCGGGCAGCACAAAGGTTTCCCACCTCGGTCTGCCTGGAGTTTTGCGTCTTCCTCTGCTTCCCACGTGGCTGTGTTTCTCTGATTAGTTTGTGGTCTGGGTAGAATTTTGTGTCTGCAGCCACACCAGGGAGAAGAAAAAAACAAAACAAAAACAAAAACCGACCGGCAATGGCTTCCAGTTTTAGTGACGTTGTGAAACAGGGATATGTGAGAATTCGAAGCAGACACTTTCGGGTGAGTCCAGGTCTTTGTTTCCTCCAAGCTTTCCCCTGCTCTCTCTTTCCTTTATGCATGGCTTTTGTTATTTCATTCTGTTTTTTACTCTACATCTGGACGTGCTACGTTTTACTTACTATGATGCAGTTTCAAGAAGTGATGATGGAGACGGCAACAATCACTGGCCAAAAATCACCTATTGATGAAGTGAACCCTCCCTCCCAGGTCTTATTAAATTAAATGTTCTAAGAACTCGCAAACGTATTGGAGATTCCTGAAGTGGTTCCGAGCAGGTTATATTCTAAACAACCTTTTGGTTATTTTGCAATAATAAGAAAAACTGGACTTGAAGAAAGGCTAGATACGTCTAAAATGAACACATCTTCTCAAGTTTGAGAACTTCTCAGAGGGTCTTATAAAACAGCAGTGTTAAACTTTTCTTGGTCAAACTTGTCATGTGCAGTCTTTTACTATCCATAGGCAAAAACTCAAGTTGTGATCGAGGTCAAATCTGACTAAATTCTAATTCGCCCCTAATGCCTAAAGTTATTTCCACTCTTATTGACGAGGTCCTGTTCATTTCGCCTTCCTTTTTGCACTGGTCTTCTAAAGAGATCTGTGCTAGAAGCCTTCTCTTCTCCTGTTCTGAGCCTGCTTTCAGTACATGCACTCTGTTAATCTTTTTACTAGAATAAGAGCATTTCATTGTTTTCCCTCGAGACATTCTTAAAGCAGTGATTCCTAAACTGTCGATTGCGACCTTGAATAGGGTCGTTTGATCGAAGGGTGGGGTAATACGTCCCTGTATTTATGTGTATCTAATTATTAAAAGACTCCCTACGGCGTATTACAACAGCCATAAAAAGAGGCGAGTGAAAGAAAATATTTTGTTAAATCTTGTGGGCTCATTTTTTGGGTTATATTGCACTATATAATTTACTGCTCGTAAATAATAATAATAATACAAAATTTAAAGCTACGTATAACATGCTCAGTGCTAGGGTAATTTCAAATGTTCCCTAGAACATTATTATGAAAAAATATATTACGCTGACGTCGATTTACTTTTTCTGTCTAAAAATGTCGTATGAAGATATTCATATTCTCTGTTTTGTAAATAAAATGATTATTTGTGCCAAACCATAGGAGGTTTGCTATAGATAGAGAGGGTCTGTCACTTAAGTCCTCGAACATTTTATTTACAGATTACTCCATGCAGGGTTTGGGCTCTGGGTCATGACTGTTGAGAGAATTTTGTCGGACACAATTGTCATCTATGGGACCCTGAGAATTTGAGTGAACTGTAATCACTGCCACGCGTCACTTAAGAAAACTAGGTATATTACTAATTTCTGCCAGCAGATGTCAGTACTGTTCGCTGACTCAGTATATATTTAATTCTGTGGTGTTCCCTTCGTTGTCATTTAGGAAGGATTTTGGAGGAGAGTGAAAATGACCAGCAGTTTTTGCCCAAAGATATTTGTCTATGTATATTAGTCCCTTTTGCTTTGTGTCATGAAGTACAGATAGGCTTTCCCCCCGTATTATTAGAAACTCGATCCTGGGTGTAGATACTATATACATGGATATCACGTATTATATTAAAACACTATAATTTTCCTGCATTTAAAGAGAGTATTGATGGGTTTTAATTGTTGGTGTAACTGCTACTACGTATAATGTTATGACGATAATACATGCGATGGCTGATTTTTACGTTTCTTCCGGGAGTACGTCATTAGAAGACTTCATTTGTACTCAAGAGTCTAACGTGCCGCTCCAGCTCAGGACTGTTTTTATCGCCGGAGCCTTGGTTGAAGCATTCTGTGAGTCTGGAGCAGAATGTAAGGAAGCCTGAACCCCGGCCAGTGGTTTGGCATCTTTGTTATTGGCCTCTTGGCTTCACTTTACAGACAGGGATCCTAATATGGGAACTGCAATTCAACAGAGGATTAAAATAAACGTAGAGAAATATGAACTCCTTCACAGAAGTGAGCGATGTGTCTCTCCTGACCTTTGAGTCAGCACACAAATGTGTAATTACAGAAATCTTAATTTCCTCTGTGAATCTGCTGGAGCGTTTGACTACACCTTTTGGCCAGGTCTGTCTTCGCGGGGCTCCAGATCCTTGATAAGGAGAGTGGTCTAAGCTTCAGTGGAACTGGTTCCTATTGTGGATCAAACATCCCTATGCTTTTTAATGTCTGTTCATTTTGGTGGCGTTACGGTTAATCTGTAGCTCAACAGAATGTAAAAAATGATTCAGTGGGTTTTAGTGATCTCCTCACAGCACCAGAGCTAGATCTTTTTACATAGGCGGTTAATTTGGCAGCAGGAACCATTTCTTTAACAACCTGTCCTCTCCCCAGATCTATCAGAAATACTGGCTGGTATTAAGGAAAGCGTCCAGCAAAGGCCCAAAGAGACTGGAGAAGTTTTTGGATGAGCGAGCGGCCTATTTCCACTGCTATTACAAGGCAAGTCTGTTTCTATTGATAGAATGAATTGTAAAAAAATTGGCAAAAGTGGAATATTAATTAAAAGCTGTGGGTGAAATATCGCATCCTTTTTCGTGGATTGATTGCTGAAGCAATTCACGTTAAACACCTCTCTCAGTGATATGACACAAGTGCCTCTACTGAGAATACTTCGGATACAGATTTAAAATTGAAAATCAGTTAAAAAAAAATAAATAAATAAATAAATGTGTAGAGACCTGAGAATCTAATCTGCCGTGCGTATTCTGCTTGTGTATCTTGGTTTCTTGCATTTAATTAATAAAAGTGTTATCACTGTGATTGTTGTTTGAAAAAGGCCTGTCTTTAAGAATTTGCTCGGTGATGCTTGTTTATATATATAAATAAATATATTATGCTTATACATTTAAACTCTAAATTCACTGGAGCAATGTTGCAATCATTTTCTTCACAGTAGTCACATTACATTAGGCGGTATTTTTACCCTCTGACGGGGACAATGGACTTCACAGCCCATTTTAGAATATCGTTTTTGCATATCTCTAAGGGAAAAAAGGTCTTTTGACTGTGCTCAGATTACACTTCATTAGCCACCCCAATACAAATTGGGGGATGATTAGATTGTATAATTGCTTAACTGTACGCAATCCATTTTGCTGTCTTGGAAGTTTCATTCATCGCTCATTCATGTCTATCTACCTCCCAAAAGAAAGCCTTGTCTGCAGTTAAGGTAAATAATAGCATGTCTTTAAAATACGCATGCCCAGTTATATGCTCTGGTCAAGTGACTGCCAGTAATACCATGATCGGGACCAAGGAGACAAAAACTGATTGTTACAGTCAGAGAGAATACACATGGCCCAGGTCACAGATCAGAAATGTGATTTATATGAATATCATAACAATGGATTGTCATTAAAGCCCTTATTTACATTTGGCTTCATCTTCGCTATTCCATTTGTTATGGTAGATAATATTCTTCATGTGTTTGTCCTGATTCCAGGTAACAGAGTTGACAAATGTCAAGCATGTCACACGACTCCCAATGGTTACAAAGAAGCATGCAGTAACTGTGGTTTTCAATGATGACTCTTCAAAGACTTTTGCTTGTGAGTCAGGTTAGTAAATGTCCTGGGTTTATGTCCTGTCAGAATGCCAAATAAGTAAAATAATATTTGGGGTCTTTCAAGGTACATCTAAGCAGAGAAAATACTAAAGCTGGGATCAAATCATAACTTTAGCAACCCACAAATCACGTCTTAATACCTACGGTATTCCACAGTTTCTGGTAATTTCATGCAAACTTAATATTCTCTTTTTTCTTTTACACCAAATTTGAGTTGGCATTTATGTTACAACCATGTGACCAATTCTTACAAAAAACTAAATTTTGGAATTTTGGAAACTTGTAATCTCAGATTAATCTCTATGAATAATGACCCTCATATCACAGAATAGCTAGTTCCTCCTTCTCTTTATTCCTTCCAGAGTTGGATGCTAATGACTGGTGCAAAGTTCTGCATTTGGAATGTTTTGGAGCTAAAACCACTTACTTTAACCAGGGGGAACCAGATCTGTTGGTTACTGGAAGACACAGAACACAGATTGGTGGGTGTTCCCTTTACTGATAATTAATAGGTATCCCTAAAAGAATTAGACATGCTAACAGAGGCAACAACCTTGTAACAAATGATATAATATTAGTTAGTACTGCATTTGTAAGCTTTCTCCAAGAACCTATGCCATCTGTGGGATAATGGTTATGGTAATGGATAGTGACCAGTAGGTCACAGGTTAAAATCCCAGAAGGCCTGAGCAATGGATTTAATGGAAATTGCATTATAATTAGCCAGCAGTGTTAATGCTTCATAAATCTGATTAATGTATTGCAACATATGGTAAAAATAAGGTAATATCTGACATCCTAAAGCTACGGAAAGTAAAAACATCCTTGCATCATTTATCTTGCATTTAAACCATTTTTACGTGTTTTTTCTTCCTAGAGCAGTTCCATGTGTTCCTGATGCCCTCCCGTAACCTGGACTTCCACGGGGAATGCATTCTTCAGGTCACTGTTGAAGCCATTTGCTTGAGGGATACCCTTGATCCCAGGCTCAAAGTGGCGTCCTGGCCTCTAACAGCTCTCCGGCGCTACGGTCGAGATGAAACTTGGTTCACCTTTGAAGCTGGGAGGCGAGTAGACATGTCTGACATTCAGCCCTTAAATGTAATTTTAGAGAAGAGAATTCCATCCCTGCCGCTGTAAGTCCTCTGCTTTTGGCTGGTGCAAAACTAGCATTTCACTCAAGCTTAGCTGCTCAAGAGACAAGGAGCCACACACTTATCACTCTTAGTTTACTAGCCGAAATGCATGTACATGTATGCACTTTGGTAAACTTGTGCTTAAAACGAGGTCTCCTGCCGTCTCCTTGATGCACGCAATGGCCTGTATAAAATAGAGAAATCACAGATAATATATCGAACGTGCTGGGACAAATCCTCACTTCTGTGATTTTATTGAGAGTGGGACCCTATTTAAAACCACCTTGTGCTTCTCACAGGATGTGTGACACAGGAGAGGGGCTCTTCACATTTCAGACGCAAGAAGGGGAGGCTATCTATCAGAAGGTGCACGCAGCTGCCCTGGTCATCGCAGAGCAGCACGACTGGCTGACAAGTGCTTCCCAAGTATGTCCCACTCCAAACAAGCTTATTAGTGTGATAAATGAAAACTAAATGTAAAAGTTCCCTGTATGCAGACCAGAACCTCTTTTTTTTCAGAATAAATGACATTTCCAAATGTATTTTAGAACTCTTTGCTCGACATCTGTACTTAAGTAGGTGCACTGATTTAAACCGCTGAAGAAGTGAAATGGCTGTTTGAAGCAATAGTCAATAGTTTCTGATTTTCCCCTGGCATTGAAGCTTAATCTTTTTACCGATTAAGATTTGATTCCTTCACAGAGTGAGATTAAGGCAGACGGGAGCGCAACGCCCGTCAACATAGCTAAGCTCCTCCCTCTGAGCAAGTGCTGGAAACACGCCACCCAGCAGAGGTCCGCGGAACACCTGAAAGGTAACTTATCGGGAGTACCTAGTTATTTCCAGGTCCTGCGGCCTGCCACAGAGCCTCTGTAAT
The DNA here is from genome assembly GCA_025775045.1 of Hiodon tergisus. Classification (NCBI taxonomy): domain Eukaryota; kingdom Metazoa; phylum Chordata; class Actinopteri; order Hiodontiformes; family Hiodontidae; genus Hiodon; species Hiodon tergisus. The sequence continues at coordinate 2,300,496 of JAOVYW010000101.1, forward strand.
ACAATGTTAGTAATGCTAGTAATACAACATTCCAGTGTTAGGGGGCTCCCTGGCTTTCGGTTTATGCTTTTCGTTCTCCGTGATCCCAAAATAGAACAGAGTCAAAAAAACTAAAACGTGTCCTGGCCCTCTCCACAAAGTGCCAGGCGATTATCATCAAGTGATTAATCATTTAATCATGTGTTCGCACCCAGATGGTTATGTCTGCTCAGGGGCGGGGGAGAGGGTGTGGGGTGCAGGTGGTCAAGTGATTAAGGCTGCTCTGAACCTTGGGAATTTAATTTCGTTTTATTTTTGTCAAATTGAAATGTGTAACTGGAATTTTTGGACAAAATATAATTCATCATCATCATCCAAAAAAAGAAAACATGGACGAATTGCAAAGACCAGGAAAAAAACAACAACACTGGTTACGTGTGAAGTATTTAGACTAGGGGGAACTCTGGACCTTGAGGGCAAAAATCATTCTTTGATCATGAATTAATCCTCCCCTGCTTAACATTGCTCGTTAATTCCCTTCAAGATTATCGTTTGCATTTGTTGTCACTTACATACAGTGCAATTTAAAACAAACTTTTTAAATTGAAGTAGTTTTTATTTCTATTCCTCCTCCCTTCACAACCGAAAGAGACCCCCATTCCTTTAAAACTCTTCAGCATGAAGCCGGCTTGCAGATGAGACGGAAAGAGGGAACAGGATGAAGATGGAATGGACTTTCAGTGAGAAGATAAACAGCTGTCTAAAATTAAAAGAAGTGTTAATAAGTGTTCAATACCTGGTAATTATTGTGTCACGAGCTGCAACATTGCCAGTAAGGGGAAACGGGGATCACGGTGACAAGGGGAATTTAGTGCAGGGGGGGGGGGGGCAGTAACTGATTACAGCTAGGCCTTGTGGTGAATTTTTTAAAAGTGCTGTGTAATATGGTGTGGGATTTTACGCTAAGATAACCCTGCATCTTGAGTGATGTTAGCCATAGTCAGAAGTAGGGCGAAGGCCAGTAGATAGGAGTTTTAGTGTGTTCATTTGTGGTCTCAAAATATGATATGTGTAATAAAAGATTTGTACTTTCTTTGCTACTTACCTGGTGTCCTGTTTAGGTTGACTGGGTGGATTTCGAACCCTGGGACATGGGGCTACCCTCATCTGGTGAACATTGCATATTACCACAGTGTAGTGGGATAAACTTCTCAGGGAAACTTAATATGCAATTTACCTTGTTTTTTGTGATCCAAGGGCCATCACAATTATCCCGCAGAGTTTATGTTTCATGTTTTGACTCAAAATTCAGTGCTGTACATGCATTTCCTGTTTGAGCTCTATGTTGGTTAGTATCCGTACCTCATCGCGCCCGGATCCTTGGTTTGAATCTTTCCACTGTGTGTGGAGTCCAATGGCTTGCGTGGAGGGTGGAGTGGCAGCTGTGAAATTGGTGTGCGTGCGTGCGTGCGTGCGTGTGCGTGCATGCATGTGTGCGTAGTGTAGATGTCAGTGTCCACCTCTCTTTCACC
>JAOVYW010000101.1:2304606-2322723 GCA_025775045.1 Hiodon tergisus
CACCATGAGATTATACGCAATCACTGCTAAACCAATGAAATTCCTGGCTTTGGCAGGTCAGGGGGAAAACGGCTGATGCTGACAAGATGTACAACCGAAGATCTCCCTGGGTTCATTCATTTTTATTTGTGATGCCACATAATTGATATGCTTAGCAGGTCACAATATTCTGAATAACTATTTTGAGTATTACAGGCAGTATTGGGGATGGGGTTAACTATGTTCTCACACATCTGCCTTTTGTATTTGGTACCTCTGCTTATACAATGATTTTGAATGATTTCATTTATGTTTGAACGTTGCTTCCCTCAGACAATGAAAAACGGTTAAATTAATTCTAATTATTTACAAAAGTACAGTAGTTTATAAATACATATTTATTTTTTAATCGAGGATTGTTTTGACCACTGAAACAAATGCACCTTTTTTGGTGCATTTTTATTGAGTGATTTAATTTAGCTAGAATATTTCCGATCTAAATTGTTGTAAAATTGTATTATAATATGCACATGGTTGCTGAATTTTTGAAAGTCAACCAGGCCCATTACTTCTAACAGCATGTGTTGCAACAATTCACACAAGTAAGTAATAAAGTAAAGCTGCTACTCAAACCAAATAATTTGTCAGTAACCCCAACGTATCCAGTGACGTGGACGCCCTCATTTTCCTTCCCAGCAGAGACCCAAACTTCTTAATAAGCCCCGAGGTCAACAACTCAAAACGCAACTAAAAGAGTTCCCACCATGCACTCATAGCCAGACGAATTGCAAAGATTTATTTGTTTAAGCTCGTGCCACCTCAGTGAAGTCGCACTTGCAGAATCACCCCATGACACAGTGAAACAATCAAATGAACACACACAAAAAAAACAGACATCACTGCAGTGGATTCGTTTTTTTTTTGTTTAACGTCTTACACGTTTATACTGGGCTTAAAAAGAAAAAAAAAAATCGGGTAGAGGGATCCTTGTAAATCATTCCTGTTGAAATCTTACAGCGACTATTTGATCACGGGCCTCAATAAACTCCTCTGGCACATTCACTCCTATTTACAATATGTCTTCAATATCTTACAATGGAAATCCCATAAATAGAAATCTCAAGAGCATGATGAATCCGCATCCAATATTGATGGACTAGCAATGCCCCTGCCAAAATTAACAGCAGAAAAGCTATTCTCATCTTACTCCCAAGCAAAACTTCTGAATGAACACTGTCCCAGGGAAGAAAGCATGAGATTCCTGCCCCACTCAGGAAAGCCATTCGCACATCCGCAAAGGGGCGTGGACCCCAAACACAGCGGAAAGCAGCCGCGGGGAACGGGAGCCGCCTCCCTACTCCTCCGTGAAGGTGATGACGTCATACTGGATGCCCTGCTGTTGCATCTGCTCCAGTTGCTCTGGTGTGGCCTCCGTCGCGTAGACCGTCTGCGCCTGGGTCATGGCTGCATCTGCCACGGCTGTGAAGACGGAGAGCGAATGTCAGAGCTGCAGGCTGCTGGTTCACATGGAGCTGTGCTGGATTAAAAGTCACATACCGGACACCGCAGAATGGGCTGCCGCCTCAAGGTCCTCGTGTCTGACGATCTGCTGCTCCGAACTGATGGGCACATACTGGATCTGACCATCGTGGCTCAGGGCGATCTGGACAGAGGGGCCACGATTCAGCAGGTTTCCAGCCTCCAGTCAGTCAGAGACCCCACAAACGAGAGCGGCTCTTGCATACGCATTTGAATTGACCACCTCACTCTCACACTAAGTGACGCAGACTGACACGTACGTCGATACGCTCTCATTAGTACGGCTCATTTTCGTCAGACATTCACGAGGACTGTGCGCTCCCGCTAACCTGTTGCTCCTGTAGGAAGTTGCCATCCTGGTCGTATTGAATGTGAGCTATCTGTCCGTCCGGCATCTGTGGGCCAACATACAAGGCACTGTCAGATGCGGGTCAGATCAAGTGTGCGAAATGGAGTGGAAACACTAACTCCTGATTGAGGGCTGTGGTTGGCCACTCTGCAGCTCTGTAGAGACGCGTTGGTGTACCTGTATATGATTGCCTTCGGACACCACTACGTACTCTTGGGGGATAAGATGCTGAACCCCATCCTGGGAAATGATATACTGGACCTGTGTGAAAAAAGGGAGTTAACCAAAGTAAAAAGTAAGAACGGGATTTGTATTGTGAAAAGACAACAGACAACAACATGCATACGAAATCCGTTAACAAGACTGTGTGCTGCACAATGTCATTGTTCCTTAAATAAATTTAAAAATGGACTAAAAGAATGGCCTTGACTTGGAAAATATTAATGTAACTAGATATATTTTATCATGGGCCTGTTTAATTAATAATTGCAGTTTGATCTACTATTTTTTTATTGTAAAGAATGTGCTGCACTAGTTCAACCATTAAAACCTGATATAAACCCACGTGTGCAAGCCGTGAAAGAAAGTTTTTTTTAATTCCGTTTTGGTTTGTTTTAAATAGTTTTTTTAATATCTGTTGGCCGGCTTCATGACAACAACCAAATAAGATTTAAAGAACTTCTACTTTACCTCAGTCACCTGGTTCTCAGCCGTCACCAAATGCTGAACCGTCTGTCCGTCCACTGTTGTGATTTGTTGGATATACGTGGCTTCCTCCTGTAAGTAGAAACCTTATACATGAGGCATCTTCAAAACACTAGAGTAGTAAGCAGTCATATCTCAAAAAATGGAAATGACATACGGTTAAACTTTGAACATAAAATACAAATAAGTACTTACATGCCAGGCTTAAAATATTTCTACCATTAAACTATTAAACATAACCTCATCGACTTTAATGACAGAAGCCTCGTGTCCTGTTTGAACTACAATCTCCAAACCCAGTCAACTAGGCCTCTCTAGGAACAAAGTTGCCCCAAGGACCCATAATGTCCGCCATTTTTGTTGTGCTGTCTTTTAGAAAATATTTTACAAATCCTCTCATGAACTTTAAGTCTGGCTGAGACCAAATTTGGAACCAATACACTTACCAAACTAAGCTGTAACTAAAGGAAACGTTTCTGCGGACAAAGACGGCCAACTTACAGGTTTATCAACCTGTGCTTTTAAAATACATATTAAATGATAGCTAGACATTTGATATTTGTGCCCCTACTGCCCGACCTGGTCAGAAAGAGTCTGCTCCTGTGCCACAATGATGTGTTCCTGGGCCAAGGCCTGCTGGAGTCGTTCGGGAGTGATGACCGTCTGCCCGGCCTGCAGAGCTGCTGCACAAAGCAGACAAAAGTTGTGGTTACTTTACATGACCGTGGATACATGACCGTGGATGACCCCTGCTTACAACACACCAGAGATCAAACCGATGAAGGTGTCAGTTAAACAGGGCTATCAGGAAGCCAAGCCATTTACATTTCATAAGCAATACGACGTCAGTGACGGCCGCTTTCCAAACGGTTGTGCGGATGAGTTATTAACAGCTTTAGCAAAAATTGCTCTTGAATGTAATGTGAAGAACTGTCGCATGCTTCACACTAACAGAGCATACTTAGACTGTATACAATGAAGTATCTTTGCTTGAATACAACACTGTCTCTGTGGACTGACTTGACTGATTTAGTTCATTGTGAATTACTAAGAGGACTGGAGGGGTTCATAAACAGGCACGGTGCCTGGTGTCCTCACTCTGTAGGGTGGCCAGTGCCTCCTCCTCACTGTTAACAATGATGGCCTGCTGCGAGCCGGACAGCGGGGGTTTACGCGTGGGGGGGTCCAGGCTGTGTAGCCTCTCCATGTGGAACTTCAGGTGGCCGTTGCGGTTGAACCTGCGCAGGGCGGGGGATAAGAAAGAAGGTTACTTGTTCAAACACGTCACGCCAATAAAGCTTTCTGAATTTGAAATTTGAATTTAGAGAGAGACAGAGAGAGAGGAAGATCATGAACAAAGTGTAGGCTAAGTCACTCAGGCCTGGCCATTGAAAAAGGCAGATAAAACAGGCCTTGTGGTCACTGTGAGACAGGAGAGGTTAAATGAAAATTATAAACTTTCTCCTCCCCAAATATGGCCATTTAAACCCAGGAGAGAGAGAGACAGAAACCGACAAACAGACATCACACCCCCAACTGCCCTAGACCACCATCTGGAACCCTCTCCAGCTGCGGGACGTCCCGGCTGCAGCGCACCTCTGTCCGCAGACCTCGCAGGCGAAGGGCTTCTCGTTGGTGTGGGTCATCATGTGACGCCGCAGGTCCTTCTTGTTCTTGGAGGCGAAGCTGCAGTAACCGCACTTGTGGGGCCGGAGATAGGCGTGCAGGCCCATGTGCGTCTAACGCGCAAAAGACAGCGGCGTGACGTCAGAGCGGTCAAATTCACCAAAGTGTCTTTTCTTTTATAAACACTCAGAGCTGTTCTCAATATGAACTGACACCTACCAGTTCTGTTCATTTTCTCAGTTACAGTGAATTAACAGTTACAGTGTTAACTAAATGATCATTTTTCATTCTGCGTTTTCATTTTAAATTATTGCTCTGAAATGTTGAAGAAACAAACTTGTGAATGCTTCCCTATTTTAATAATCTGAACCAAAGTTAGAACGGTACACCATTTGCAACATGTATCCAATTAATTATATACTATAGTGAAGGGAGTCTACCCTAGATATAGACTTAAAGAAGCTGTTGTTTACGACATCATCACATAGCTATTCTATACTCCATGATAACGAAGCAAGCAGAAAACCGACAAGGGCAACGGACCTTGACTTCTGGCCAGGAGGAGGCTGAGAAGTTGCAGTCGGGACACTTGAAGGTGTTGGGATCCACATGCGCCCTCTTGTGGCTTTCCATGTCGGAGCGGCCGTGGAAGGACTCCATGCAGATCCTGCAGGAGAACCTCTTGGAGTTGAACTGCTGCTGGGGCGAGGTGCCAGGGGAGGGGGAGCCGGGCTCCTCCGTACTCAGCTGGGACAGCGGGAGGAGAACAACTATTGATTCTGCTGAAGGCGCAGAATGTTCAACTATTCAGTTATAAATGATTATGTTCGTTAAACGCATTATGTTTCATGAAAACAAATGGATCGGGTTTTTCCATGTGATAGATTAGTAGCTGACATCCCTCATTACCATTAGTGCAACACTATGCGTCTTATTTCAGCACAGCTGGATGAGGCTGTACGAGTGTAAGTCTACTTTCCTAACGCTACTGTCCCTCATCATTATTTCTATTCAGGCCATGAACTACTGTTCATTGAGATAATTCATTAAGTTTTAGCCCCACATATAACCATTTTGAGTCCTAGCTTTAGTCCGTCTCTACTTATTTGTCCCTAGTAATGTCCAGAAATAATGACCAGTGGTAACATGACAAAGTACCCAACCTTAAAGTCACTAATTGGTTTTATGATATAAAACATAGCTCGCATTTTTCCCTCATGCATTAAACCTAACCTAAACTACTTTTTCAGAAATCGGGTGAACCCAAGGGAGCGACGAGAGTGTTTTTATCGGTTATAAGAGGTAATATTTCACTGGCATGGTACCGTGCAGGTGCAGAAGAGCGTCGTTGCTAATGGAATCAAGGCTAAATTAGGATAAGGTCATGCGGAGAGCTTCCTTAAGAGGCATCTTCTGCACCCTGCATTAGTCAACCCACGCATCTTACCTCCACCTGCTGCAGTGTGCCTCCTGCTATCCCAGAGGTCAGGTAGTATTTCCCCTTGTGTTCTTTGAGTGTCCCGGAGAGAGAGTCGCTGCTGACGCCCACGGACTGAGCTTCTCCAGGGCTGCTCTCAGTACTGCTGCCGAAACAGGGAACAGCGATATTGACCCATGGCTAAAAAAGACTGGTAGAAGGCACCTGCAATGCACTTAATCAAGCCGGCATCAGCAACGTCCGATTAAGAAAATTCATTTAAATAGATTAAATAGATTGCTTAGGTTGAGTCAGACAGTAATTTCCTCTGGCCCCACTCCAACCTTTGGAGGTGATGAGAAACCATTGATGCACAATTGGTTGTTACAGTCGCTCAGTTCAACTCAGACTGAAGCTGTGGTGAAGCTTGCCGACAGCTAGCCAGGGGGTGGCCAGGCGTATCTCGGTGTCCCATTCCAGGTCAGTTACCTGTATGTGCTGTGGATCTCCTCCCCAACCTGCTCTGCCACACTGAAGTCCGCCACGCCCTGGTAGGCGCCAACGGCCATCTGCCCAATCTCTCCGCCGGCCTCTAGGGCCTCGCGCACCAGCGTCTCCCCGTGCTCCGTCACGTGGAAGGTCACCACCTCCTGGGTCTGCCCGGCGGAGTCGGCCTCCTCGGAGGACCCCTCCAGGCCGTCCCCCTCCGATTTCAGCACAGCCACCTGGAGAGAACCGCGGCGTGTCATCCGCGGCCTTGGGAAACATCCTACACTGCCCAGAACGGGTTCCATTGGTGCATTTGGGTTCAGTGTGCGGAGAAGAGCTACTGAAGCTAACCGGGCTGCAGAGCTGGACTGAAACAGAGCAGCACGCGTGACTGAAAACGCTTATTTAGCTGCCCCTTCTCAGCAGTCCTGCACGCAACGTGCTAGCAAAGCATGGCGTCGAAGTTGGCACAGTACCTGCAGAGAATTGCCCACCAGCTCTCGAGGGTTGCTCATATTCAGGAGCAGATCCAGCGCGTTCTGAGCCGACAAGTCAGAAGCCTCTGCTGGGGGACGACATTGGAGAAGGCGCGTGAAGGAGCCAATACTGAACTTTTTACACCATTACAACTGGCTGAAGAAATTCTCATTCTCAATTCAGACTGTATAAAGGGTTTCCATATTAAACCCCCCCACAAATATCCCCCATATTAACCCCCCCCCCCACAAATATCAGATATCAGCAGGCATATTAAAGCTTTCTGTGCAGGATACAGGTATCCGGTACAGAAAATAAGATGTTAACCCGTGACCAGTTTTAGAAATTGATGAAGAGCAAAACAATATGACTGACACAAAATTTAAACAGCAGCGTTAAAGGCAGTCATTACTAATCGCAAGTAATCGCCGAAACGCAGAGTTTAGCGGAACCCTAACCGTGTTCGTAAATGATGGTGGTGTTGCCCATTGAGTCCTGAGAGACAGTGGGGTTCTCCATCGTCTGCAGTGCCTGGAACTCGATGGGGTCCACCGACACCTGGGAAGCGGGGGAAGAGGAGGACAGGTGAGCCCAGGCTGACGGCCGGCCCAGGTCAGCTGGCGGGGTCGTGGGGGTGGGGGAGATCTTACGATGGGCCCCCGGATGCCGTCCTGCATGGCCTGGGTGTGGTCGTGCTGCTGTTTGAGCTCCTCGATCTGCTGCAGGGTGAAGAAGGGCCGGCGGCGCCGGGGGGGCTCCTCGGGGTGCGTGCAGCACCAGTCCTCGAAGGCCTCGGCGTGCCGGCACTGAACGTGCAAACGCAGGTTCTTCTTGTGCTTGGTCATGAAGTGGCAGAAGTCGCAGGAGAAGGGCTTCTCGCCTGGCAGAGAGGAGAGAGAGAGATGCAGTCCCTTTCATTCCCACCTCTGCTCTTCATTTCACCTAACGGTACCACTAACACATCAAGGTCCGCTAACACGCCGAGGCAGGCCGTCTGGAAGCACAGTCCGCTAACAGGGCTGAGGCAGGCCGTCTGGAAGCACAGTCCGCTAACACACCGAGGCAGGCCGCCTGGAAGCACAGTCCGCTAACACACCGAGGCAGGCCGTCTGAAAGCACAGTCCGCTAACACACCGAGGCAGGCCGTCTGGAAGCACAGTCCGCTAACACACCGAGGCAGGCCGTCTGGAAGCACAGTCCGCTAACAGGGCTGAGGCAGGCCGTCTGGAAGCACAGTCCGCTAACACACCGAGGCAGGCCGTCTGAAAGCACAGTCCGCTAACAGGGCTGAGGCAGGCCGTCTGGAAGCACAGTCCGCTAACACGCCGAGGCAGGCCATCTGGAAGCACAGTCCGCTAACACACCGAGGCAGGCCATCTGAAAGCACAGTCCGCTAACAGGGCTGAGGCAGGCCATCTGAAAGCACAGTCCGCTAACAGGGCTGAGGCAGGCCGTCTGGAAGCACAGTCCGCTAACAGGGCTGAGGCAGCTCACCGGTGTGTTTGATGGCCAGGTGGGACACCAGGAAGTCCTCCTTGGAGGTGGAGTACTTGCAGTAGTCGCACCTGAACGGCTTGTCGCTAGTGTGAGAGAGCTGGTGGTTGAGCAGGAGCTTCTTGTTGTCACAAGTATACTCACAGAACTCACACTTGAACCTGGCACAAAAAGCAAACAAAACGCCAAGTTACCGGCTAAATCTGGACACTTGCGTGTGCCTATTACACATCATGAAAGCAGTACGCCTACCAGGGTGGCACAGATAACAGCCAGAATAAAGAATAGCAGGATTTTGTTCACACCTGCTATTTCCATAGCTCTGGATGTGTGTAAGGAGATGCATTTTGAATGTGTAACGTTTCTTGAAGGACTTTCCACACTGAAAAGACGAGAGAAAGGTTCGGTCAAATCAACACCTCCTGCAGCTATAACCTGTAATGGAAATTCTATTCTGCCTAATCTGCATTTCCACATAAACATGCCACTTCGTCTCTACAAACAGTTACGGCGTAAGCTTTGGGGTGCAGAGCGGAGGGACAGAAACCGGGCCGACCTTGTCACACATGTGAGGCTTCTCCGTGCTGTGGGTCTTCATGTGCTGTGTCAGCCGCTTCTGCATGGGGTACACCCTGTTACAGACGGGGCACGGGTACTGCGTGTTCCTGGGGATCTGAGGGACACCAACACAATCCTGCTTTGGCATGAAAAGCAAATACTGCAGAATGAGTAGGATTCTTCAGTTTTTTTGTTTTTTTAAATGCCACGACACGCCATGAATGTGAGACTTACCAGATCTGTTTTCTTTTTCCTAAAACCAGAAAGGGCAAGGAATCAATATCGCAACAGGATATCATTTGGTGGACTGTAAGTATCTTACGTAAGTGATACTTAAGTAATAAGTATCACTTATTCTTTTGGTTTAAAACTAAAATGTAATACACACAAAACGGCACTAATGATGAACCAAATGGCTACATCTGTTAAATAAAAACTTAAATGATAAAACTAAAATAAATAAAACTGTTGAACACGGAAATACTTGCCTTTTTAAGCAGCTCAACGAAATCAACTATATATAAAATTTAGCTCTATTCATTTCCCCCCCCAAAATCTCTCGGTAAGCACGGTTGATTTTTAAAAATCACTATAGAAAAAACCTTTTTCATTCATTTCAAAACCGATTGCTACGACAAACACTACCATCTTCCCGTTAGTTTCTTATTCCTAAACGAGCAACACCTTTTCACTCGTGCTTTGTTGAAGCCTACCATGAATGTTCCCCCAAGAGGGTGACCGTGCAGAGCACTTACTTGTCTTTGCTGTGCACGGCGGAATGTCGCACCACATCCTTCTTGTACACGCTGCTGTAATCACACTCCTCACACTTGTAGGGTTTAGTTCCCTCATGGTTGAACATGTGTTCCTTTACCCAGACAGAGGAGGAGCAAAACCGCCATGTGAACGTACGCCATGTGTTTAAATCCCAAGAATAAATAAATGAATAAAGAACAATCATCAAAGAAGCAGTCGTCTTTAAACCTGCAGTTACAGCATCAGTGGTAAACAGTTAGCCAAGTAGTGGGGTTTATGAACGCTCGAACCCGCTCACAAAACGCACCTTCAGGGAAGACCAGCGCTTGCACTGGTAGCTGCACTGGAGACACTTGAACCTCTCCGGGTCGTTGCCGTCGTGAGACTCCACGTGGAAGCGGAGGTCCTCCTGGGACAGGAACCGCGAGCCGCAGATCCGGCAGTTGTGGGGCCTCAGCAGTGGTTTGAGGGACTTGTAGTACCGACTGCGGGAAGAGAAGGGAAACGAGGACGCGGTAAAAAGTCCGCCCGCGCGTCATGACCGTTTCTCCTCGTTGAGAGCCTGGTTGCTAAGGGATAGCGATTGTGTTACGTTATACCGCCGATCTCTTACTTGCGGTTCATGTACTTCTTATACTTCTTGCGTAGGAATCGTTTTGAGGGTCGTCCCCGTTTTCTGGGATAAAACTCCACCTCCTCCGCCCCTGCATTTGAAGACGGGTCTTTGTTCTCCGAATCCGATTGGCTGACCCCGGGTTCCGCCCCATTCTCATTGGCAGAGGAGACGGGCCCATTGTCCAGCCCTGACGAACTTGCCTCTTCGGGTGCCTGAGGATCCAAATTCTTATCGGGCTCCGCTGCCGCGGTGGAGTTCGTCGCTGCTTGAGAACCGGAAACGACACAGAAAGGAATAAACCGGAAAAGCCTAAACGTCACCAACTGAATTGCACCATATTAATATGTATGACACGTTACAGCCTGTAATAACGTTATAACAAACAAAACGGGCATTGACAAATCTCTTAAGCCCACCGTGTCGATGCCGACTGCCAATGAAGTAAGGGAACTTCCTGGGGCGGACCACTCTGCGTCGCGGTCGCTCGTGGGAGATGGAGGAGGACGAGGGGGTGCTGCGCAGAATGGCGGGCTGTCGCCCCCTGCAGTCCTCGTCGGCTGGGTTATAATCACTGTCGTCTGGGGCGAGGCACAGAGAGAGAGGGGGAACGTAAGCCGGACGGGCCACAGAACGCTCCTTCAGCCGTGCGTCCGCGAGTTCCAGAGGTGCCAGAGAACCTTCAGCGTCATCGATCGCCCCGGCGTCCACCACGTCATCCTCCTCCTCCTCCGCCGCCTCCTCCGTCTTCACCTCCCCTTTCTGGTTGGCCACGGAGTCGCATCGCCGCGGACGCCCGCGCCCTCGCTTCTTTGGAGGCGGGGCACCTACGTTTGACAAACAACCGTCAGTACGTCAGGTCATGCGAATACGAATTTGAAAATATGGTTTATAATTCAATGGCTACGACAGCAAAAATAAAATGACAAGGCAAGCAACAGTTACTAGACAGAAGGTATCAAGCAACGATCCCCACAGCGATCAAAGAGTAAAGAACAATTATAAACGGATGTAAATAATTTGATGTATTTTTAGCCATGATAATCAGCATTTTACAAAATTCGATGTGTGTAATGACGGGCTCTACATTAGTGCAAACACTGAGAAACAAACTGGCCTGTCCCACATAATGACTGCCGTATTCCTCACTCAGGTTTCTCAAGAAGCATGGGTCATCCGCTAAGCCCCCCTAAAAGCCAGGACTTACCCGGCACAATTACGCCCCTGGCGCGTCACCCACCTGTGTGCCTGAAGTGTTTGTCTCTCATGTGGTTGATGAGGGTGTCCTTGGACACGCTCTTGTAGGGACACATCTTGCACTTAAACTGCTGCACCACCACCACCTCCATCATCTCCTCCAGCTCCGCCAGGTTTGGGGCCCGGCACCCGAGGCCCCCGGATTCCCCCGACTGGGCAGCCCCGCTGCTGCCTTCGGCCTCCGACGGCCTGGGCCCTTCGTGGCTCCCCCCGTCCTCGGGCTCCTGCCGGGAGGCTGCCTCCGGCTCGGGCTGGGTGGCGTACCTCCCTGTGCTGCCGATGTACTGGTTCTGCTGCTCTGTGCTGCTCTCCATGTAGTGGTAGCCCTGCGCGGAGACGGGGCAGTCGCCCGCGGCGACGGCGCTGCCCTCCGCGTAGCTGGAGTGCTGGGGTTGGTCGGGGCAGTCCCGGGATCTCTCCTCCACGTATATGGAGCCCTGCGGCATGCTGCACTCGATGAAACAGGAATGCTGGGGCTGGTCCTGTGAGTTCTGGGTCTGGTCCGGATCGTCGGCGCAGCACTCCAGGTACTGGGAGTGCTGGGGCTGGTCGGGACCGTCCGGGGCGCACTGGGCGTACGGCCGGGCCTGGCTGGAGCTGTCCGTGCTGCAGTCGATGCGTTGCGAGCCCTGCGGGAGCTCGGGGTAGGGGGAGCGGTCAGCGCTGCACTCCGCCGCGTAGCCCTGCGCGCGCTGCTCTGAGTTGTCCGCCACACACTCGGCGTAGCGAGACGCCCCGGTTTGGTCGGGGCGCTGGGGTCGGTGGCACGGGTCGCCCATGTGCTCCTCTTGCTCAGTGTAGCCAGAGTGCCCGGGCTGGTCCGGCTGGTCGGGGTCCATGACCTCGTGGTCGGGCAGGACCGGCCTCCGTCCCTCCACCAGGTCGGACTGGTCCAGACACGTGGATGTGGGACCCTCCCCAAGAGCTTCAATAGTGATACGGCTGTTCAGAGCTGTGGACGACATCTCGGACCCCATGGGAGCGCCTGCACATAACAGAGCCACGATGATCAGACAAAGAATACACATCACAGCATGCAGTACGTTCACGCTGCTAACAAACACTGAGCAAAACTCACCATCATCGGGGCCCTGCAGGATAAGATACTGAGTGGTCTCCGCATCTCCGTCCTCGGCGCTTGTCACAGCAATGCAACCTGCAGGACAGAAATGCTAACGGCTTACAGACGAAACATTAACAAGCTACAACACTCCAATACTACGATATCTAAACAACCATACCGACTCTGCCCATGCCAAAGCATTTAAGTATGGGGCGTTTGTTAAAAAGACTACATTCCATCTTCACCGTTCATGATGTCGGGACCGATGGTGGACTCGATGATCTTGTCGATGGCAGAGCCAAGGTCCGAGGAAGTGGAAGCGGTGGAGTCAGACACGATCATCCCTCCATCCGAGACCACGCTGGAGTGGACCAGAACTTGGGCCGACTCCGACACCAGGATGGACTGCGTCACGGTGGAGACGCTGGACACGCTGGTGGACTGGGCCACAGAGGAGGAATCTGGGAGGTGGACCACGCCCCTGACGTCCGTGCTGGAGCTGGTCTCGGGAATCAGCTGCTGGTACACAAACTCGCGGTTAAGCCGGAGAGGTGCTGGAAGCGAACGGTTTTGATCACGTTTAAAAAAAACAAAAAAAACCATTATGCAACAAGAAGTGCACACATTATGGCAACATTCAAAGAAACTGTTGAAAAAGGCTATGGCATTTAGTGAAGACTATTTATAGAAAAAAGCCATCCAAAAAAATAAAATAAATCACACCACGATACGTTTTTATTTTATTTTAAATACCCTATAATCAAATGAGGTTCAGTCTTATACATGAGCGGACTCACCACAAGGCCTTCTGAGCTCTGTCCCACCTGGGAGTCAGACTCGGGTGCCAGCATGGGCATGGGCATGGGCGAGGGCATGGGCATGGCCGCCGTGTCACTGCTGTCCGCTGACATGGCCTCGGAGGACTCCATACCCATGCCGCTCTCTGAGGGCTCCTCCAGACCGGAGGGCCCGGCGTCACTGCTGCTCTCCACCTCATTCTCCTCAGACTCCATCTCGCCCTGCGCAGAAGTGTGCAGGAGACGGTTCACCAGGAGACGGTTCACCAGGAGACGGTTCACCAGGAGACGGTTCACCGGGCCTCTCTGGACTCGGGACCCCGGGTTTATTCATTCATTCTCTGTCACCGTTTGTGGCCCCGGACCTCTGAAGCTTGCATTCAGGATTCATGTCAGAGGGAAACCGCTTCCTCTTCTTTGACAGTGTTTAATTACCTAATGGCAGGTAAACGCCTTCACCGGCTAAGGCCAACATGGTGGTTTGGATTGCAACGGACACCGATAGCCTAGTCTGCACGGCATGGTGCCAGGGTTTCCCCATTACCAACATTCAGTCTCACGTTATTTGCACGATTCGCAAATCCTAACTAATGACTGAGAATAAAGCAGAGCAGATCTTGCTCCAGGGGACCAAAATCACTACTCTATAACCTATTCACCGTCTTATGCACAACGCCCAATAAGGCAGTTATTTAAGGAGTGCATTTTCACTGTGGACTTGAATGCAATTGTGATGAATGCAAAAACAACCCATCATGATTATCATCAGTGTGAGCCCACTATTTATCATGCACTTCATAGTGGCCTGGATTTCAATCCTGGACTATAGGGCATGTTATTATAACTGGTCAACTGCTTTACGTTATTTTAAGTTATGCAACTGCAATCAAAATGTGAAAAGGGAATCAATACACCTGACGTTCCAGGTGTAAAGGTGTTATTAACTGAAAACAAGAAAAAGAAACCCACCGATAACTGGAATCCCTGAAATCCCTGTTTTTATATCCTCCCAGCTATAGAATTAGTGCACGAGTGAGTTTATTCAGTTACCCTGTGGTTCTACTGTAATGCTGTCTTTTTAGGTTTCTGAAATGTAAAACAATGTGGATATCACGATCGCTGTAGTAGATAACGTAAAAAAAAGTTTCACAATACTTAGGTGTTATCCTTAGGCATCTTACATTTGAAAATATAACAAGCCATAAATCGTCCCAGACAAATGGTTCAACATCACTCACACGACATACAATCTTCTATCAAAAAGTGTTTACACCCAAACTTTAAAAAGCCCTAAATATAAATAGTGTAGGCTATACTACTAAATGAAAATATTAGGTCACTAACAGATTCGGAAACACACGGGCAACATATAACTAATAGTGAGGGTGGGATGGGGCGGGGTATACTTCGGGGTCTATTATTTTATTGTTTAAAAAATCTTAATAACCACTTCTAGCCCCTTAGCTAGCAAACAAGGATGCTATGAATGATGTATCGACCACGACAGCACAACCGTACTTCTGTGTCCGACTGGGTGACCCTGCTTCTTGTACTGGCATTGTGTCTGATACAGAAAGAAAACGTGTCTTACATACGAGGAATACTTTCAACGAGCCACACGTTTCAGCAGCAATAGCACACATTGCTTAAGCTCTTAGAATGAATAACTATCCTCTCTCTCCTCACTGAAACACCTCATACTGCAGTCCCTTTCTCAAATATAAACCCGGGCCGAGCTGCCCTCCCTGCTGCCTGCCGCCATTTTCCTGAGTCGCTTTTCGACTCAGGCAGTCTGCAAACTCCTATCTAAAGCTAAGGGACCCCGAGGGCCTCCACGACTTGGTCAGACCGCCCTGTCCCCTTCCCTGAAGAAAAAGATGACTTAATTTCTCAATTATAATGCCCCCAGAAAGTTTCTCTTACCTCAACTTTAGTACCGGATTGTTTCCCTTTCGTCAGTACGTCACAAACCAACGCAAATAGAAAAAGATAAATGCTCCGGCATTCTAGCTGGTCGCCATCAACTTTTCCTTGGTTAGTTCAGGACGCCAACCGGATCTCATTTATTTGTTTCACATCCGAAAATTGACACCCACGTATTAGGCATAGCTATTTACATAACCGTTAGTGCATCATATGATTTTGTTTTGTTCGGTAAACAACTGATTTTCGTTTTAAATAAGTGGAAATTTTGGAACATGTACCGTAGTAATCCGCGGAATACGTATTTCAAATTTTTTCTCCACCGCGGATGAACACTAACTCGCAAGCGGACGGATAATGGGAGCTGACGTTATTTAAATTCAGGATCAAAATATATATTTTTAAACTGTTCAGACATTTGTGCTGCATTTGATGTTATGGTGCACTCTGAGACTTAAGTGATATTTAAAAAGTTATGTTTAGTTTTACTGATTTTAGACCCTGCTGGTATTTTTATGTAAACAAAAAGGTACATATATATAACGCGACTATTGTTCAGTATATAGTGCTGTTACTCAATAAGGCTGCTCGCGGAAATTTTTCAAATAGGAATATTCTAGGTTGGTAGATCAATATCCGATCGCGTTGTGATGATAGTTTATAGTAATAAACAAAAGAGCTAGGGACCATACATGCTATGTATTTGAATAAACTTCATATTGCATTTGAGTTAGTTGTGCGTACGAAATAGACGTAACATATTTTGAGGTGGACACCAAAATAATGTGTTCATATGATTAATAATCAGATTATACATTTTATTGTATTACTGTGATAGACGGTACAAGTCAAGATCGAAATTCATGGAATGGGGCAGCTGTCAGTATTCTGACCACATTGGCAAAGATGAGCTGGAATCTATTTTACATCTATATGTATGAACTGATGTCCATGTTAGATAAGGGTTTACGCAGTATGGAGATACAGAGAAATAAGGCACCCCCATATTCTGTACCGACTATGCAAACTAACTTTTTTTAAGCCACGGCTTCTTTCCTCTTCGCAGAACGTCGAACTCTGTTGAATTAATTACGCTAGATAGTTGCGTGAATGTACTTACTGGAGAATTTGCTGCTGTTATGAATCAATGACTTAATATTAGCTACTAATGAATAATCAACTAGTGAATTAGATGAAGTGGTAAAAATAGGACACTGCTGCGTGTAGGTAGCACTAGTGGTACTAGAGCGTAATATGTAGGAAATTTACAGAGCAGGCAGAATATTCATGGAACTGTGCACTACCTAAGTTGCATAGCTAGTTTGTTTGAGGTGCACTAAAATGAGAGCAGGAGGTTGCCGGCCAGGGTCCTGCCATCACTGCTATTGTTAGTTGCTGAGCTCAAGAGAGCTAAGGGCCCATAATAAGAGCTGCCACTCTAGTTGAGCAAAGGAAAAATGTGCACTTTAGGCTGCTACCACCTTTCGTTCTGCTCAGAGGATAACAGACAAAAGAGACTCGTCAAATGTTATAGAGAACTAGTGAGATTACATACTAAATTCAACGAAGGGAAACCGTGGCGCAAACAGTTAAATTTTCTCCTGACACCGAATGTCATCGGATCTTAAACCAAATCCTTATATTAAATAAAATGAACCACGAATGAACAAATAACGATTTGAAAGTTATACAACAGATACAGTTATGCAACAACGAACGGCCCTGTGTGAAAAAACCGGTTATACCAGCTTTAGCAGCAGTACCGCCACCCAATTTCTTCCTGTAGTCATTTACAGTATCATGGAGGAATGTGTGCCACTCCTCCATGCAGAGCTGCTTCAACCTAGTGACATTTGTGGGTTTTCAGGCTTAAACTGCTCGTTGCAGGTCTTGCCATAGCATTTAAATGGGGTTTAGGTCTGGACATTGACTACCCCATTCCAAAACTAAATTCAGCAAAGCAAGCCCCACGCCATGACATCACTACCGCCATGCTTAATCGTTTTGAGGATCTAACTGTGGAATACAGTGTTTGAACTCTTGAACTGAAGATTGAACAAATTAAAGAAGGACCACACTTTGTGTCATTTATTTCACTCAGACTCCCTCTATATACAATATATCTATATCTATATACTACTAGAAGAAACTGTAACTGTATGTGTGTTATGGTATAATTTCCATTAGGAGTGCACATACTTGTACACTTATGTCAAGTGTCAGTATCACTGTATCCATTCCCCTGTTTATTTGGCCATGGTAATTGCAGTCTATTGAATTGAGCGGCTAACACTAATGCGATAAATCCAACTGCAGCTGATGGGGAGGGGTCTAACTACACCTCACACCCACTCTGCCATAAAATGATGTAGCCCCACAGCTCTAAAATAGCAACTCTGACTCCTGCCGCAGCTGTTTTCAACTCATTAAACGCAGCTGTCCTTGCATATTATTCCCCCCCTTGACCTCAGCATCCCCATCATGTAAACACACACAAAACCAAATTTATACAGGTTAGCAATACCTTGAATTGTCTGGATACTTGCCATAAATTTTTTTTGTTTCTAGCTCTGTAGCAATAGCTAGCTAGTGAGCAATTATGTATGTGTTTAGCAGGAAGCTAGGCCCCAGCCAGGCTTGATCTACCCAAAAGTCCTTTGAACTGCACGAGTATTATTGTTACTTTGTATATTGGTTAAGAGATATTGCCGCCTGTTTAAACATATTTATTAAGTTCTAGTATGTGCAACACCACGTCCCACCGACTATGTCTGGCCCTTTCTCCAGCCATTAAAATAAAAGACCGAAAATAGATAATAATAGGGTGCCTTCAAACAAATAATAAAATAACATCTATATTTACAGTACAAGGTTACATACTCAGCTGAACTTGGAACTAATCAGAGTTTGTTATATTTCAAGTTTTATTACAAAACATTCAGAGTTTTTTCTACTGTTCAACTGACTTTACTGAGTACCCATATCCAGCTCTAGTATGTAAATCCTCGCCAGTCACTCAGGGAAGGAGCTTCTGCTAAGCTAATAAATAATATAGACGAATACAGAATATTTATG
>JAOVYW010000101.1:2337687-2358338 GCA_025775045.1 Hiodon tergisus
AACCTACACAGAATTCCCCACTTATTCCCACACTCACTTGTATTCATTTTTAAAAGCTTTGATTATTACTTATGGCTGTGAGAGCTTCTTTTTGAGTTCCTCTCCGAACTGCAACTGAGTCGTTGCAGATTGTCTCATGCTTTGCCTCAGTAGACGCCCATGCATCTTCAGAATTGGATTTGCAGAGGTCATAGTTTACTATTATTGGAATAATCCTCTGGAGTTGATTGTGGGACGCAATTAGAAACTGGTTGTTAATGAGCACGTCTGTGCTGTTAATTAACACTTGGATTAGCAGATAAACAGATTTTAGAGTAGTGAAAAGCAAAGCAGAGCGATGGGATTGGTGAAATTGTGATTGGTGGGATTGGCAAGCTACACCGGTCAGCCCGTTTGAATGCATTCAAGGTAAGGGGTCAACCTGGAGCTTTGAATTACACCAGGAACACTTTGTTAAATATAAAGCTTTGGAGCACCCATAATGCACTCTACAAAGAATACCCACGGTTGCTTCCTTGGTGAATATGTATATGCTGGTGTTCTGCTGGCGTCAGTTTTTTTCTTTAAATAGGATGACAGAGAACAGGCAACAGTGGGGCCTAGTGGATAAAGCATTACTCCAGTTTAAACTTCTGCACTGCTATTGTACCCTTGTAACCTGTATAGAGCATTCACCTGCATATGCATGGATAAAGTGGGGAAATTGTAAATCGCAAGTAGCCCTGGGTAAGGGTGTCAGCTAAATGACGACGTAATTATTTAAAAAAAACTCCATCATTGATTGAAGAGCGCAATCAAAGTAAGAGGCGTTGCATAAAACCGAAAAGGCTACAAATGTGCTGTGAATCATGGCTGATTCACTGAAAGAACATGAAATAGAGTTTCTGTTGTGAATGTATTACTGAACTGGGGGTGGGGGGGGTTAGATAGAGCAAATTCTGTCAGCTTACGTGTAAACCTCCACCGTGTGACCTCTGATTGGCAGCTGGTGGTTCCTACTACATGATCTCACGTTCCCTTGGTCCGGAGTTTGGGGGCGCGGTTGGCATCTGCTTCTATCTTGGGACCACTTTTGCCGGTGCCATGTACATTCTGGGCTGCATCGAGATCCTGCTGGTAAGGTCTGATTGTCATGTTCTCAACGCACACTGATATAAATGAGCCGAGGTGGATCAACATTGTCATTTTTAAAACCATAAAACAAAGAATCTGGGGACCAGTAATTTATATAAATTCCCCAGAACTGAAAGGTGGATGTTCCTCACTGAAATTGCGAGGAAAACAGATGTGCGACTGTTAGCCAACCAGGCTATTTGGCACACAACTTTGGCAATGCATCTGATGTATGACTTAGGGTACATTTTATAATTGCGACGACATTGGTATGACCCACACATACAAGAAAATTGTTAAGAAAATTGCTAGTCCTTCTAACATGTTACCATTCATTTTGATACTGGGCTGACTGAAATACAAATTGGTATGCCATAATTTACAAAACTTTGCTATAAAGCACACAATTGACAGTAAATCAGAAGAGTATGGTCTTGTTTGTTAAGGACACTACATGTCCCAAGGATGCCGGATAATGTATGTATGGAGATTAGCTCTGTCCATTAGCGTGCATTAGCTAGTTTATAGAAATGACCAGAGAACTACGTAGCAGCTGAGTGTCAACGAGAATTATTGCGAGTGTTACTGTGCAGCTTTCCGTTACAAAAACCCTCCACCCTTTCCATAGTCTCTTTCTGATGTGACCTCTTTATTTGCAGATATACATTGTGCCACAAGCAGCCATCTTTAAGATGGAGGGTCTGGAGGGGCCGGACGCAGAGGCAGCGCTGCTAAATAACATGCGCGTCTATGGTACCTGCGTGTTGAGTCTCATGGCGCTCGTAGTTTTTGTGGGCGTCAAATACGTCAACAAGCTGGCCCTTCTCTTCCTTGCCTGCGTAATCCTGTCCATTCTGGCTGTCTACGCCGGCGTCATCAAGACCTCGTTTGACCCCCCTGACTTTCCGTGAGTGCTTCTCCTCTAGCCGTGGCGGTGGGATTTGTCAATATGGCCAAAGCTGATCAAAGCCAATTGTTAAATTGTAGCTAGGGCGCACCCGGCAGTGTTGCTAGGTGCTGAAGGTTTCTCTCCATTTATTCTTCCCGCAGAGTCTGTATCCTGGGAAACCGCACCCTGATCTGGAAGGGTTTTGACGTGTGCGCCAAGGTCATCGAGAGAGACAATGGCACTGTCACCACCAAGCTGTGGAGGCTGTTCTGTGACTCGGAGTTCCTGAACGCCACCTGTGACGACTACTTCGTGAACAACAACGTCTCGTCGATACAGGGCATTCCTGGCATCACCAGTGGCATCCTGGCTGGTGAGAACCACTGACTTAACCGTAATCGCTATTGCATGCCCCCTGGGGGGGACCTCCCACCTTCGTCCGCCTCACCCGGTTTCTCGCCCGCTTTGCTAGAGAACCTGTTTGGTAACTATATGGACAAGGGAGTCATCCTTGAGAAGAGAGGGATTTCAGCCATGCTGGACCCAGACGCCCCGTTGACCAACACCAATCGCTACGTTGCCTCTGACATCACAAGTTTCTTCACCCTGCTGGTTGGCATCTACTTTCCTTCTGTCACAGGTCAGTAGAGACGAGCAGTGGAGATGGGGAGGCCGTCTTTCCCTCCCTTGTTGTCATGGTATTATCATGTCTGGGCGTCCTGCTGTCACTGGTTCTAACACCCACATGGCCGGCGATCTGTTTGTTTAAGCAGAGGAAACAGTGAAAGTGTATCTCCTGAGAGCTTTCTCTCCTTATGGTTGACCCAGAAAAGCATTTTATATTTTTACTTACTGTCAGTCATCCAATTTTAATTATTTTTGTGACATAGCTGTTAACAATGTGTTGCCGTCCGATTAACCACCCCCTTGGGCGAGCTTGGAACGCTACGGCCTTTCCACTTTTGCACCCGGCACGAAGTCTAGTGTCTAGTTCTTACATCCAGATCTTTTGTTTTTAAAGAGAACCGGTTCCACGGACAATCCAACTGGACCTCTGGGGTGAAGTCAAACAATGACAGTACAGGAATTATTGCTTTCCCATTCTGAAAAGTTGTCAGGTCGATTTTTGTCCGTTTGACTTCGGCTGCATTGATCTCAGTTCATATTTTAATTTATATTGAGGTTTGGGAAAGGTATTCAAGTCGTACTACATTGCAAACACGAGCTTCACTTGCTCAGTTATTATGTATTCAAAACGATCACACGTGCATTTGTAGTTATCAAAGCAGAATATAATTTGCCTGAATAATGAGCGCATATTAAAGTAAAAACAGCAGGAAATACATTATATCACACAGGTATAAATAATGAGCAGAACTTTAGTTTAATCATAATTGTCCACTCATAAGTCTTAATGTTAATCAAGCATGTTGATAAACTGACAACAGAATGAAGCAAACTGAAGTTCATTTTCAGGGTGACACTATAAAAATAGTTAGACTACTTCATTAGTTTGAAAGACATAATAGTACATTTAAGCTAGCCACCTGTTAAATCATCCTAAATTGCAGTCTCTTTCGTTTCTCCTAACAAATAATTAACAACTTTCCCCCTTTTCCTTTGGGTTTTGGATAATTTATCTTTTAATAAAATTCAGTTCTCTTAAGCAGCACTTCACAGTGGTGAATGTCTTATTAAGCTGCATTTGACCTGGACATCAGTTTGGAATGTATGCTGCTTATTTGAAATCAACTCAGAAGGTTCAATAACTGACTAGTAATTAATAACTGATTTATACTCACCTGCACCACCAGGTATTCTTTTTTACATCAAAGTTTCTTTAAAAGTCTTATACTTACACAAAATCAGACCTATACTTTATATATAATTTATATAGGATGTCTAGGATAAATAATGACCTATAATATATATCACAGCTTTTTCTCTGTAAACGTCTGTCATGAAAGTCGTCCCCATGACCAAGCTGCTGTAGATTTTATCACTACGACCCGGTTTGGTCCTTGGCACAAAGGATTTGCGCTAATGTTAAAGGGTTTACATAAAATTCACAGATCTATTCCATTATAAATAATGTGAATCAGTTAAATATCAGATATTAAAAATACTTGGACAAATTAGTTGTAAAAAAAAAACCTTTATGTACAGATAAATGTCCAAAGAGCTGACGTGGCACACACGTGTGTGTGCGTGTGTGTGTGTGTGTGTGCGTGCGTGCGTGTGTTGGTGTGCGTGTGTGTCCGTGCACCTCTGGGCTTTTGTGTTACAGGGATCATGGCCGGCTCTAACCGGTCAGGGGATCTGAGAGACGCGCAGAAGTCCATCCCCATTGGCACCATCATGGCCATCACCACCACCTCGTTAGTCTGTATCCTTTTACTTGTACTCTGCTTCTGTCCTGGAGGACGCACTCCACACTGTGGACATGAATATCTGAGGACTGGGTACTGACATGCCCAACTAGTTTGAGCGTTGAATATCTGAGGATTGGGTACTGTGTGTGCAGATCAGTGTCAAGCTATTCACCTTAACTCTCGTGCCCAGACATGTCGAGCGTGGTCATGTTTGGGGCCTGCATTGAAGGAGTGGTGCTGAGGGACAAGTGAGTCATGCATCTTGTCTGGGGTTATAGTCTCAGACATTTTTATTCAGCTCCTTGGGAGAGCAGAATGCACAGGAAATCACACCCTCTCTAAGTGGCCGATTACTGTTTAAACACCAGGATTAAGAAAAAGGTTTTGAGGAATAACATTCTAAAAATTAATTGAACTGCATTAAAAGTCTTGGAGTCGTAGCAAAATTTAACCACGGTCAATAAGAATTTAGATAAAACCATGGGCAATAAGAATTTTGCTTTTTTGTAGGTTTGGGGAGGCGGTCAATGGCAATCTGGTGATTGGTACACTGGCTTGGCCCTCCCCATGGGTCATCGTGATTGGCTCCTTCTTCTCCACCTGCGGGGCAGGGCTGCAGAGTTTGACGGGAGCGCCACGCCTCATGCAAGCCATCGCCCGTGACGGAATCGTGCCCTTCCTCAGGGTCAGTGTTCCCGCGAGCCTAATCGCCGTGTCCGTCTGTGGCCCCTGCCGGCCCCTGTCCAGCGAGGCGTTTCGGAGACACTGGCGAAACCTGTAGGAACCCATTAGTCGTGATTGATCGTCCCCTGCCCGTATATTATCAATCACAAACACGCGCCGGACTCTCCTCAGAGAAAATCAAAAATAATGGTCCGGGCAACGCACGCTGCTTGCCCCCAGTGTGCTCATGACAGTGATTTATGACCCTGTATTGAATGGCCAAAGTGACCGGAGAGGGAGGCGGGGCGGAGGTTTGGGCTGCGAGCACTGCGGCGGCCGGCTCCGTGGACCAATCCGCTGACCTTTCTTGTCCTCCATAGGTGTTCGGCCACGGCAAGGCCAACGGGGAGCCCACCTGGGCCCTGCTCCTCACTGCCTCCATCTGCGAGATTGGGATCCTCATCGCCTCCCTCGATGCTGTCGCCCCCATCCTCTCCATGTGAGCGCCCCCCAGTGGTTAAAAGGACCTACGGAGTTAATATCACTCAGCCACATACCAACCCTAAAAGACCCTACAGGAATATGTGCTTATGGACCTCCAACACAAGGGGTTTAACCGTAACAGAGCCTAAAAACATCATTGGTTTTTTTCTTTCTTTTCTAAAACAACAAAAACCTTTTTCCTTATTTTTGTTTGTTTCGAATTGGTCCCCTAAGCATACACCTTTTGTTTTCCTCCAGGTTCTTTTTGATGTGCTACATGTTTGTCAATCTGGCCTGTGCCTTGCAAACTCTGCTGCGAACCCCAAATTGGAGGCCACGCTTCAAGTTCTACCACTGGTGAGTAAAACCAATCGCAGGGACTGGAGACTCTAATGGAAAATGGGACCAGTTGGTGACGTGGTGATTCTAGGGGGAAATTGATGTTTTATGCCTGGGAAAGGGTGCTTCACATGGATAGTTCTCTTAACATTCAGACGAAAATGTTGGTAAAACTCTAAGTTTCCCTATATTTCTGCTTAGTAAACAAATTCTGTTATGTAAAATGACACCTCACTAAATTAAAGAAAATCATCAGAATTCCTTTGGCCTATTAACACCACTAAATGTTATACGATATTATGACAGGATTTTTCCAAGTAAAAAAACACTAACTTTATAAGGAAAATATGAAGCTTTTTTTTTTTTTCAAGAAAGAAAACTAATCAGATAACTAATTGCACTGTGTATGTAAATAATTCCATTTAATTATGACATCACTACAAAATGAAAACATGATTACTGATATTATTCCACTACAAATTAATCACATTTAATTAATCACAATTAATTCTATTTTCACATATGTGCAGATTACTGCAGATTAATTTGTCACATGCAAAATAGAAGAGAAAATGTTCACGTCCTATTGTTATCCTGTGAAAAACAATACTTGTTGCATTGGGCGCCCTGTGTTCTTTAATTGAATACATGCCAAGAAACCTAATTCATAGTAAGTCAAAATGCATTATAGGAGCTGATTAGTCTTTGGAAGTTTAATTTGCGATGCTTGCAGAGCATTGTAAGAAACTAAAATATGCTAAAACAACACAAAACAATTAATGGATTTTACTAAAATTATACAAACCCACATTGATATTACTAGCATCTATGGCTGTTTTTCACATACAGGCAAATCCTGTGACAGACTTTGGACTGGTTAGCACAGTGCACTATTTATAGGCAAGTGCCTTGAGTGAATCTTTTACCCCGCAGGGCACTGTCCTTCCTGGGAATGAGCTTGTGTCTGTCACTTATGTTCATCTGTTCCTGGTACTATGCCATTGTCGCTATGGTGATTGCTGGCTGCATCTACAAGTACATCGAGTTTCGCGGGTAAGTGACCTATGACAAAAGGACAGTGAGAGACTTTTTATTTAAGACATGCCAAGCCATTTTAACTGAGCCAGTTACCTCACATGCAGTCCAAATTGAGTAGATAAAGCCATAGTTTTAATTACAATGAATACAATGTAAAAAATACACCGTACCAAAAACGAATTAATAAAAGTATGTCCTTGCCTTGATTATGTCACAGGGCAGAGAAAGAGTGGGGAGATGGAATTAGAGGTGTGTCACTCAGTGCCGCTCGATATGCCCTCATGCGGCTGGAGGAGGGGCCTCCACACACCAAGAACTGGAGGTGAGGCCCTAACCTACATATAGTAACAGTCACCATGGCAACAACACCGGAGCGAACGTCTGTCTCACATAGACTGCTGTGACAAATAGCGAGCATAGTTATAAAGAATTAATTGTGTTCAGCATATTTATTATATATCAAGGCACAAACGCAACGCAGTTCCATGCTCACTCTCATCTCACTGTCCCTCCCTTAGGCCACAGTTACTGGTGCTGGTCAGTGTAGATGGGGAGCAGAATGTGGAGCAGCCCCGCCTGCTGTCCCTAACCAACCAGTTAAAAGCGGGCAAAGGTCTGACCATCGTGGGCACTTCATTGGAGGGTACTTTCCTTGAGAACCACACCCAGAGCCAGCGTGCAGAGCAGGTCTGTTTGCGACGACATATATACCTAACAATGAGCTTGAAATTACGATCCGTTGTTGGTTATGTTCAAGTCCATGCTACCTATCATGGGGATAATTGTGTCCCTATTATAACGTTCTTTCATGCTTTGTGCTTCTCTGGCAGTCCCTGAGAAAGTTGATGGAAACCGAGAAGGTTAAGGGATTTTGCCAGGTGGTCATCTCCTCCAACATGCGCGACGCTACATCTCACCTCATCCAGGCTGGAGGGTTGGGGGGTCTCCAGCATAACACTGTTCTAGTGAGCTGGCCTCGCAACTGGAAGCAGGCTGAGGACCATCAGACCTGGCGGAACTTCATTGGTGAGTGAACTCGCTTGGAAAGTGCTCATTGGACGAGAAGTCAGTCTTCTCCGATCGGGTCCACGCGGACCGAATGTCCGACGATCCCTTGGGGCAGTTTTACGGCACTCACCAACACGTCCCCGTCACAGAGCTGGTGAGGGAGACTACTGCAGCCCACCTGGCCCTGCTGGTGCCCAAGAACATTTCTGCTTTCCCGTCCAACGGGGAGCGCTTCACCGAGGGACACATCGACGTCTGGTGGATCGTCCACGACGGAGGCATGCTGATGCTGCTTCCTTTCCTGCTGCGCCAGCACAAGGTAACCGAGCCTGCCCTTGTGTCAATCTTTCTCCCAACCGGTCTGCTGACCAAGCTCGGGGCTCGCTCCGGCGCCGCTACTCAAACCGAGCATCGGCGCTCTCGATTCTTCCCCGACCTCGCCGCGGGCTAGCACATTTCCAGTTGTGAAGACTCGGGCTCAGTTTAGCCAGTGCACCCTAAGCCTTACAACAGCCTCACTACTTCGGTTAATGACTTCGGTTAATCGTGACAATACCTGCCGACAAAGCCTGCGCTTTCAGTGCACAGTTCTATGCTATGACATTGCTTTTCTAGTTCATCTCTTCTAGGTCATATTTAAGGCTTATGGCCAAATAAAGCTATTTAGAAGTATTACATTGCAAGAGCTATAATAGCATTATAGTGCTGTTTTGTCCAGTAAGTCCTACTTTAGGCAGATGATCTGTTATGAAGTTGCCCCTCTGTGTTAGATTGGACACTGGGAATGTCTTCATTTAGCTTGTGAATTTAGCTTAACGCAAGTCCCTATGAAAATACCTTGAAATTGCTTTTGTGATTGACACTAACTTGCAGGTAATCTTGGCAAAGAGCTATTATATTTTTATTTTTTAAACTTAGGAGCGTTTGTTGTTAGGGTTAATGTATGAGAGTAAAGTCCTTTAGAATTATTACCAAATATAATACTTCAAACATTTGTAACTGCTTCTGTGGATATTACACCAATCAAAAAACCTTGAAAATACATATCCTGCTCATGTTATCCATATTATTTAAGAGGTTCGTCTGTGTGAGTAACGGGGGTGACTCAAAGTTGAGCAAGCCCTGTAACAGCGTGAATTGTAATTGATGGGTAGCGGTCTGTTGACAGGTGTGGAGGAAGTGCAAAATGCGCATCTTCACCGTGGCCCAGATGGACGACAACAGCATCCAGATGAAGAAGGACCTGACGACCTTCTTGTATCACCTGCGCATCGACGCTGAAGTCGAAGTTGTGGAGATGGTGAGGTTCTCCTGGCATCTGTCTGCCTCTGAGATTTAGAGCACGCTTTTAAATCGTGGCTGTGTCCAGTTTAATTTACTAGGACTGCGACATTTACGAGATACTAGCTCTGATATTGTCCTTACTCATGCAGCAGCTTCTTATTAGGATGGATAGGCTGTTGTTAAAATCTTTAACGTAAAGATCAGGACACATCAATGAGAGACTGCGTTTGGATACAAAGCTGATTTTACAAATGCTAAAATGCAGCCTATTGTACCTGTGTGAATTAGCGCATAGGGAGAAGCTGTCTCTCATTTGTCACTTTACAGCACAGGTGGTTCACTGTCTTCTGGACTGGTAGTTATTGTGAACATAAACAAAACGAAAAAGAAAGAAAAAAATGTCTTTATGGACTCCATTACAGCTGCACTTGAAAAATAACAATCAAACACGATAAAAGTAGAACAACAAAGGCAACAGAAAGAGCCTGTGTGGATGTGTACAGAACAGAAGCCGTAACGGTAAAGGAAGGACATTTTCAACGCAAACTCCCGTTATGTGCAGGTTTTCTCGCTCTCGTCAACTGGGAGACAAAGCGGGTTTTAAACAGACATGTCATCATGATGATTAATTCTCAGCAAGAGCAGGCGAGCCTGTCCCCGCTAGCCTCCTGAGATGCATCTCCGTACAGGCAGCCTCTCGCTCTTGAGTTTAAAAATCAGAAAACTACGTATCGACAGCAAGAAATACTCCTGTTCTGCAATTGTCTCTTGTGAAATCAATAGAGCGTAATTAGACTTCTCTGTGTGTTTTCGACAAGTGTATCCTGAAAAAAATTGTGGGGACTTGAGTTCAGTTTACGTTTGCCATTTTGACAGTTTTCTTATTTCACCTTTCTTTGTTCTCTTTCGACTGCTGAGCGAGCAATGCTTAAATGCTTTGTTAGACTAGTATACTGTCGGATAAATGACTTGTTTCTTTTTCGGGGGAATTCAATTTGCCAAAGATTGCCTTGTCTTGGCCAAAGCTGCATTTTAAACACTTCAATTTCTGTGTTAACAAGTTTGGTGGAGTTTGGTAGGTTTGGTAGAGTTATTTTTTGTGCAGGGTAAAAGCCTTCTTTTCTACCAGGACTGTTTACCGCTCATCACATGACTCCCATCTTAATTCTCTCTCCTTTAATGTGTTGACCTAGCTCTCTTCTCTCCTCAGCATGATAGCGATATATCAGCCTACACCTATGAAAAGACCCTGGTTATGGAGCAACGGTCACAAATCCTCAAACAGATCAATCTGACCAAGAATGAGCGCGAGCGAGAGGTAAAGGAGTCAGAACGTAATTCATTTTAAAGTAGCCAGGAGTTCTCTTGCGAATTTCATGAAATATTTCAGGCGTACGTTTTCCAGAGGGCCCCAATTCCTATGTTCGACCGTGCATCCCCGTCCACATGTGATTTATAAAACACGCGCTCTACCGTTTTTTCGCGCTCTCTTCAGATCCAGAGCATTACCGACGTGTCCCGGGGATCCATTCGGCGCAAGCACCCAGCGGCTGTCGGGACTCAGCTGAGCGTGACCGAGGAGCTGCCTGGAGGCAGCGAGGAGGAGAAGCCTGAGGAGGAGGTAGGCTCCTGACGCTGCGCTCCTACCAAGCGCCATCTTTTTTACTAGCTCCCTGAAGGTCCTGCCGCGTTCTGTCTCTCCTCTACTGCGCCATTCCGTTCTCCGGTTCCTCAACTGCTGCTCGGATGAGAGAGTGGTTCGGGTCAACCCGTTGTCTTTCCTTGCACCTGTCTGCCTGCCCCTATCAGACCATGAGGCTAAATTTTCTAGCCCCTACTCAAGTACAGTCAGCTGCGTTAGCGTTACAGTGTTCCCCTCAGAGATCTGCCTGCTCGCACTGAAAGTGTGACCCAATCTAACGGCTCTCTTTCTCTCCCACTGATCCTTCTGGTGTGTCGTGCCCCGTCTCTGCAGTCAGTCAATGTCTCCTGCCCCCAACAGGTGCAGCTGATTCACGACAAGAACGCCACTCCCACCCCAACCAGCCCTCAGTCCCCTGCAGAGGGCGCTGTGACCCCTGGGGACAAGGTGCACATGACATGGACTGAAAAATACGATGGCGACAAGGTCAAGCCTCCCACCACCACAGCACCCACCGGCGTGAAGGACATCTTCAACATGAAGCCGTGAGTCTGGTGTTTATTTACAATACACAATAAGACCATCAATCAAGGAAACAAAAAGTACGGCAGGCAATTGTCTTTTTGCCTGACCTTTTTTGTTTTGAAAGCGGAGAGCACGCGATCATTTGTGTCCACAAATACATCGATAGAACCTTCTCCACCAAACTTAAAATGAGTCTGTAACCAAAATGCTAGTATTTGCCAGTACTCTAACATGACAGTGCTTTATCTCTCAAAAGTTTGTTTTCTATAATAGATTTCTAATTTCTAGTGATAATTTCTGTTTTGTTGTGGTGCAACCAATGCAAATAACTGCCTTGGGTCTTTTACATTACATTAGGGACAAACTGCAATAATGTGTTATTATAATTCTCTTACAGTACATTGCTGAAAAAGTTAGTTACATAACTTGAAATATTGACCGGTTTAACTGAGAACAAAATTCAAAGAAAAGTTTCATACAAAATGATGTAAATGTAATGACAGACAGGGAGTGATACAGATGACTGATGAGCCAATACAAAAATGGTGTATGCCAGCGTTTTCTCACTTTTGCTGTGAAAGCAAATATGTAAAACTGGAAACAATGAACCAATGAAACGCTGGCATTAGAACTGCTTTCCGGACACAACAATGAACTTAAGAAATTTCAGCATCCTGTTCAGATCTCTGCAGTTTGGTATGAGTGTTCACTTCCACTTCTCGTTGACCTGTGGGATCCCCTTTATGTGTACACCCCTTTACGTGCTTGCTGTTTAACTTCGTCTATGCGGGGGGGGGGGGGGGTTCTTTCTTAGTGTGCCTCGTGACCACAGCTTTGCATACCCCTACCATGTGTGAGTTTGGATCTGCATGGTTCAGAACCTCTGCCTGAGTTCACAGGAGCCACTCACATTGAGGGGTCAGGAACTCTGCAGAAGTATGTTGCCAGTAGGAATGCAGTAAATATTTCATTTAATATATGAAAAGTGGTAACATATCACTTTAAATAAATAAATACAAAATTTTGCTTTATAAATGTATAATATGTGCTTATTAGCAATACCATCATGTCCTTAAAAGCATTGTATCAATTATTAAAATGGAAAATTATCACCTTATTTTTATTCTGATATGCACAATTTATTTTGACATATCTTGCGTTTTAATATTTAAGTACCATAAAACATTTATATTATGCCCGTTTAAGCCTACGTATTTAAAAACCATTGATAAACACAAAGAGTATCATAGTAATTTTAGTATTGTAAATTCTACTTAAACATAAGCTCAAAGTTTCTGTGTAGCAGTTTGATTGGCAAACTCTTGTTTTCTACATAATACCTAATGCACTATAACCTATATAATATAGCCTTTGATTTATCCCAAGGTGATCAGATTCAAAATGGAATATGAATTCAATGAATTGCTGCCACTAACTGGCAAAAAGCGGACAGTACTTGATGTTTTTGATTTTCTGAACAGTAATTGGTTTAAGCTCTAATTGCCTTTTCGTTCAGAACTTGGGGTTAACACAAAAAGGGATTTAATTCTCTATAAAGTGACTATTGGTCGTCCTTGCATCACAAGTAGCGGCGTGTCCCCCCCCGGTTATGACCCTGTGTCTGTGATGTCGTGTGCGCATGTTTAATGCATCCCCAGTGCTGCAGGATTCCTGCTAACATGTGGTCCAGCAGCTGTACTTGAATACCCTTGAGGTTCCTCACAGCAGCCTTGACCATCCGTGACTCCATCACTGTCCTCTACTGTCGCCACAACATTACAATAGCATATGCATGTCGCACGTGCCTATTGGGGATTTGATCATCAGCACTGCTTGCGACGCCAATGGGTTGCTCGTGTTGAGCGAGTGGGCCACATGTGTTTTCTGGTCACAATGTTGTAGAATCAACGTGCTGTACGCAGCCCTGCAGCTGCACAGGGCAGACTGACCAATGGTGGTATGCATTGGAAAATTTTAAAGATTTAAATGGTTTCAGCGGATCTGCTTGAACCCCCGAGGGACCAGTTACAATAGGGTGTTTGTGATCCTGAGTGCTTTGATGGCTACCCTCATTTCTACAATGAAGCGACATTTTCTGCTAGGGAAGACCATTTCGGGTACAATTTTTACTGAAGCTGTACTGCACTAACAGGCCTTTAACATTATCTGTAATTGCTGACACAGTACCTGGATAAAGAATCATCTTCTCTATGTTCTATGTTTCTCTCCTTGTCATGCTGCAGGGAATGGGAGAACTTGTGAGTATTCGTTACAGTGCCTTGTCGAATTAAATGTAGTCTATAACAACGACTATAGTCAAGGAGTCCAATTAGACACACAATTAAGAGGAGGCGGTGGCCTAAAGCACACAGTCATCTTAAGATCTATGCAGATTTCAGCCTGCCCTACATTTAACGGTTGTAATATGCCGCATTTGAAAGAAATACAGCTTGGAGATACGGACTGTAACAAATTATTGGAGAACAGTGTTTAGTTTTGTAATTTTCCTTCTGCTCCACCAGAAACCAGTCCAACGTGAGACGTATGCACACGGCACTGAAGCTGAACGGAGTCATTGTGAAGAAGTCCCAGGAAGCCAAGCTGGTTCTGCTGAACATGCCTGGACCACCCAAGAACAGGACCGGTGATGAAAACTGTATCCTTTCTCAAATCGCTGTTTGTTAGTTTTTTCCCACGATTCCTCAGCATGGTCCGGTGTGGGAGCTGTTAACTTGGACTTGGAGGTCATGTTAACCAGAGACAAACCTGGGAACTTTGAATGCCATCCCTCTGTGGAAGTATTTTATGTGCACGACGATAGAGATAGGCTGTATTTTTTGTCCAATGCCCACAAGGACAATAACAGTTCGATTTTAAAGAATTGGCAAAATGTATATCAGTTTACATGACGTTTTATCACGTCGGTTGCTTGTATCAATAAGGTTTTGGGGCCTAATTTAGTATTTGTGTTAGTGGCATTATTTTATATCCATTAACAACAGTACTTTTCTTTGCAGTTGTCATGGTGACCATTTATTGCAATATAGTTTTTAGAAAATAGAACAGTCTAGCTGAACATTTGAGTTATACTAGTAATTCTATGACCACTATATTTATTTTAGTTAAAAAAGACATTTGTAAACCTTGTAGTGAGTGTTTTACAACTCTTAGAATTAGAATTCTGTCTTTGTCCTCGTATTCAGACACTATTTTGTAAACTGAATTCCTGTGTTTTTAATCGATAGAACATTCACCTTACATCTATTTGTTTGAAAGCTATGGGGGAAAAAAAAAACATGTTTCGAATTCATCAGTATTGAGGTTCCTTGACTGAACACCTCAGATATGGAATTCCTCGAGGTCCTGAC
This sequence comes from Hiodon tergisus, assembly GCA_025775045.1. Classification (NCBI taxonomy): domain Eukaryota; kingdom Metazoa; phylum Chordata; class Actinopteri; order Hiodontiformes; family Hiodontidae; genus Hiodon; species Hiodon tergisus. Next base: position 2,352,412 of record JAOVYW010000101.1, read on the forward strand.
TGAAGGTCTCAATCGGGTCCTCCTCGTGCGTGGTGGGGGCCGTGAGGTCATCACCATTTACTCCTGAGAGGCCAGCAGATTATTCCCACCCCTACCCTCTTCATCGTTGCTTCTCCATAGACTGGTCCAGCACTTTTACCCAAAAGGCACCCCTCACACCCAAGCAATAGCCCTATCACCACACCCTCCTCAAACTGCTCCATACAGCGTACTTAGTGACACACCCCTCACCTCCCAGATTTCCCCAGCTGACATCAGACATATTTCTCTCCAGTGCCCCCGAAGTCCTTCACTCTACAATGCCAAAAGCAAACAGCAGCTCCAATCGCTTGACCTGTGTCTCACTAACTGTGCGTGGCTTATATATGGCTGATATGGTTTACATGCTTACTGGTTATTGCGTCCAGCTTAAGACATATCAACAAAAACGCCGCTCAGTGTTCCCCATCCCCATCATCCCATAAGGCGGCTCCCGTCTGCCAGGTGGTTCTGGTTCTCTCTGCTGGACTGGACTATCGGGCTTCTGTCACGTACTGTCACGTGCTATTCACGTAGATGACTGTCTGTCCCTTTTATTAAGGAGGGGTCAGTGGAAATCTTTAGGTAGTCGTTTTTATCCTTCTACTCATATACTTTTGTTTGGTTGAAAATCGCGGTAGATTTTTAAAAGCTAAGTTACGGTAAGAGACTGTGGGAGAAATACCGGCCTTTTTCAATCTGGAGAAAGAGCACTGTGGTTGTCTAATGCAGACGGTGGCACAGTGGGATATCAATCACTGCACAAGAGGCTTCCTTCTCACTTTCAGCAGTTTATCCTGTTGGCAGCGTGTTTGTCGGGGGTCAGCAATGCATATGGGAGGTTCATTGAATTCTGGAGTAGACTAGTTAGGTAGGTTTCTGTGACAGTGCCGTGCGTAGGTTCAATAGTTCCCCGTTGTTTGATCCCGGAAGGTTCCTTTTTCAGAGTGTAATTTAATGTTGTTCGGTTGTGTTGGTTACGTGAAAAGTTCGTGGGCTGAACATTTCCAAATGGTGGTTCGTTCCCGTTTGGAAGTGAAGTGCCAAAAAGCGTGTGGCTACCAAAGCCTGAAGGGCCCTTTCTGCTGTTGTGAAGGTTATCCCGGCATTGACATCGCTGTGACATGTACCCTCCTTTGACCCCAGCGTGGATCACTGTAAATAGTGTACAAATCTGATGCATCGTTTAAAATCAACGTAGTATTTTTTTTCGTGACTAACTAACAGCTTCTAGCAGACAGGCGCCCCTGTTTACAGGGTTGGTTCAAAATGCTTTGAGGCGGCTCTCATTAAATTCACTATCACAAATGTTGCAGTATCCACGGCGAATGTCTGAACGGTCATCCACTGTGCGTTGAGTGATTGGTGCACTGTACAAACTGAGCTATTCAGCACCGACTACGTCAGTAACATGTCTATGATTTTTCACTTGAGAAAAGAAGACAGTAATAATTCACGGTATTTTTGCAATGTGTATAGATATCAACTATACAAAGAAAAAATCTATAAATTCTCTATAGCTCCCAAACGGTCCTAATAGCAAACAAATATAATTTAGAAAAATGCGTCATAGATATATTGACAACGAGAACATGAAATATTGTTGGGGTTTTTTTTGCTCATTTTGGAGTTTGAATATCACGTTATATTGCCAAATACAGGTATGTCTATTGAGTCATATAAAAAGAAAATATATTTTGATATGTCTATTTAAGGGATTTTAAGGTACTTTTAAATGATATTGCTGCAATGAATGTTAATTGGTGTATTGCGATATAAGAGATGATTGTATCAAGATTTATCATGATTTAAAGGATGTGACCTTGAGGATATTAAATAACGTTCTTTAGCAATAGAACATGTCCACCCTATAAAACTTAACCCTCTGCAATATGATTATGTAATAATGAAGAATATATTTTCTTTTTTTAAATGGCACCGTTAGCCGCTATTGTTACAAGGCAAGATGTATTTTGATTTCCACAAATCCCTAACAATACTGGGGACACACATTGCAGAAATTTGGACTCATATAGTCATTGTGTTATTTATTTTTATATGCAAATATTTTATATAAGTAGATTTCATATATATGTAATGAATTTACCATCAGTAAAATATAGCCAATTATAGTTATAATTTAGTCTATATACTCTATGAGGAACTGTTTTTTGGTCACTTACAATAGAAATATGAGGCATGATATAGATAACTAGGTAGGTACATATTTCAGTAAACTTTTTGTTCTAGCTATGAAAACAAAGTAATTAGTTTATAGAGTTACTAAGCAAATGGGGTATTTTATGTTTTCTTGTGTGAATCTGTCAGAGGTGTTGCTTAAAATACAAACCTTTACAAAACATTTTAAGTTGTGAATGCTGCTAGTATACATATACGTATAAATATATATATAAATATATATCTATAGATTGATTTTTATTGTATTTAAAAAAACAAGGTTTTACATAAAAAACAAAGATTATACTCTCAGAGAATAACATATCGATGAGTGGCAATCCTTTCCATGTAAAGACATGGTTGGATTTACAATATTGGAACCTAGGATTGTTTATTCTTCAAGAATACTTATTCCTCAAGACGATATTATTTTTTATTTTGAATTATACTGACAAGCTTTTATTAAGGCAATACAAGAGCCAAGTTATCCTGTCACGCTTTGCCTGGGATAATTTGAAGCCTAAAAAAAGAAGAAAGGTATATGTTTGAGATATTTGTCTCATTGAAACAAGGTAAAAGTAATAACATATGGCTGTGTAGCATGTGTGCCCAGTAAGGGGGTCCTTTCTGGTTCCAACTGGTTTGTTATAGGAATTCCCTTTGCAATTGGGAACAGTTGACAGTTTGCTTTACAATTCTATCGCCCTCAACACTCAGTTGTACATTAAAAGCTAAGACCTATGAAGAGTCCTCTAGTTTGGTTTTAGATATTTAAGTTAACTGCCCTGTGCATTTACAAGATTCCTCCACTCTCACATACTTAAAAAAAGAAAATGTCCTGAAATGGACCTTAGGGGATTCTCAACATTTGCTTTTGGTAATCAAAACGGAAATCTGATTTCAAATGAGATCATCTGAGCTGACAGTGGCAGCTAAAAGGTGCGCGGTCCAGTTTAGACTGAATGCTTTTCTGTCAGGCTAATAAAAAGTTATCGCTATCTAATTTGGGCTAATGTAAAACCATATTTACCAAGAGAGCCACAAATTGCTAGATAATGTTTTGTCATTGTAGACTCGAACGTTTATTATCTTTTAAATAAGAGACTACCTGGGGTTAAATACCAGAACTGCCCTTAATATTGACCAGGCTGTCTGTGTGGTTTAAAAAAAAAAAAAAGAAGAAAAAAAAAAGAATAATAATAATAATTTTAAAAATAAAAATAAAAATTGAAAAGTGAGTTTGGTTGAATTTGTAACGTGTTTTATACTTCCTGTTTGCATGGTAATTGTGACAGTGGTTGTTCCAGTGATTCCGTGTGATGAGTCCTGTGTGTGAGGTAGACGAATGGGGAAAGTGACGTCTGCTTTCTCCTCTGGTGCTCCAAGCGAGGAAAACTAACACCGTAGTCGTAGACAGAGAGTTCTGGGAAAGGCTGCCCCATGGACTGGATTAGAAACGTCTGGATTAGTCTGTTTCTTAAAAAAAAAAAGTGTTATCACACATGGCATTGTCACCAGACATATTTCAATGTTCTTGAATTAATGTTAACTAATGTAATGGAAGAGTTAAGTGGAACGAATGAGTGGGCTGCAAGGTCTCACCAACCCAGTCTTTGTATATAACGCAACCGTGGAAAAATACAATACTCTATAATGTTTATTCACCCCTTGGTCTATGTGGTTTTTATAGCTGTGCACATACCCTTAGAAAATTGTTATTTTAATGATCGAGTTAAAGTGCAATATTCTTTTTTCTTTTCTTTTTTTTTTGCTTGGGAAGAAAGTGTTTCAGTGGTTTTATTTATGTTCGGTTGTCAAGAGATATTGAATATTTATAAATATTTATTAATGTAGAAACATGAATAATTAAAAAACGTGATAGCATACACATCCCATAATTTTCTTGCCCGGCGTTAGAAGACTTCTCGAGTTTAGTTTTTAGTTTAGTTATATTTTGTTTTTTAAGAGATAAAACCACATATCTTGTGTGGGGGCTGTGAAACACACTGAAAAGCACTTTATACAGGGCTGAACTCTTTGTACATAAATAATCAAAGATATTGGATGTCGGATTTAGCAAAATATGGCTCCTGTGTGTATTTTACTCAAAATCGTTGTCAGATTCAAACTATATCTCCTCCTGGTGGAATGAGTTTGTATTGCAGCCAGTCAAGACACAACAATAAAATGCAAAACACTTTAGAATCCAAGCCAATAGCTTAGACGGATCTTAAATTTCCATTTCCGCGTAGTTTGAAACTGCAAATGCATACTAACTGTGTTATTATTGATATCCCTCTAATGTAAAGGTGCTTGAGATGAGTTTTGGGACATGTAATGTCAACAGTCCTTTTTTATTATCATGTTTCTTAGGGGTGGGGGGGATAGGAGACCTAGGAGGACACTTAAAAGTTATAGTAATTTTCACTGAAATCCAGAGTGTCTCCATTAGCTCTGTGGCATTAACTGTGTGGTGAGCCACCTATCACAAGCACGCCCCACCCTTCCTCCCCAAGACCCAGCCCTGATCCATCAGCACTGTACTTACATGTGATTGAAGTATAATTCTCAGTATTGAACAAAGACTATAAATGAGCGCTTCCAGTTTTGGCCTGGACTCTGCTGGGACCGGAAGTATCGGCCTTCCCCGATGGTCAGACTCAAGGGCACTCTTCATTGTATGCAAAGAGAAGAGGGTCACAGTTGTAGCAGAGAGAACGTCCCGTTGCTCGGTGTATCTCTATGTTCTTTGCATTATGTTTTTGTCACCTTTTCCTTTAAAGCCGATTAAATGAAAACAGACCATCAAATGAATCCTCGTTCTGAAACCGAATGCATAAAAGGGCTCTGAGGTATATCTGCCCCTGGTTCACTTGAAAGTTTGTCCCCTGGTTAGCAGATTTCCTGCTAGGTTCACTACACAACATATGTCAGCAATGGGCAGAGGACCTTTTTTTTTTTTTACATTTTCCTCCCTATGTTTGTCCAACCAGACTAAGGAGGGCAAGGAGGTACTTCTGATGATGTTCCAGCAGAGCAGCAGTCCAGTTTGTTGTGTTACTCAATGCATGCACATATTCCTAGAAAAAAAGAAGAAAAAAAAGTAGTTGTATGTTATTCTATTAAGGTGTTTCTTGGCATTTAGTATTTGGTCATTCAAAATGTTGTTTTATTCTTTTCTTTAATATTTTTTTCCCAATTGGCCGTAATAAAGGCTTTTAATGTGGAGCACATGTTTCATTTGGTCAATCAGTGAGAACATTGTATCAAAAATGTAACAACTACAGCTTATTCTTTGTACAGTGACATAATTTAAAAGTTTTCAAAAATATTATGAAGTGTTTCAGTATTTATTTCACTATCCAACAGATTGCATTTGACATTAGCTGCAGATGAACTGATTACCAAAGTATTTTTGTTATGTTAATGTTATGTTTAAATATATTGTATGTTTGCTGAAATCATTTATATTATAATGGATTAAAATAAAAACCCTTGAAGTTGCAACAAAAGGAAGTGAAAGTGCTTGGGGTTTGATAGCAACAAAGTTAGGAGAAGGAAACCGTTCAGCTGTAATATAAACAATCTGCACAGACTAAAGCAACAGCCACATAGGTCATGCAAATGCCCAACTCATTTATAACAATAATTATGGCCACTCTCCTCTCTATCCTGACACGTGAATCCTCCAAATTCTTTCTCCCACATCCTCTTGTTTTGTATACATGTCC
>JAOVYW010000101.1:2358834-2372653 GCA_025775045.1 Hiodon tergisus
TTTCATACTATTTGTATAACAGTGTTTTAGTGGCCATATTAATAGTATAGATACTCCAGTATGAATTCAAGTGCTGCTTTCACCAAGGGTGGTGTACATATAGCCTTGCCTAGCATGACTCCAGATCCCTTCAGACCTCCACCCATCCATGTCTTTAAGTGTGTTAAGCACCCGAGGCCAACTCCAACTGGTCTTATCCCTCAGACTCCAGATCTCTGTACTTACATTGAAGAGTGTTTTTTAAAGCATTATGCTACACCCTGACCTTTCATTCCTAGGTATGAATATTTGACCTAATTTAAAAGGGAGTTGGTCTCTTAATTACATTTTTAAAGAGCGAAACTGACAGCCATTGATCTCCAAAGATTCATCTCCCATAAAAAATTTTCTTTATTTTTTTTAAAGAGACCAAGCAATACTTGACCTGAGAGAGATACAGTCTTTGGGTTTTATTTTTAATCCACCAAAAATATGTTTTGTATGAATGTCTCAACGAGGATGGATGTAGAAGTAAGAAGATATATCTTAATCACATTGTGTTTAAATGTTTTACATTCCAAAATTTTATGTTCTCTTTCCCAGGTGTATGTATTTCGGTAGACGTTAGTGTGTACCTCTGTGTTTTAAGTTACGTGTGTGTATGTGCGTGTGTGTGTGTGCGTGCGTGCGTGTCTGTAAACACTCGAGGGGAAGGGTGGGAGGGGAACATCTGTAAATAAATTAAATACAATAAAGGTAGTGCTTAGCCGTTTCCTTTTTGTGTCAGTGTAAGTTGAATATTTTAAATTAATAGAAATACGTATTCTCTATTGTGTCGGATAATAAACCGAAAATAAGGAACAAACCGTAGTTTTATCTTACATTTCAAACGCTTACATATCTATGGCTTCTGGCGTTCCCGTAACCATTTTATAGATTTGTCAGCACAAAATGCAATAAACGAAATTCATTTTATTATAGCTTTGTTTGTGAGTTCTTTCTTTCTACAGACTGTCATTCTTCTTAAATACAAACTCCTTAAATTCAACATTTAAAAACGCAATAATAATAATAACAACAGACTACAGTAACTGGTAATCAGTGACTAGGATGTCTTTCAAAAACATTTGTATACTTGTGTGTATATATATATATATATACACACATCTTTATGTGAAAGTGTGTGTAGTATAAGTACACAAAAACCAAGATCAATGATATAAGAATCATTAACTGGATCAGCTTAGATGAAGGTGTGCTTACAATTGAGTAAATATGCACTTTTAAAACCGAGTACATCCCAGGGTGATTACAATCACCAGGCCCTACTGTTTAAAGGTTGTGGACACACAGCACCGGGGATTTGGGACTAGAGTAAACATTGCAGTGAGCCGTTTGTTCAATAGATAACAATCACTTATATGTGTGACGATAATAGTGATGACAGATATCAAACATTAATTTGAGATTAAAAGATAAAAAGAAAACCATCTTCTGGAACTGTGACGGTGCCCGTTAGAACTGCCCCCACTAATTAGCAAAGCAAAGAACGATGTCATCTTTATGGTCCGGTCACCAAACCCCCCCCCCCAGAAATGAACCCAGTAAGGCCGTACATGACACCGTGCTCTAAACTGCTATGCCCCGGCTTCGCCAAGACAAATCCACTAGTGCGGCAATACTGAAAAGTGTTAGAATTGATTTTGTTCAGAAGATGCCCCAGCAAGGCAGGTTTTACTGAATACTACTCAGTTCATTGGAATGCATGGACGTGATTGGTGTTCCATTCCCGGAGATCCTATCACAGGAGGGAGGGCCTACATCTTAATTTCTAACTGATGACCCAACACCATGGAACCATAAAAACTACATAAGCCAAGCCAGTCCACGGTACTAAAGGACCGACCCCATTAATGACCAATCGAAGTTGTAGATGGTTTTGTCCCTGACAAACTGCAGTGTACTTCTTGATGCAGAAACAGCATTGTGGGAAGATAGACATCACTAAAGAATTAGAAGAGATCTAAAATGAAGCCCTTTTGTGTTATGCCTTCGTTGCCCTGGAGTTTACACTGACTAGTGTCTACTTAAAGCACTTACTTTAACTTTCAGTTACTGTTGCAGCCACATATGCCTGTACCCAACCCCAACAACTTCATAGCATTTTGTACAATCTTAATTTATTTTCCCTCCCAGAAGCTTAACCTGACTGCCCATAAAAACGCCAAATAGTTTTACCCTGAACAAACCCAATAAAATGTTATCTTGGACTTAAAATGTCCAAGCAAAAATAATGCACAGGTAATTATTCCATCCTTTCTTCAGTATGTGGTCCTCTTTGGCCAACATAACATTTTAAGCAACACTATCAATCTAGGGCCCAGAAACATGTGTCGTAAAATAAACACAAAACATGAAACTGGGCTTTACTTTATTTTAAAGGACACTGAATCTAGCTAGTATATACACAAAAGCACAAGCAATTGTATAAAACAAGTTTACAGTTCTAGCAATGCCTAAAGATAAAGCAGATTGTCCAGGGTCCAGTTGGAGGAATTGATTTTAAACATTGTTCTTTTAAACAAGTCAAACAGATTAAGCTAACAAACAAAAACTAGAAAGCTGAGGTATGCAATCACATGCCAATATTAAAAAAAAAAAATAATAAAGCTAAAAAGGATTTACAAAGGTAGCCCAAAAAAAAAAAAGTTATCTTTGAACAATTTCAATTCAGGGGAAAGGGGACCGTCCATTCTGCAAAGGTTTCTATGAGAACTCGTCTGGGTGGTTTAGACAACACTGTCGATCAGTAGTGGCGTGGATAAAGAGCCATTGGGGGTGGCTGCCCCATGCCCTGGCCTGGCCTCAGTGCTTGAGAGTTCCCAGGGTTCACCAATTGGTTGATAGAAGGTCCACTTTGAATAAGTGTATCCAAGGCCTTCTGGACACTGGGGTTGTCAAAATTGATGCCAGTCCCACTCGTGGCCGGTCTTTGCGTGCCTTGTGGAACTGACATGCGGCCTGGAGGAGCCCCGTAAGGAGCGGACAAACTTGGGGTCATGGCAGGGGGCCGCAGGACAGGTCGGACAGCCATCATGCTGGAAACCTGGGCTGAGGGTTGGGGCATTTTGGAAATGGTTGCTTGGGGAAGGGAAGTGGGGAGTCCAGCCGCCTGGCCGCCCATGGAGGAGCTGTAGCCCTGAGACTGGTGAGACTGAGGAGGAACTCCCACGCTGGCTTGAGGAGCCCCAGCGCCGCTGTTGAACAAGCTGAGGATCTTGGCCTGCAGCTCCTGCTGATGGTTGGAAGGGGTTGGATGGTTGGTTGGAAGAGGGTTGGCGGCTGGGGGAGGCGCCAGGTGAGCGGCGTGCCCGGTGTGGGCGGCGTGTGCACTGTGGGGAACGTGGGCAGCGTGGGCAACGTGGGCGGCGTGCCCGACGTGGGTGGCGTGAGTGGCACTGGACAGGGTCTGAGCTGGAGGAGGCGCCTCGAGAGGGGCTGCCGCAGTTGAAGGGTGAGTTCCTGCACAGCACCATGAGAAAGGAACACGGTCGGTCGTTTATACCAGCAGACGTTCACAGTCCGATGCTGTTGAACACCATTCCTTCCATAGCCAAAACAATCCACTTTCATCACAATCCTAGAGAGTTACTTCCCATCGCCATTCAATGCAACAGAAAGAACTGTAGCCCCTACAACACATGCTTACGGTTGCAGTATTTAGCAGCTGTTAAGATTTTTTTAAAATAGTTTTGTTGGGTCTGAAAATATGCCGGACAACACGTACTTATTAGACACATTACCTGCATGGTCACTGTTGCCTCTCATCCGACGATCTCTTTTGTCCCTCAGGTAGTCTATAAGCCCATCGAGCTCCTCCAGAGTAAGGTACCTGAAGCACACGTGGCAATTAACATCACACGGAAAAGGTCACGGCGAGGCGGTCCAAACCAGGCGGGAGCGTTCACTAACCGGCCGTCAGCCAGCAGGGTGATGGCAGGCTGTAGCGAGATGGGGTGGCCCTCGCGCTCGTGTTCCCTCATCAACACGTCGTCCGCCATCTTGGCCGCCTTGCGGGCGATCTCCTCTCGCTCTTTGTCGCGGTGCTCGGCCTTGAAAGCGTCGTAGTTGTGAGCCACCAGCACCATGGCGTCCTGCATGGGCATGTTGCGGTGTTCTGAAACGCCATCGGTAGAAAACTAGGTTAGAGGAAAAGGGATAGCCAAATAATGACGCCACATTTACTCTGGTGGCGGCTAGACTTTTTTTTTTAGCTTCACTTGACAGTGCGAATCCTTCAACAAGGATATTTTAACCGGAATTTTGTAGTACAGCTTCTGATAGCTTATTACATGCGTAAACGATTCAAATGTAGGCTTTAGGCTTGGTTCATCCTGAAGCAGACAACCGCTCCTACCTTGAGGCGTGCCAAAGAGGATGTTGACAGTGCAGGACCGGTGCACCTGATGCTGCTGGGTAATGATGATGGCGAAGGGGGTTCTGGCTCTGCCGACGTCCTCCAGGGCCTGTGTGAGCGACACCTCCGTGTTCAGGAAGATCAAATCCACCACCATTCCGAGGTCGCGCACCTTCCTTCCCACGGTCTCCGCGTACTCCCTGCAGGGGGAGCCAGAGAGGGCAAGGGCTCAAACGATTTCAGGCACGACTTGTTCACCTCCAGACAGCGTGACTGAACTTCCGAGCACCGATGATTGAACGCGCTTGGTGCGAATCCAACGTTACGAGACACACAGAGGTTTAAAGGACTCACTTCTGCTGCTTATTCACCACAATAACCGAACAGTCCACAGGGCGCTCTGAATCATAGCGCCTCTGAAGCTCCTCATAGTACTGCCTGTACAGGTCATTGCGTCTCCGTTCTTCTACCCTTGGACGGTCTTCTGAGAGGAGGGGCAAAGAAAAAAGATTCGGCTGCTTAAAGGCCTTCACAATTATCAAAATTAGAGACGGGGCTATGAGTCAGATATTTACCTTCGGGTTCGCGTCTGCCATTCCAAGGATCTCTGTAGCGATCCAAATAGGGATCCTCTTTCTTACGGTAATAGTCATCCATGCGGTAGTATCTGTCATAAGCCTCATCTCTATAGTATAAAGTAAGACAGCAGTCACTCATAGTTAAACATAAGTTAAAAAATGTGGCAGGTGTTTGGACAAAGGACGTGCAAAACATCTCTTACCTGTAATGTGGATCCCGGAGGTCAGCCCTGGGGTCCTTCTCTTGGCCCTCCGACGCACGGTACCTGTCAAAGTTGGGGTCCCGCGGGTCATGCTCCCGGGGGTGGCTAGCCCGATGGACCCGGATATCTCTGGGGTCCCGAGAATCCCGGCCGTGCATTGGGGACCGAGAGCGGGTCCGGGGCTCGCTGCGATCCCCATACCCGCTGTACGGGTGCCTGCAGGAACACACGGGCCCGTCAGCACAATCAGCAGAAGCCCCAATTGACATTGAAATTAGATACCCCCCCCCCCCCCTTCCTCCCACTGTGTTTTCTACACCAAAATTATCTGAAAATAATGTACAAGCACACCAGCTCAGGTAATGCCATGTATGGAACAGATGAGCAACGTGGACGAAGTCCGGCCTCACATAAAAACTAAATAACTTAAAATTAGTGCATTGAAGAAAAAATGTTTCAGAGATTCCATCGTCTTCCCTTTAACAGCGCAGTTCACCATCGCGTCATGACAACGAATCTTCTGAAAACTAAACGCCTCGCTGATCGCGGAGAACGCCGTCGCTCCCGAAACGGCCCGCGTTGTTTGGATTCAGTTCTCATAAAAGCAAATGGTTCCAAAAGCGCAACGGCGTGGGTGAATGTTTTCGTTTGCTTTTGATTCCTCGTTAAGTTGAATGTGCGAAAATCTTCTCATTGCGAAAACTCAGAGAAACCAGAACCATTTTAAATAGCATTAATAAACAACAACACACCTACAAGAAAAACTTTAATCTGGTAATTGCAGTCGCAGGGAAAAAAAAATGTTTTAATTATTTTTTTTAATCAATGGTAGAAATTACTTTTGACCAAAATTTACTTTAGCAACTGGTCACACGCACGCTACTCAGGGAGATTAGTACAAGCACAGTACGCGTCTCGGGTATATACGGCGATGAAGGAAGGTTGAGGGGGGGGGAAAGCATTTACCACACACATTAATAAAAATTACACATTTTATTACCTACTCAGATTGCCAGTGTGTAAATCATGTTTATTGGATGAATGGTAGGATGCATACCCGTACAATAAGATGTCTTCACAGTTTGAGAGCTATTCGAATGACCTTAAATGAAATCGCCCAGGAGTCGAATCAGAACATTAGTTACTTGAAGCAGTGTGGAACCAAAAAAATAAAGTAAAACGCATCTTTCTCAGACATGGACACCACAGGGATTTTAATCGCCTTCCTGTTTTATTCCATCGCAAGCGGGACAAATATCGTTCAAACAAACAGTTGACGTTACGGCGATCTTGAGAACTGGAGAAAAACAAAGGCCTCTTTCCGCTCCCGTGGGGTTTACTCTTGAGAAAGACTGATAGGAAGGAACGGAAACGCCGCCACTTCTTCACACCCACAGTCATTTATCAACATTACTTTACCTTCTTGGAGGGCTCGGCCGGGACTGAGCTTTATTCTGTCGTCGCTCCGCTGCCATATTTACATCTGAAAATAAACCAATCCAAACGTTCAACACTTCAATTGAATACGGCGCAAATCAGACGAGAAAAAAAATCTCAAGTGGAATTGATTTTAACCCGCACAAGTTTTTGGAAACACAAAATAAATGGTGCGTATAAAAAATAAATAAAGAACTTTAAAACTAAGTTTGCTTTAAGGTTGCTTTCAAAAATGGCATTCTTCAGTAAAGACAAGGACAGAGGTAACTTCTCGAAGAAAACTGATTTATCCCATCATCTATACACCTGGTCGTGAGTATGTTCATTTACTTACACAAATTTAATAGGTACAATTAGCTTTGAAGGTCCTTTGGTGCATCCAAATAGATTTGAATGAAGGCGTACAAAACATAAAAAGAAGACAATCGGATTTTGTTAAGGGCTTTTAACACGCAAATTCGTCAGACAGGCAAAGAGGTCCCCCTGACATCTAACAACTTCATCGAACTAAAAGTTTCCTCCACCAGAACCTCTTCTGTATACCAGCAGTTTTATTCATTTTAATGTTCAAGCCCTGCCAAATTAAAGCAACTATTATTGTCCAAAGGCATGTGCAGAAGGAAATTTTCTGCACATACTATTGAGAATGGAAAGTTGTGTGGTTACCAAGTAATAAAAGAAACACGCCGACGAGGTTTCATTTGGAGACAAGATGAGAAAATTTTTAAATAACCTTAATTACAGCACAAACATGCCCCCAACGTATGTCTAAAAATTCACATTCGGGTGCATCTCTGTCCAGGAGAGCAGAAGGTTTTTGCCCTTATCTATTAATTTAAAAATAATCCCTCTTTGAATATGGCATTTACAGTCCTATCCATAAATGCGTTCAATTCCACTGAATTTCTTTAGATTCCTCAATATTTAAAGGCAGCTAAATTTTTAGACAAGTAGACAAGACAATAAATGGTAGTTTTCGGAGGGGGGGGAGGGTTTTCTCAGTTGCGCAGATTTCCCGAGATTAGGCTTCCCTCCATTGCATAGACTTAGCTGGGCAGGCAGATGAATGCCAGTAAAGTCTTACCTAGTTTATAACCTCTATAAAAGCGACCGTTTTGTCCCGCCTTTGCAGCCTCCGCTTCCTCAGCTCGCTCAAACTGCACAAATCCATATCCACGGAACATGGACAGGGCTGGAAAAAGGAACATCGTTTTTGGGAGGGGGGTTTCATTTGAGGACACCGATGTTTAAAATCCGTTTGGACTGAATGCTTTAGAATTTTAACGTTGAGAAAGTTACGCAAAAAATTAGTGCCTGGGGCTAAATTCACTACAATAGATGTTTGGACAGGGTGTCCGGTAAAAACCGAGAATCTCTACATGACCAGTTACTTACACACTTGCTGACAATTATCAAAAATGTAATGGACCAAAATATCATGGGAGTATTTGCCACGTTCGTTCGCTGACCCGGTACTTTTGCATGCTACCAAAAAGCTAATCTGCACAAGAGTTACACCTTAAAAACAATACTACAGCCCCAAAAGCCATAAAGACGCCAGTGTTTAAACGAACGGTGCTGCGTTTGTATCATACTTTGAGTAGACTCAACTACTAACCATTTATCTTTCCGTACGGATTGAACAGATCCTCCATGTCCTTTCTGTCCATGAGGGTTGTTGGCAAATTCCCCACAAAAATCCTCCTCTCCAGGTCACGGGGATCATTGCTGTTGGTGGTGTGGTGAGTCGGACTTCCGCTGCAGCTTCTTCTGCGAGACATGGCGCTACTAGGCTGAGCTTAATCCTAATGCTTGGTTCTCTTATGTTGCGCCTTATATCAGTTTGAGTATTATTTTTGCTAGTGTCTGAATATTTTTTTCCCAGGTCCTAAAAAAATGTCAGTGCGTCAACAAAAAGGAAGAAGAGAGAAATCCCATACATAAAAGGTCTCAACAATGGTGCACATCACAAAATGGTTATAACATCGTTTTAATAGATGGAGATGATTTGATCAAAATGAATTGGTCATTTTATTTTTATTTTTATTTTTAAAAGAGCACATGGTGAAGTGTTGGGACTCACCACGTGGATAGGTAAATATTAACTTTTAGACGAGTTGATTTTTTTTGGACGCAGCATAAACTTTGCTTAAAATTGTGGGGTTTATTTCGGCAATGCTTTTTGGGAATTCCACTGACAGGTTCAACACTAACGAAACACTTCTTTCATTACCGAGGTTTCTAGATTCTCGGTGGTTACTTAAGTATTTTATATATGAAATGGACAAGGTTCTTCTGTATGCATTTTACTCCGATAGACTTGCGATTATAATTTTAAGGGTGGCGAAAGTCTTCCCATAACCGTAACCGAATAAACTCGTTTATATTTAAGTATACCGGCATTACTTAATTTAAAACATTAGAGTCAACCGATTTGATTATGTTGGTAATATTTAGTTATAAGAGTACCGCAAACGCCACACGGACCCAATGAAATATGTTGTTCCGCCTCACTTCTGATCTGACAGAGGTAACGTTAGAGGACCTGCCTTAATATTTCACACCCACTGCGGTATTGTGCCCAGTGAGGATTTTATTTCGTTTTACTGCTTGAAGATAGTTTGATATATGCACGACACCAAGATATGTGCAACCATTCGGCCAAACTGTGCGAGAAGTGTAGAGGCCGTAAAACTGCTCCATTGTACCACCACACCACCGATTCCTCTCCACGCGAAACCTCCGTGGAGGAGGAACGACTTTATCAACCTTTTCGGTATGATGAAATGGTCAAGCACGATTAATGCACACTGCCGTGCAGTTTCCTACAGGCGAACAGTGCATAAAATGTAAACCACATTGGGTTTCCAACTGCTTTAATGGTAACAGTCAGGAATGGGTGGATTAGACGACAACCATAGCAACAGAACACCATGCTCCGTCGCGTAAATATAGTAGTTACGCTTTACATCAGTTATAAAATGTATTCGTTGGTGTTTCTTCCCAGCAAGCGGAATCCTTGAGGCTAGCTCTGTCCAAGCCAGCCTTATAAAACCCCGTTTAAACAATTAACCTACTGGTACAGATGTCAAGATTTGCAACATAAACCCAAGGAATATAAAATCTGGTAGCGTGTCAAGAGACTTGCTTAGATACATACACCTACCATTATCATTTGGTGAATAACTGAGTGGGCCCAGGTTACGTAGTTCCTTCCGCCATTTTGTAGGCATGAAAATGATGCTCCGATTCAGGGCAAGTTAAATGGCGAGTACGACGCGGACAAATACGTGTTAAATGCAGTCACAAGAGAACAAATTATCCATATTTTATGCAAGACGGGGCAGCGAAAACGTACGACTGAAAATTAAGGCTTTTAAGAAGTCGCTAGCTAGCAAGCCAACATTAGCTAGCAGCCGTAATCACAGCTACTAGCCAAATCGTTTGCCTAGCTAGTTAACGTACAAAATGTCGTCGAACGTACCCAGAGGGACAAAATGAGCCATATGATGTAACAGCGAGCGCATTTTAAGTAAATTGTCTATACCAACAGGACAAAATAAGTAATTAACGATCAGCTATTTTTGTAATTCATGTTAGCTCGTGTATTGTTGATTAAAGGTTTACGTAGCGGCGACAATGATGGTTGCCAGATCACATCAAAATAAATGCGTCACCTACCTTTACAGAAAGTTGATATTTTGCTGGTCTATTTTTAAACTCCAGAATCTTGTAAATTCTTACGTTTTCACGCACTAAACCGTGTTCCGCTTCAACCCGACTCTCTTCAATAAAGAACGCCGCTTCTTCATTGAAATTTTTTTTTTTTTTTTTTTTACTTCAACACGAATATTTAGTGCATTACTGCCATCTGTCGCATTGGAGTGTAAATCCTGCTAGTTTCACCACAACTCCCTACATTCAAACCTGCGCTCCGCCATGGAGAATGTTGGTAGGAATGAGTGGAATTTTAGGAGGTGATAATTAAGAAAATGTGAAGGATATCAGAGTTAGTTAGTAGTACTTTTTATTTTATCACTCTGTTGATGGTGTTTGAGAGACGTCTATGCGGAAGTTTAAGTAGTAGTAGTAGTAGTAGTAATAATAACCAAAATAACAAGAATGCCCTTGACTATTTGTATTATATCATATATAATATTATTTATTTATTTTACATCTGTTTGTTAATTTGACTGGATTTTTATACCTGTTGTGATCCATTCTGATGCATCTCTGCTGCTTCTTGGCCAGGTCGGCCTCTTTAATGAGACTCAGTTCTCATTAAGAAGATGTATAGGCCCAACTGATTTAAGCCTGTAATTAAATCACGTTAACTACCACTTCTATCACATAGAAGTACCTTTATTGTATTACCAATGAGACAACAGTCAGAGACACACAACAATGTTGCACATCACAAACATTACAAATGTGTAACAAATGTCTCTTTGTTACCACAATGTCTTTTCTGTCCTGGGATTCTTGACATACATTGAATGTAAGTCTTAGGTGTTCACTTTCCTCATTTGAAATCAACTCATGCTTTTTAATTCTTATTCTAGTGTTGCCTAGTAAATAAGAAATTAAACTATCTAGGAGTCCAGAGCTGGCAGCCACAATTTTGGAGAATCCAGTTTGTTAACAAATTGCATTATCTACAAAGCCAGGTAAGACTTAAAAACAATACACTTAATAGTTTTTACTTTTTAGTATACATAAAAAAATAGACCACATGTTTTCTCTTAGTGCAGTCAGGTCAATTATAGTTTAATTATTCTACATGATTCTACGTAATCTTTAATCATTTATAACATGTTGTGAACAATCCTTTTCTTTCTCTCCATATATCTGTTGCATTGTCAAAAATCACGGTCATCACTTGTGACTGTGTGTCAGAAGCTTCCCCCATCAAGGGCCCAGCCTTTTACAGTGTGTGGCATGTTGATGTTGTGTCTTTATTTTTCATGCATTCTGCTTGTTGGGGACGCTATAGGCCTAGACATAGGAGTTGATTTTTATTTATTATGATGTCTTGTGCATCTTTATTTATTTTGTTATGATACGCAATTATATGTTGGAGGCCAATCCAACGTTTCTGGGTTAGTTAGGTTGGGGGGAGGTAGCAGTGGTCTTCACTCTCATTTGTAGTTTTCCTGTTTTTTTTAGTGCAGTGCCATGGACTAGTGTGGCTTTTTGTCATACATGATAGTTTCGGATGCCGCTGTCTCTTATGTTGGGCTGGCGGGTTGATCTGAACTGAGTGCAGTGGCCATGTGTTCACCCATGACATTATAGTTTTTGTTGTCTTTAACAAATATGGCCATTGATTATAGCCATGATTCCCGGATGCAAAGTCTCACGTTTGTGCTGATGTTGTGGCTAGCAGTATTGAGACACAACATACAAGTAATTTTGTCTGGACAAAGATCATATGAAGGCATGCCTTTCAACGTTTTTCAAGTAATTAAAAAAATCAGTAGTTGGCCTGTATTCGGGAATATTTAACACATTCTAACGACTATTATTACTATAATAATCTAGCGTAGTTGGAAGGGCCACAAGACTTTCCTAATTGTAGGACTGTCCAATTCCGGTTATTCCCTCCATGATGATTACCTCCCGGACAGTTGGCGGCAGCAAAAGGGGAAGTCATACAAGATCACGAGACGCGGAAGAAAGGGGAGAACGTGATGGTCATATGACATACATGAGCTCGGCTTCTGTTTCAGTTGTGTCTGTACTCGGGGTTGCAGTCTACAATAAGGATGGAAGTAAGGAAGGTCAGGCTTTTATTAAATTAGACATGTATTTAGATAACTAGTTACCGCATCTTAATAAATGTATTTTATTAAACAGTAAATCTGGTTTATTTAGACGTTTATTTTTAAGTCATGGTTACAATGATAGGTGGAAACACACCTGTCGAATATGTAGCTGTTCTCTGCTTTTGATATTACCGAATAATTTACTAGCGTTTCTCAATAGTGTTTATTACCGTAATGGCTTTAACCAATAGCTATTTTAAAATCAAATCGGGATAAAAAAAAGAGGGGAGGATGGTCTACCATATTCTTAAATTCCGTCAAATCGCGTTCGTTGGTGTAGATGAGGTCTTTCTTTGCCTGTTATGTCTCCACAAATCAGTTGGACTTCTGTATTTCTAAAACCTTGAGCTCTCTTGTATTAACTGAACGAAACGGATAACTTGCTAACTTGCCCCCCACCCCCCAGATGTGGTGTCTGGCGTTTTGCATGCTATTGGGAGCTCTGGGAACTCTGGCAGCCCCAGATTCGGATGAGATCAAATTTCTCCCAGGGCTGCGGAAACAGCCGAACTTCAAGCATTATTCCGGGTATTTTAATGTGGCTGGGAACAAGCACCTGCATTACTGGTTCGTTTGTCTCTTAATCTACTTTTTAAAATCTAGTTAAACACTTCCCTCATGAACTAAACGTTCTTAAAAGTCATACTTTCCCCTGCGGTTTTTCCCTTCTTTTGCTGATGTAGTTTATCATATAATGCGTATAATAAACTGCAGGAAGTGAAACTGCTGTCTGGATGTAGTCATTGGTTGAAGATTTTTTCTTCTTCTGATATTCCCATGTAAGCTTGGGTGGTTGTGACATCTTTTACTGGTATATGTGTAAAATATTCTTTTTAAAAGCAATGCGAAGAGCAACGTGGTTTAAAAAAAATGTTTCTAAGTTCTGATTAAAATTGTTAGGATATTAATTAACTCCTTTTGAATCATCCAAATGTCAGCAGTGTTAACACGGTAGAAGGAAAAGTACATAGTGGCCTAGCTAAAATTGTTGACTAAGGTTGGCTGAACTTCAGTAGTCAGGGGAAATGGGTTTGGCTATAAATAAACCAAAGCGTAGAAGGCCAAGTCAATGCATTCATCAGTAGCGTCAATAGCCAGGAATGAGAGGTTGTTGCAACGATCAAGTTGAAGTCATTGATAGTCATGTGGCAGGTTTGTGGAGTCTCAGTCAAGGTAGTGATGTCATTGATAGTCATGTGGCAGGTTTGTGAAGTCTCAGTCCAGGGAGTGATGTCATTGGTACTTGTGGCAGGTTTGTGGAGTCTCAGTCAAGGCAGTGATGTCATTGATAGTCATGTGGCAAGTTTGTAGAGTCTCAGTCAAGGCAGTGATGTCATTGATAGTCATGTGGCAGGTTTGTGGCGTCTCAGTCAAGGCAGT
>JAOVYW010000101.1:2374477-2386266 GCA_025775045.1 Hiodon tergisus
TTTTTTTGTTTTTTATTTGTGGCTGTGAACAGGCAACCCACATAAACATGCAAAAAGTATATATAAGGAGTTCTGTTGGGATACCCAACGGCAACCGTATCACATTTCTTTCTGAAATGTTGTAATGTCCTGAAAAATGATGATTACATTGGTGATGACGTTGGAATGACATTGGTGGGAGATCTTGGAAGTCACATGGCCGGGCTGCTCTGTAATTTGTATACAAGTGGTTCTCTTCCATTTTAAAATAAATACCTTTAGACAATTTACTTCAAGTGCAACCACAAATGCATGTCTGAAATGTATCTCCAGTGTGGCCGGAATGTAAGCTCCCTGCGACTTTCTTCATGATGCACGATGACACAACAGCAATTAAAATAGCTTTTAATACCACTAAAGTTTTGGTTAATCAGTTGAGTATAACTGAATGTCACTGTGACGTCATGAACAGCAAGATAGTATACATTTTTTGTTTGTTTGTTTTTTGTTCAGATTTTCTGAACAAACTAGCAAAATTTCAAACTTGCAGTATATTAATTTGAATGCAATGCATTTTCCCTCAGTACCGCACGTCCCTAAAGACCAACATTGTCACTGTAAAGGAAAGTTCTCTTGCTACTGAAAATTATAAGTGTGGTTTTATAGCACTAATCCACATGCACCAGAGATCTGCCCCAGATGAAGGCGGCTCTGCGAAAAGCCTTTTCCGTCGCACAGCTGGTCGCATCTGTGTTCTTGCAGAGCCGGGCCTTTGATGCTGCAGTCCAAATAAAAGAGACTAAACTGCCACCTCAGAGCAGCTTCTGAGAAGGGAGGGGCAAGCTTATGACCGATGGGGTAAAAACCACAGGTCTACCAAGCCGTAACTCTAAATGTGTCTTACATTCCCGGATTTGTGTAAATCGCCAATCCCTTGCTATATTTAAAGGCAGCCACTGAATTCAATACTGAATGTAATTACGTAGTAATTATAACCTGTTTGTTTTAAGATGCCAAGTACTTGTGTGAGGTCGAACGCACACAAGCCCAGTACAGTACATAGTTCAGTAAAGTTTCATACTGTACTCTAGATGTGATCATGTCACACAGGGAGCAGAGAATAGTGAACTCGGAAGCCATTAGTTGGGTTCTTTTGTTGCATAGAAAGGTTCCTTAAATGAAACATCCATTAGACTGGGGTGGGGTCGTTTCACTGGTGTATTAACACTTTTAGTATTAGTTTCAGTTATAAAATATATGTTCAATTTGCAGCAAAGATTACATGGCACTTGGTAACTTTACACTTCCAGGTCACTTGGGAAAGCCAGAGCCTCTGGCTAGCTAGCAATCTTTTTCACTGTTGCCACCATTTGTTTCCAGGTTCAGCTTCCAGGTCTCTCCTCTTTCTGCACAGCAGTCTGTCCTGCAATCTCCCAGCATGTCGTTCTCGACAACATCATGGTAATCACAATATACACCAACTTACCGTAATGTAGTGCCGCTGCAATAATAGCACATGCACACTGTGTTTAAATCCTTCGATCAAACTTTATTTGTATTGCACATTTTTACAAGGTGCGGAACAGACTGCATTTTCCAGAGAGAATCAAAAAAGGAGAGATCTAAACAGAAAAAAACTGAAAACGATTCCCTGACCCCAAAGACGTGATGACTCCTGGAAAATCACATAATAGTCGACACAAGTAGAATAAAAGTTAATAATACAGCAGCAAGCTGAGTCGATCACTCAGCAACTTCAGCACTTTGAGGAAGGTTGGAGGGATAGCCAACGGTGCACGACAGGTGAGATTTTATTCTTGGTTCTGGCTTCCAGGACTGCATCAATACCCTTCTTCACAAGATCATACAATTTGTACGGGAGATTACCATCATTATTACATTCAAATGAATTTTTGTTTTGAAGAGCGGTGAGTCACTAGGATAAAATTTAGTGCATAACATTTTTTAGTTTGAAAACATGTCAATCCAATTATCGTGAAATGTTTCCCTCGTTTTTTTGTCGTCTCCTTATGACTTGTTCAGGGGCATTTCCGCACAATGTGTCAGTCTAACATGCAGTGTGATTAGAAGTAATTTACTGTTAACAAGGCTGTTGGTATCAGTACTTGTCTTTACCCCCAGAATGCATTTTGATTTACAATAATTAACCACAAAATAGTAAAACAGTACTTTACTGAAGACATTTGTAGTAAATTGCAGTAAATTAACATTTTTACAGTTCAACAGCCTACTGTAAAAGATTCATTTTTAATAATAACTGTAGCTTCGACCTAGAGACATGCATTCCCAAAAGCACAAACCATATCCTGGTCCGCTTCTATGACACGGGGTGCAGTGTATGACGTTGAGCTTAAGAAGCACTTAAAGTATACTGTGCTTATCATGCTTAATGATGCAAGTTGTTTACTTGCATAGACCACGCTCACTCCACTTTGTTGCCACATAAACAGAACCAATTGTTCTGACCTGGACTTAGGGTTAGGGGTAAAGTTATGCTTTTGAAAACTTGAGGCACAGCTCTCTTATAAAAGACATTTGTTTATTTGTTCAGCTTAATGACTATACAACTACTCATATTACATAAATATTTCTGTATTTTTAAACTTACTTTATTTATTATACAAAATAACCACAGATATGCCAAATATGGAACAGGGGAATACAACACAGTATGATTGGAAATGCAAGTCCTCGCTCATTTATACACTTTTGGAGTAATATAATAAAAGATCAAATGAAAATAAAAATAAAATAAAAGACAAAGGCCTTACTTTTCCATATTAATTGCCTAGAATAGTGGGCCATGAAAAGTTTGTAAATAGGCCACTCTAACGCAGGGGTTAAATGAGAAAAGTTTGCAGAAACTTACATTTTAGTTGCAAATTTGTTATAAATATAAAGGTCGTTAGAATTGGCTAGTCGTTTATATCGCCAGATATGAAGTACCTTTTCAGATTGTGAAGGGGAGAATAAATTATTATTGTAGATGGAGGTAAATATCAAGGTCACTAGTCATTTGTAGTCCCTCTTTGTTGTATATTAAATGTTCAAATATTCCATCCTGCAGCCACGCTACCAAAACACCAAGACCTTTGCATCAGCGTCCCAGTAATAAAGTTAGGAACAAATTAGGAACATTTAAAATACTACTTGACTAGGGTTGATACTTTGCTGGACACTGTGTGTGAGTTTTACACCCCCATACGAAAGGCATTAATATTGAGCATTTTGAGAAAAGAAAAAAAACCGATTCAAAAAAAATAAAGAAATCTGTATAGAGACAATTTTTTATGGATCAACAATCACGGAAAAGAGAAGTACTTTAGCAAATAAAAATAAAATACCACCATGGGATTGTTCATATCTTTCATTTGAAATAGTTGTAACTGTCATTGTCCTAATAATTCTAAGCAACTAGATTAATAACGAAACGTCAGCGATTTTTTGCCGTTTGCTTTACAGACCAGTTGTTTTGCGCAGCATTCTGGGTGACTACAATGTGTTTTTCAGTAAGACTTCACACAGCAAAATCATTGCTGCAGAATCGGACAGATTATGCACAGGTACTGTGCGACTTGACGATCTATTTTCATATAAAATGTCTCACTAATTTCATCGTCTCACTTCTACCGAATCATTAACCTCAAGGGGTCCAACGTCTTACCGATCAACTTTTGGTGAAACCGCCATGAACCGCCGGGTCGCCAAAATCTCTCGCTAACGTCTTGAAACAAAAAATAAAAATCATGTCCCAGTTTAGACAGGTTGCACATTTGAAAAAGCTCATTGTCGCATTTTCATTAATGTCGCGCACTAGCAGCAAATTGTATACTGTGCATACCAGTGGGAGAAACGTGCTATTGCCACACTAAATATGGCTACGTTTCATAGACATGCACTTGGTAGTACACCCAATAAACTGGAGCATGCGCAATGCACAGGCCCGGGTCCCCGATACAAGATGGCGGAGACGGTGGGGAGGGAGAGGCGGAGGCGGGTCAGGATTGAATAGAGTAAAGCCTGTACCGGATTCCCAGCAAACCTCTCAAAGGTAAGGGAATTAGCCATATAAGCGGGACAATAAGATCAAGGACATGTGGCGGAATAAACAGGGATTTGTTATATTCACTCAAATTCTGCAGGTCTTGGCAATATACATAATAAACAAACAATAAGTTCTGCAAGGATCGCAGCGGCTCCAACTGGAGCGCGCGCGCCATCTTGTTTACAGTTTCCCCATCCAAAGTGCGCGCCTAAAATTGCATGACTTTTCGAAAGGAAGGCGGTCAGCCAGAACCTCTTTAGCTATGTTTCCCAATTTTAACTACACGAATGGGTGCTTGTATCGATTCACATCCTTTATATGCCCCGGTAGTGGAGATAGGGTCGGTTTCTTACCGTATTTTGGCTCTTTTTCCAGGTGTCCCCAGTCTGGGGTCAGCGATGTTGCTGTTGCCTTTGTTATGTAGTGCAACCGCCCAAGGTTTTCCCCTCCTCTGTATTTGTTTTCGGGCAGCTCGATCTTCTGGGGTGGGCGGCGTAGCAGGCGCATGCGTGTCCTACTATTGCTGATTCGTGTTGTTAGCTACAACGACCGAGACTGTAAACGCTCATTTGAGATGTTTATAAATATAAATTACAAATATTGTAAAAACAGTTGAGTAAAAAGCATTCGGTTCCCTCATTGCACTTGGGCAAATACAACTACCATTCCTTTAACAACCTTGAAGTTAGCCAACCATAGCTAGCTACCAAGCTAACTGAATTCCAAATTATGTGTCCGTTTTAAATTAGGATCCTACTATATGCAATTTCACCAAATTTTTACTCATTCGAAAAACAAACATATTTTAAAAAAGACCCCATATGATTTTATTGATCTTAGTTAGGATGGTAGAAATACGATAACGATAAAACAGCATTTGGTACAAAATGAATTATTCGAAATTGCTCACTTGCAGTTGTCAAACCAGTTTACAATGTTTTCCCGGGAAAACATAGTAATTGCAATGAACGTTTGTCGTTAGGTAGCTAATAGTTAGTGAAACGTATCATCGACATCACTTGATTAACTTCGTAGTCTATAATTACAATTTACTATTGGCGTGACACATTTCTTGGGAAAGTGTATTATTCGTTAGGCTTTTGTTAGGGGTTTGTGTTTGCCATTGTGTTTGTTGTCATGAAAGAAGCAGTTTTGTAAAAATGAAAAGTTGTCATTTGTAAAAACTGTAGTTTTTTTCCCCATGTCAAAGGAGGACAAATGAGGAGAGATGACAAGTGAATATCATGGAACAGTGAAGGGGGAGTCTGCGGTGGTGATGTCTCCGTCTGGCTCTTCTGCACAAGGGCAGTCCCTCTTGCCCTCCACCAGCAAGCCGATTCAAGAGCTGCCAGGTGAGGGTCCACACCTGGTTTTATTACTGTCCAGTAATAAACACTGATGTGCCTTCTAACAGCAATCTGACAATATACATTTATGTGCAGTAGAAGTTACTCAGTTTACCTACACCAGGGCTCATGTTTTCCAGTTTGTTGATTTAAAAATTAGGTCATAATGGAGAAGATTTTGAGTTTGCCAGAGCTATATCCTGAGTAGAAAGGGTGTAATGGTAAGATCCACAATCGGTAACTTACCGAGGCGCAAATGCAATGCGGTTGATTTGTTTATAAGCATGAGGTGGGCGGGATGAAACGAGAAGTAGAGCCAGGAAAGTTGTGATGGAGTCAAGCTGACGTAATTGTTGTGCATGCAGATGAACTGATCCAGGCTGGCTGGTCCAAGTGCTGGAGCAAGCGAGAAAATCGCCCCTACTACTTCAATCGGTTCACCAACCAGTCGCTTTGGGAGGTGCCGGTGCTCGGGCAGCATGATGTCATTGTGAGTGCAGCCTGGTAACTTACTGTTTGAATCTCTCCCTCGTTTTTCACCCTAGAGGTTTGCTTGGGTGGATCATAATTTGTCAGCCATCAATTTCATCGAGTACTGCTACCATCGAGTTTACGTTCTCTTCCCGTCATTGCAGTCTGACCCACTGGGTCTAAACGCTGCCCCTGCCGGGGAGGGGGGAGGTGAAGCTGGCCTGGGCAACGGGCAGCGCAAGAGACATCTGTCAGAGGAGGCTCCTCCAGGAAACAGCTTCAAGAGACCCAGGGTAACGCATAAGATCCTTATTAAATAATCTTAAATCGCATCTATAATATAAATAACACATTTTAGATTAGGTCTCATTAAATATTTACAAAGTATTATGATGACTGTTGCATCATAGTCCTGTTTCAGAACATTGGCTTAAATTAGTTAAGCATATTTACCTTTGTGGCATGCAGAGAGTGATTAGTCACAGGGAAACATGCCTGTTGAATGCCTTTATTATGCATTTTAAGGAAAGAATTAAACAAAAATAAAGTTTTTTGGTAAATGAAACTAGGCACAAACAAAACAATGACTCTCTTCTGGCTTTTTAATCTAAAATCCCTTAAGACAGCCTTGCTGTCTCCCTTTTAAAGTCTATTGGACGCACCTGAGTGTGGTCTCATTAAGGCAACCCCACTCAGGTGTTTAAATTAGATCCTGGCATTGGGTTCAGGGCTGCTTTTTTTCTAGGCCTGCCCGTGGGCTTGTCCCAACAGGCTAAGTGTCACAACATTTTTATTCTCAAAATAATAATAATAATAATGGGCGAGTATAAGGCAAATTTTCTTCTTGCTTTCTGCTTCTGTGTGGTTTTAAGTATTTTTCTCTCTTGTAATATAAGGTTGAGATGCCGACAACTCCGACGACTCCTACAATTCCCATTTCCCCCAGTACTCCTGGGACTAAGCCATGGAGCTCCAGTATGGAGGACAAGCAAGCCCAGCCTCCTTTGTCAGCTCCTGCCCCATACCGTCCGACTGCGTGAGTTTATTTAAATGGAGGCAGAATTTGCATAGACCTATTTCAGGGTGTACTCATTCCGGAGAACACCTGAGAGTAGCATGCATAAATGCCATCATGCAGTTCCTTATGGCTTAAGTCTTACAAATAAAATTACTAACCCAGCCCTTAAAGGGCCAGAACATCTGAGTTACGGGCTTCGTGGCAAACAGTTGCTCTGACATTTTCTTTGTAGTGTCTGAAGTTCCTTCAAACTCTGTGCTAAGATATTTAGTTTTCCGACTGTGGATCGCTAAGGCCTTTACCGGTCTCTTGTAGAGTGTATTGGGACCTGGATGTGCAAACCAATGCGGTGATCAAGATGAGACCCCCAGCGGACTGCCTGCCACCCCACCCTGAAATTGAGTTGCAGCGGGCACAGCTCACAACCAAGCTGCGCCAACACTACCACGAGCTCTGCTACCAACGCGAGGGTGCGTATACGGTCAAGCGCGCAGTTTACGTTTGTGCAGGACTTATTCTCCTGATATAGGTCCTTAGTCATGCTCCAGGAACGATTGACTTCCTGGTTAAGGAAAGGTTACAGTAGACCCACAAAGTTTGGGAGGTGGGGGGGGGGTGTGTGTGCAAAACTCATCCAGTTCATTCACGTTCTCCTTCAAATTTGTAACAGCCTGCCTTCCTTAGCTGTTAGTCCAACAGAATGAAGGCAGCGTTATCTTCGATTTATGTATCTTCAAGGTGGAATGATATGGGAAAAACGGCAGCTTTATAGACCACTGACCAGCCTTCTGGCTAGCATCATCTTCTACGCTGGACTGGAATAAGTACAGGAAGGAGGATATCGCGAAATGTTGACCCAGATACAGTGGTTCCAAATGTTACAGTTTTTCTCTGTGGCAGCTTAGGTTTTCTACCCTGCTTGAAACACTGAAAGCAGTGACTCCCCTGGTCTTAAGACTCACAATTCATGTTTTGACAGATCCTCCCACAAGTTTTTTGTTTTTTTTCGCTCTCTCCCACAATTATAGCTATAGGCCATTAGTTTTCCATGAATATACAATTAATTGAATGTTACGCTTGCAAAGTCTACTGGCTTTACTGCAAACTAATATGATGTGCCTCTGGGTGTACGTTGGCGTTTATATGTTGTCTCTGCTTTTGAGAGCAGATTGTACCCACCCCCCATAAATTCCCTATTATGGTGACATAACTGGTTTTATGTCATTCATTGCAGTTTAATTTGAATGCACTGATCTGAAAACGTACTCTATCCAGGAAGAATGGGATGGTACACATTTAAAACTAGATATTTCTGTCATTTTAGGAAATGCTACGTTAGTCCCTGCTTGTGAGTATCTTGACCGTTTAGCTAGCACTTCTTAAAACAAAGCGAGAGTGCTGTGTCATTAAGATACATATTGGGATGTGTGGTGAGTTTGTTATGTACAAAGGGAGTTGGAAATGTTTTGTAGCACGGGTTGAGTCTGATACTTGTAATGTTTTAGTTGTCAAAGGTCGGTAGCTAACTTCAAACTTGATAAATTAGTCTCACAATGCAGTCTTTCAAACTGAGTAAGGATGTGTATTGTCCTGCTCAGCGGGATTCAATTTTCATTACTTAAACAATGTGCTTGAATGAAAATTTCCAAAAACAGCTGTGTTCATATCTTGCTCTGTATTTTATTTGTCTGGTTCTATTTTAGGTACCAGTAATTTATGCTAGTTTAGCTCCCCGGCTTTGAGTGAAAATGTCTGCTTCCACTGTAGCTGATTGCTAAAACTACACAGCCATTGGCAGTGCCTGCATTGGTTAAATTTCTGTGACCGACACGTATGAAAACCCCTCAGTGCGATTTGAACCCAGATCCTTAAAACTACCACATATGAGGTGGGCACATAAAGAATTATGTAAAAATGTTTTCAAAAATAATTAAATGAAAAGTTTATAAATGTTTAAAAAAAAAAAAAATCAGTATTTGGTTTGACCACCCTTTGCCTTTAAAACTGCATCAATTCTCTTGGGTATGCTGTTGTGCAATTTTATAAAAGAATTGGCAGATTGTAGATTGTTCCAAGCATCTGGGAGAACGTGCTACAGTTCTTCTACAGACTTTGGTTGTCTCGCTTGCGTCTGTCTGTCCAGGTAATCCCAGAAAGCCTCGTTGATGTTGAGATCAGGGCTTTGTGGACGCCATACCATCTGTTGCAGAAATCCTTGTTCTTCTTTTGGAAAATGAATATTTGGAAATCTAATTGCTCTTTTCTACCGACACTAATGCAGTAGACAAAAAATAAACATCACAGACTACATTTATGTATAAAGGCTAGGACGCCTAATACTTTGGCACTGGACTATACAACCTCCCTGACAAGAGATTTGAGCTTAAGGCCCAAGTCCCCACCTGACTGAACCAACTTAGCTCTTGTCTTTTCTCTACCTTCTGTTGCTAACCTAAGACCTATAGCCTACATTTTTCTGTCAAAATCAGTGATGCGCATATATTTGTACCGAATCAAGCTGAGAGGTGTCTGCGATTGTGTCTGTCACTCTGCTTTTGGCAGGAATTGAACCCCCACGAGAGTCCTTCAACCGCTGGATGCTGGAACGTAAGGTGTTGGATAAGGGCAGTGACCCACTGTTGCCTAGCGAATGTGACCCTATTATATCTCCATCCATGTTCCGTGAGGTCATGAACGACATCCCAATCAGGTCAGGACACGCTGATTTGTATGTGAATTAATGCACAGAATGGTCTAGGTGTGTGTTTTAGGGTAACCTCTTCTTGAGTATTAAAAAAGTGTTGAAAAATATGCACTGGTGTAATGAAAAAACAAAAACAGTCATTATGTAGAAACACGGAATAATTAACTTATAAAGATTGTGAGTGGTGTTCAAAAGTTTTTAATTTCCCTTCCTCTGCGTTCTCCAATGTCACATTCGTTTGGAGCAACATTACCTGCGTAGGAAAGCATTTTAGGGAGATGCTACATTTTTGCCATCAAATACAATTTTAGTTTCTGCTGGTGTAGCGTGCTTTTACTTTTAACTGAGGCTTTTGAAAAAAAGAGCGGAACTGCGCTTTCCTCACTGCAGTTTCTCATTGTTTGAATTTTCAGATTATCCCGCATTAAGTACAAGGAGGAAGCCAGAAAGCTGTTGTTTAAATATGCAGAGGCTGCGAAAAAAATGATTGACTCGAGGTAAGCCCCTCCATGTGAAAGATGGACAGTAACAGATAGATGGTAATCATGCTCATCACCCAATATGCCCAGTTATTTACATTCAGTGGACCTAAAGCATCAAAGTTCATGCTCACTGTAGGGCGTTTGATATCATTTTTATATTAATTGATTATTCGTTTTATTAGAAGTGCTGGTTTCATAGAATGAAAGTGATTGGCTGACAGCCCTGGCACGCTATAGAAAGTTAACATTTGGATTCCATGTCCTCATCTTTGCTCAAAAGAAACACAAACATTGTTTTATTTTCAGTACAATATGCAGGAAAGCATATGTGATGTGTCTCAATACTGTACAAAGTCTGTTATTTTTATAACATTTTTATAAGTCTATACATTTTATATATATGCATGCGCTAGTGAAGGTAATCAGAATCCTATGGTTTTTTTTGTTGTGTTTTTCACTATTATTCACAACCAATAATAACCTTTGGTGCAAACCCATTTAGCAATGACCAAGCTGTAGCGTGGTTATTTTGGCAGAAATGCGACACCAGACAGCAGGAAGGTGGTGAAATGGAATGTGGAAGACACCATCAACTGGCTGAGAAAAGACCACTCTGCCAGCAAGGAGGACTACATGGTACAAACTTTTAGTCCGGGACAAAATAATCTAGCATTTAGTCCAGCACTCACTCCTTGGATTTTTATTTTCTATTTTTTTTAAGGATCGTCTGGAGCACTTACGCAAACAGTGCGGCCCGCACGTGGCCGCTGTTGCCAAGGATTCGGTTGAGGGGATCTGTACCAAGATCTACCACATCTCTGCAGACTATGCTCGCCGCATTCGGCAAACGCATCAGACCCTCCTGAAGGACTGCAACATTACCGGTGAGCTCCACGGTTTTCTCTATTGGTCTACTCTGAATGGTACGGCTCATCGGACCATGCAAATTCAGTGTTTAAACGGTTCAGGTGTCCCCATTGTAAGGAAATGGATTGAAAATGTGAGGTAAAGCATAGACACGCATTGGGCCTGAATCCTGAATATCCTGAATATCTGCTACCCTGTGAACGCAGAGGAGAGCGTGTGGTTGTGTGCTCAATACTGGATACTCTTTGAGAGCACGCCAAGACATTTTCAGTATTTGTGTCTTGTTCGTGGCTTAAGATTGATTAATCAAAGGCAAATTGTGTTTCTTTATTCGTTTGTATTTCTTGGCATGTGTATGATTTGTCTGCTCCTATGTGGAACAAAGATGGTGCGGAGGCTTCTGAGGTAGAGGACCGACTTGTATACTGCTATCCCGTCCGTCTGGCCCTGACCTCACCCCCTCAGCCCAGAGTCGAGCTGCACTTTGAGAACGATATAGCTTGCCTACGATTCAAGGGCGAGATGGTCAAGGTTAACCGCAACTACTTCAACAAGCTGGTAAGATGTCTTATTCACTACTGCCTATTGGCCGTGAACCACCTTCGTAATTACTTTCAGCTTCCTATTGATACTTGTTCTTAACGAAATGCTTTAGAGGAGTTATTAGAATTACAGTAATTTATCAAATTATCAAACTCATTTGACCTGGATGTTTTAATCAGTGCATGTAATTAGTTACCCCATCCATTTTGTCAATATTTCTGCTTCAATTTGTGTGCGACGTTGTGTTCTGTATACAGGTTCCTGTAAGACAGTCTGAAGGACTACACGTTAGAATGAAAAGCGGTTATTCTAA